>JARHVA010008899.1:147500-245000 GCA_037957365.1 Torreya grandis | reverse complement strand
AATTACACCTAAACCTTTGTATATATAGGAATATCTTTATTTTGAATTTGGACCTAATGTCATGTAGAGAGCCAACAATAGGATGAACAAAGAAAAAGAAACAAATGCTCACCAAGACAAAGATATAAAAAATGATAAAAGGATAATTATGGATTCTTCCATAGATTATGTGATCGAAGAATTTGACTCAAGAGAGGATTGTTAGTATGGTTTTGGTTTCAAAATGAAAACAAAATGAAGAAACACACTAACTAACATAACATCTCTAGGCCTAGACACTAGGGAAAGTGTAGTTAACAAATATGAATGAAAAACACAACTTAAATACAAAATAAATATTCTTTTACCTTCTTTGGATGCTCCAAAATTCTTGTTGTAGTAGCTTGCTCAGTTTGTGCTCATGAAGTCCTCATCAATGGAAACTTGGCTACCTCCATCTCTCCTTGGCACCTTTGGCTTATGGCTTGGCTTGGCTTGAAATCAATTTGGAATGGTAGTACTAATTGCAATGGATTTTGGAATCATTTTTGAATTATAACTTTGCATTATCAAGACTTAAAATTCATGTGGTGAGGCCTCCTATTTATAGATTTTATATAATTTCTAGAATCAACCTGAACCATCCATCCTGAGATTAAGATGTGTGGTTGAGGATTAATTCAATTTTTGTAATTAAGTTTATAATTAACATCATCATTACATTAGAATAAGGGGAAATTAAGAGGCATGAAGGGAATCATGGAAGACATTTATGAGGCATGGAGGGCTCTGATGAGGCATGAGAGACATGAATCATGATATTTATGGTATTTATGGCCTAGGGTTGTGTTCCTAAGAAATAAGGTCACTTGATGATGTAGATATTAAATATTCATTCGAAAAATATGTTTTTAACAAGTTTACATGGAATTATTAATTAGGCCTTGATTGGATTAATTAGATCATAAGCATGATCAAGCACTTTGTGCACAAATTACTCAAATTGATCAGAATTCCTTGTTATTGGTCTAAAATTTTATTGGATTAGAATTGAAAGTAAATGTCAGACGATTTGGATCCATTATCCCATTTAGGATGTTATCAATAGAAAATCAAAAAGGCATGTGTCTTGTGTAAGATATTTTATAGGAGAGATCAATACAAAGCACCTAGGTGCAAAATTGGCATTTTGACTCAAAATGATCTGATCAAATTTAGTTAGCCCATAAATTACATTTCCATATTTAGTGATACCTTAGCCAAAATTAGAAATTAAATATATCAATTTCATATCATTTAGCATGTTTCAGTGTTTTTAGACCAAATTGTATATTTTAAATGGAAATTAGCCAAAAACCTGATTGGAGGTCATTGGTGGCCAAATTTAGGTGTCTATAGTTTGCCCCTATTTCAAAAGGTGTTTCAATATATAAGCACAGAAATGTCCTCTTAAAGAATGAAAAGGTCATGTATGCCTACAACTACAATTAGGATAAGCTAACTGTATGATTCTTCCTTGAGGGAATAGTTGGCATAATTAAGTTGCCAAACAGTCCCTCAAAAAGAAAGAAGTGAAACGAGGGGACCAAAGAAAGGAAAGATGATGGGGTGAAAATAAAATGATATTGAAAAAGTAGTCAAAATCATTGAGAATGCAAGTGGGATGGTGTACAATGGTTTACCCAAAGGTAGTTATAAGAATTATACACTGATAGTGGCAATGTGGTATGATAACACAATGATTTGCCCAATGGTAGTTATAATTATTGTGAATATGGAGCTTCCCCAGTTAGGACAGATAAACAAGAGAATAACATGTCTCTGTATGGGAAAAAAAAGGAAGTGGTGACAATACAATGATTTGCCCAAAGGTGGTTATAATCAATAAGAGATGTAGGTGAGATGGTGTGCAATGATTTACCCATAGGTATTTATAATCATTGGACCTCAATTATGGAAAACATGATAAAATTGGATGAGGATGATGATAACATAACAAAGAGGGTAATGATGAATTAGCACAACCTACTAGTAGGGAGATGCTCATCTGAACTAATAAAGTTTGAAATTCTTTCATGGTTAATTACTATATTTGGGATATGATTAGGATTAAATCAATATGTCAGTGCCAAAAAGATACTACCATTGTTCAATAGACTTCTTGAAGCTAAGGTTTGTTTTAGGACATATCGGTAGGCATCATGGTATAACATCATGAGGACTTGGCTGAAATATGCATAAGGACGGACTCCTATAATCCAATACTCAATATAAAACAATGTACCAATGATAGAAACCATAATGACAATGTAAACATATGAATATGGATGGATTTGAGTATAAGTGTGGGAAATGAATCACCCAATGAATACACATAAACTATATCAAGGCAATAATTCTAAAAGTAAACAAATAGGCATACAAACAAAACAACAAAGAAATAAACAAAAAAACACTCAAAAGAAACCATATGAATAGTGCCCCTAGAAAATAGGTGATAACTTTAATAACAAACAAAATGGGGAAAATAGAAGAAAAGGAAGGGGGTGGCTGAGCTTTCTCCATATGCACTAGCAAGTGGATGCTGCCTATATAGTTCCATAGATGTAATATCCAATAAAAAAACATCAAGCCAATTGTAGTTCTCCCAGGGAATGGGAATAATGTGATAAGTGATTAAATTAAATAGAATGGATGTGATATAATAATAGGAATGGTCTTCAAAAATGGTAAGTGCATGAGAAAAAATGCAAAAAAGGATGGGGAAACTAAGTGACAAGTGATTTGCATGTAACTTAGTAAGGGTTCCTAGAATATTTAAGGTAAAAAAGTGGTCAATGTTTTTATTATTTTTTGATTTTTAAAAAAATATTTTTGGAATTATTTTAGTGTATTTAAACTCAATCAAGAATGATGAGACAATAAATGGTTCAAGATCATAAAATAGTGAGAGCGTTAATACTTAAATTGCTCACAAAATAGTGAGAGAATATCTTAGGTTGCTCACAAAATGACAAGAGCATGAGAAAAGGGTGACTGAGCTGACCTCAAAAAGTATCAAGTGTTGCCTACATATTCCTAGAGTGGGACCTCAAGTCACTATAGTTCTACCCTATAGTGGAGGGATTCAACTAGTGCAGTAGTCAATCAAACAAAACATGCATAATTTATAAAAAGGCATAGTATGGCATAAGAAGTGGTAAGTTGGTACATCAAGGCTAAATAAATAAATGTTGCCCCTAGTTTTCCCATAGTTGGTTATAACTTGGACACATTGATATGCATCAATGGTACTAAGTTTCCAAAGGTGGTTATAATTAGTAACAAGACTAAGGATAAGAAAGGAATAACAAATGAAGTATACACCTACCAAAACATATGTCACACTACTCTAAAATATGAGCTCTATCTGACGTACGTGAACTAACTAATGAAACTAATCAGATACCATGATGCTAAAAATGCAAAATGAATGGCAAAAACTAAGGTCAAATAGGGTAGTCTATATTATACACTAAGTTGATAGGTCAGAAGCAAAAAGTGGATAGGGCTAAGAGGATGGATAAGGATGATATTTTAAAAAGAATAAAAGTGATAAAATGGCATAACTAAAATGGTCCTTACAGACAATACACCTTAGCACCTAAACATTATACCACTTGAGATGAATAATATTCATCAACTCAGAAAGTTCATTTCCATCTGGTGTGGCAAGCCTGTATGCTTTTAATCCATTATTTTTAGTAATGATAAAAGGCCCTATCTATTTTGGTTTAAATTTTCTTTTATGATTGTTCTTAGCCATCATATTCTTTTGATTTTCTTTAAGAATAAGATCACCAAGTTCAAATATTCTATACTTAACACACCAATTATAGTGGCCTTTCAGCCAGTTCTGATATGCTTGAAGATTATTGAGCACAAATATGCATTTCTCATCAAGTAGGTCTAGCTCTTGTAGGCAAGCTACTCGATAGTCATGATCATCTAGGACATGCTTGAAAGAGATATGTAGTGAAAGAAATTTGACCTCAATGGGAAGGATGGATTCAGTAATAAAAATAAGTGAGTATGGAGTGGCTCTTATGGGGGTATGAAAATTGGTACAGTATGCCCAAAGGGCAAGAAATATCTATAAGTGTGAATCGAGACTGACATCATTGACAATATTTTTAAGAATATTGATAATGGTTTTATTAGATGCCTCTGCTTGTCCATTACCTTGAGCTTAATATGTTATATAAAAATGTTGTGTGATGTTGTATTTAATACATAGCTGATCTACATCCTTGTTGTTGAATGATCCTCCATTATCAGATACAATATTAGAGGGGATACTAGAGCAGTAAGTTAGATGGTTGAAGATGAATTTGGAAATCTGCTTTCTAGTCACATAAGTGAGGGGTATAACTTCAACCCACTTAGTGAAATACTCAGTGGCAGTATGGATTGTTTATGGTCATAAAATGAAGTGGGGTTGATATTCCCAATGAGGTCATATTCCCATGTATAAAATGGCCATAGTGTCAACATCATTTTTAGAGTTTTGATTGGGGCATGAATCATATTAGCATGTTATTGACATTTATTACACTTATTTACATATGTAGCAGCATCTATGTCCATCGTGGGCCAATAATAATAGTCCACAAGAGCTTTTTTGATAGGACTACCCTTATAAAATGATATCTACATATCCCTTCATGTACTTCTCTTAATGCTAGTGTATACTCTACCAAAGTTAAACAATGAAGTAGAGTTCCATCAAAACTATGATGATAAAGGGTGGATCTAAGTAGAGTATAATGAATGGAATTATGAAAGAAGGATTTGGTTTGTTTTTGAGATAAGTTATGTGGTAGAACTTGGCCATGAAGGTAGTTGTAAAGGTCTAAGTACCAGATAGAATTAGGACAAAGAATATCATAAATCATTACAATGGTTGAAGGTTAATGAGCTAGTGCTGACAAATTCTTGATGAGGAACTGATACTCTCTAGCTTTATCTGTTTGTCGAATCAGAGAGCCAATAGTAGCCATGGCATCTATAGTTTTATAACTAGCCCTTGGTATGTGCTTAAACTGAATGTTGGCAATTCATTTTTTAAGAGTGTCAACCATGGTTTTATATGGAACTAGCTTCTCATCTTTGCTCATAAAATGATCTGTGACCTGATTGATGATTAACTTAAAATGACTATAAACTTAGAGATGAGATATGTTTCAATGCACTACCTATCACTGTCTTGTAATAAGTGATTCATACTCGACCATGTTGTTTGCACAAGAAAATTTGATTCTTAATGATTTAGGGATTAAATCCCCTTGTGGTGTAATAAACTATAAGCCTACCCCCAATCCATGTGCATTAAATATACATCTTCTAGGGATACTCCTCAAGGGGTGTGTCAATGATGGTCATTACGGATTCATCAAGAAATTAAAATGTGAGTGGTTATGTGTCTGTGAGAGGTGCTTCCATAAATTGATCTGCAAGAACTTATCCCTTGATTTCCTTCTGATTGACATTCTCTATGTCAAGCTCATTAAGAATAATGATCCATTTATCCATTCTACCTTAAAAAGTTGTTTTAGATAGTAGATACGTGAGTGGATATACCTTTTAAAAGACCATGGTCTTATTATTCAACATGTAATGGCATAGTTTATGAGTTATGAAGACCATAGCCAAATAAGCTTTTTCAATAGGTGCATAGTTATGTTCATATGTGACCAAGGTATGCCTTAGGTAGTATACACAATGCTCTTTTCATTATCATCATGTTAAGATAAGAGTGCCCCTAGAGCATGGTCGGTAGCTGATAGGTATAACAAGAATGTATTTCCTAGCATAGGAGGTAATAAAATAAGTGGATTAACAAGATAGTCTTTGAGTTATTGAAAAACTATTTTGAAGTGATCATCCCAGTGAAATGTAACTTCATTTTTTAGAAGCTATGTAAATGGATGAAACATGTCTTCTAACTAAGAGATGAAGCATCGAATTGACTAGATCTTACCCTACAAACTACAGAGTTGCTTTAAATTGGTTGGTAATGGCATCTAGATTATAGCATGGACTTTAGCCGAATTGACTTCAATACCTCTGTGAGACATGATGAAGCCAAGTAATTTGAATGAATTTACACTGAGCACACATTTCTTTAGATTGATTCTAACATTCTACTCCCATAATCTTTCAAATATCTTATGCAGCACTACTGGATGGTCAACCATAGTTTTGGATTTTCTTAATATGTCATCAACATAGTCTTTAACAATCACATGCATCATATCATGAAATATGATAGTCATATCCCTTTGATATGTATCTCCATCATTATTAAGGCCAAATTGTATTACTTGATAAAAAAATGTTCCCCATGGAGTGGTGAACATTGTTTTATGTTGGTTTTGTACTACTATTTTGATCTGGTTGTATCCTAAAAAGCCATCCATGAGTGAAATCATTTCATAAACTATTTTGGAGTCGATGATTATGTCGATATCAAGTAATGGAAAATCATCTTTAGGAAAAGCTTTGTTGATTTCTCAAAAATTATTATAAACTTTGATCCCATCAAGCTTTATATTAAAAAGTATCATATTAGAGATACATTCTGAGTAGTCAATGGATCGAATACATCCTGCTTATAAGAGTTTTTATAACTTTTTCTTTATCAATACAATAATGTGAGGATTCATCTTACATAGCTTTTGTTTTACTAGTTTGGTGTCAGGATTAACCCCAAGTTAGTGTAGAACAAAGGTGGGGTCTAAACTTGGCATGTCAGAATAGGCCTATGTAAAGATATGTACAAATTTTATCAACAAAGATAAAAAAAATTCATGTTCCTCCTCAGTGAAAGACATGCCTAATTTTATCCATTTCAGATCTGATGGATTCTTTAACTTGCCTCTATTGTATCTTTGATCAGAAGGGTAGAACTATCTTCTAGGATAGTAGGCAATGACTTGAACTATTGGATTATGTCAGGGTCCTCTGTTAGGACTTGCTCTTTAACTTCTCCTAGGAATGATGAATCTGAGTGCCCTAATAGGAGATCTGGCCATGTGACAAAAATAATCATAAATTCTTGAATAATTTGATCAAATTCTTGTTATTTCTCAAAGTTAAGCTCAGATCCACAGGAAATTCATCATCAGTGGTCTCTTAGTCTAAATTTGAAGAAGAATGAACACCCCCATCTAATATTACTTAAAATAAGTTTCCACCACTAGATTAGCCTTTATCTTTACTTTTACCATAGTCAAAAAGTTTCACAAAGAGGTTTTCACTTTGGGAGCTCAATGTTATAATTATTATTTTTTAGCTAAGTGTGTTCACTCGCTCTCCAAAATTGTATACAAGATCCAATGTAATTTAGAATCCTGACTTGTGATCTCACAATAGAACATTGTCTTTACGGCCTACGAAGTCACATAATGCCTCATCATTTTATAACTCATCAATTGGTACATTGGATTCTTGTTGGTCCCAATCTATCAGTTGGGGATAATATAATGATAATGGGTTGCAATGAATAGCTAGGGTAAGGATACAAATGGTAATGTTGTCAAATAGGTTTGTTTGAACTAGGTCATCAAAGGTGAGTCTATGATCAAACTCTGCTTCACTATCAACATAATCATCACTAGTCATTGGTGATGGGATTTGAATAACATATGTGGGGTCACCCCCAAGCAGTTTAAATCTAAGTCCATAAGGTCTTTCATACTTAGTCATGGAAATTGGCTCAATAGTTCCTTGTTAATTTAGTCTAAGGCCTCTTCCTTCATAATTATGATGATCCATGATCTTATTGGGATTAGGATACTTTGCACTTTTATAACAATCATCATGGTTTTTATTGTATAAGTATGATTCATCCCTTTAAGATTGTCATGTTCTAGGCTAGATGCTGGTACAAATGTGATAGGTCACTTATCATTGTTCTTTTGTTGCCAATGTGTATGTGTAGTGACTTTAGCTCACACAAAGGTCTTCATATTATGAGGAAGATTGGAAATATGAAATGTATCATGGGTCACATATTCTCCATGTCCATTATATACAATGGTGAAATGATTAGAAGCTTAGCACGTGTGAAAAAATCCAAGGTATTAGGATCTATGTAATTATCTGGTGAAGGATAAATAAATATATCCTTTCCTTTATCTTGCTTAGAACATGGATTCATGTTGTATTGATAATTGTAGCTCTGAAATTTGGCCTCAAGATGTTTAAAGTGTTCATATGGGTGTAAATTTCCTAGAATATTCACTTCCATCCCTACGTGGGAAAATTTGATACATTGGTGTAGTGTTGATGGGACTATAGAAATCTCATGTAACTAAGGCCTACCTAAAAACATATTGTATGATAACTTGAGATCAAGTACATGGAAAAGTGTATCATGGGTCAAATTCCCAATAATAACTAGTAAACTAATGATTCCTTATGATTCTCTTTCTTGATTATCATAAGCTTTGATAATTAGTATTTCTAGTTAAAGATCTACCATTGTGTACCCAATAAGCTTGTTGAGCTTTAGAGACACTATGGTGAGGCCTAATCCATTGTCTATAAGGACACATTTCACTTTATGTTATATTATATAAACTTTTATGTATAATGGATTATTATGGAGTGGGCCAAGGGAAAACATATCGCTTTGGTTGAATGCGACTATTTAGGCTAGAGCTAGGTATCCAACCAAAGATTGAAATTTATCAAGGGATATGTCATGAGCAATAGTGGATTTGGTGAAAAACACATTCAAGATGTTCTTGTAGATTATTGACATTTGTATCAAATCTAAAATTGAAATTTGTACTGGTGTCTTCTACAATTTTTCAAAAATATCAAACTTCTTGTCTTTTTCAGGAGTGAATGGTTTGTTCTGAAGCTGAATGGTTGGTTGCACGATAGGTAAAGTGGTAGATGGTTATGGGCCTGGGATAGTATTATTAAACCTTCAATTTGTGATTAAATAATCAAGATTAAATACTAGAACATTATTACTAACAAATGTTGGGAATGGTGTGGGACCAGATAGGACAAGTCTTGGTTACCGGTGTACTCATATGTGGTCATGTGGAAAGGATGAGTTGTCAATATAAGGTCCAAAAGGGCAAGTCTTGGTTTTTTGGTTTGTATATATGCAATCCTATGTCTAAAAATGATTATCCATATAATTTGGCTAAATATTGTTGTTTAGCAATAGTCTATGCTAATTAGTGCTTGGTCTAGGATTAATGCAGATGGTATTAACCCTACCCCTAGCAATATGACCTACAACCCTATTATAGTCATGTGCAACTACATTGTACATTTGTTAGTTGTTACCATTTTGACCTTTTTTTTACCATGGTTCTATCATTGTGGGTTTTACTACTGATTTTGTTGATTCTACTGATTCAACCTTTGATTTTGATACTATTGATTTTGCTGCTACACTAGCCATTATTTTTATTGTTGTTAATCATTTTGTTGTTCTTGATTATTATATCAAGGAAAGAAATTTTTATAAATCCAAAGAGTTTGATTAGAAGTAGAAGAACCATTATCTTATGTTATATCCCCATTATCTAACATATTCTAAATTAAATGCTTGATTTGGACACGTCTTAATAGATTATGCCCATTGACCTAATCATAGTAACAAAATTAATTTTCACAATACTAATCAGGATAAGGAATGCCTTGTGGATAATTCTTTGGTATAGGCCAACTAATCAAATTAGTAGTAATAAGCTTGTGAGATACAAACTCAATAGGTTGTTGTCAGTCACTAAAACATGATGTGTATGCATGGTTCTCCTAGGAGGAGGGGTTTGCAATGGTAAAGACTGCTACATTAATTATGTAGGTCTTTGTTGTTATGTTTGTGACATTGGTTAGAGAGATTGTCAGGTATGATTAAGTTGAAAAGGTGGTGCAAATTATTTTTGAACCATTTAGACTTGACAGGATTTAGTTACTCATTTTCCCACATCATTCCTATTGTGATTGAATTACTTCAATCTCCTTTGATTATTGGTCTGTGTCAGTTTTGATTCTTGGGCTTGAATGGGATGTTGATGTTGGAAATTTCCTTGATTATTACCTTGATTTTGATTATTTGAATTAAGCTTTATGAATGCTTTATTTATTAGCATTTTCTTGATCAAAATACCTTTACCAATGATCTATTTGAAAGTATGTACACATTATAGTTCCAAATGATAAGCTATATTACTAAGAATTTTTTTTATAAACATAGCAGTTAAATGTTTATATTGTAAACTATGGGTGAAATACCATAAAAGGGCTCTCCATCACTATAGATAACTTACAAAACTCTCACCATATTTTTTTTATTTGTGTTAAGTCCACTAATGAAATCTCATGCTTGAAATAATAAGAAAAGTGCTGCACAAACTTATCAAAAAGATCATCAAAATCTATTGCTAAATTATTGGGCAACTTTAAAAGCCACTCCAAGGTTTGTCCAGTTAAACTCCTTGGAAACAACAATAAAAGATATATGTCACTATATGCCACTAGTTGCCATGTGATAAAGAATTTAGTTAAACGAGCCTTAGGGTCACCTTTCCCTTTATATTTGTTGAATTTCAGTTGTTTGTATCTTGGTGGAAATGGTATCCACAAATACTCTATATTGAATGGATTAGCACACACATCTTCCAATTTGAATTTTTTAGTCTATTTCCCAGCCTAAATGGTAGTAATTACATCCTTCATCTATTGTAATTCTTGGGATAGGAAACTAGAAGGAACATTGGTTTGAGAGAGAATATTGGTTTAGGTAGATGGTTGGGATGTCACAAGTGGGACACATTAACTAGGGTATGATGGACTACCTACTTGGGTGTATTATTTTGGTTGGGGAATGGACCAAGAATATGCATATGTGGACTAGGATGTACTTGAAGTTACACATTTGGTTATGTGATTTTCTGGTTTAGGTTGGTGATAAAGGTTTGACTTGGAGGATTTTGTGGTTGGGATGGAGGCATATAACTATATTGTGCTTACTGTGGTTGAAAAGACACATGTTACCAACTAATTAAACCTTGTTATTGAGTGGGAACTTGTGGATCAAGACCCTATCTCTAAATTTGTGGCACATTTTGAACCAATAGTTGTCTAGTAGGTACTTGACAAATATGGGTACCTCCTTGTTGCATGAATCCCTATGGGAAAGTGAAATTAGGTTATAGATTTAGCATCTATCACTGACCAATATTTCATGTTGTTGACTAGTCATTTCTTGGTTTTGGATTGGCATATTATCCTATGACTGAAGAGGTATGTTTGTCATTACCTGGCAAGGTGGAACACTAGTTACCCCTGATTGAGGTGGAAATGTATTTGTTATATGTAACATTGATACACTAGATTGTGTCTGTTGTTGAGGAATACTACTATTACTTGTTGACAAGGAGTAGGATTCATCACATTCTATCACTGACGCATGACATTGGCCATTATTTAATAACTTAATCCCATAGGTATGATGATCTACTCATGGGATTAATTATAGGCACATGTTTTTGTGCGTTAGTACTACTTTGATCAAGATTGGATGTTATTTTCACATTGTCCACTACATTTGGCTCACTATTATGTGCAAAGGCTGAAGACACTTTTCAATAAGGGGCATATTCATCAAGTTATCTATCAATGTGATTTGTATGAATGGGTGGTAAATTGGATTCTCTTGTCTATTTAACTCTATAAACACTCTTGTTGAAGGAACGAGGTGAGTAAGAGGCTTACTCACCATGTTCATCTGATTGAAATTATGTGCTAGATTTAGGTAGGTATGATATGTTGTCTGCATTTGGTTAAAATAATATTCCATGATGTTTTTATCTAATTAGATATATTATCATCTTGATACATTATTTAGACTAGAGCCATATGATTTCTATAAGAAGCCTGTTGATCGTAAATGATATTGTGGGCACTCTTACTAGACTTGGTAAATTTTCATGGGCGAAGTCTACTAGAAACTTGGCACTTACCTCTATAGCTCTAACCAAAATCTCATCTTTATTCTCTAACAAATGTTTCTCAAATAAAAATGGATCATACATGGAAGCTGTATTAGTACAATATGATTGTTGAAGAAGTGGTTGATCCACTATGTGTATTATAGCTAGGTATTGTGTGATTTGTTCTTGGTCTTGTCCTGAATAAGGTGATGTGCTAACCATATAGTTATCCAATTAATCTTGGCTTTGTGACCCTAATTGGGTATTATAAGAAGAATAAAAATCCATCTCATAAGGAATATTATCTGCATAGGGGTCTTGCACCATTTCTTCTTCCATGACCACATTACTAATCCCTAGATTATACATGAGTCCACTATGAGTGTCAAAATACATGTTGGGATCCATAGTCAATGATTTATGATAAAACGTCAAAGAGTTCTAAAAAATCTAAAAAGGACAAAATCTAAATTAGATGATGTTCCAACATGGTCTAGATTCATCAAAAGGATCAAAATATTTATGCAAAGATTTGTGAGGAAACAAGATAGCATGATGTATCTAACATGTTACTATGCACACAAAGATAAGAAAGGAAATGGCCCAAAAATTTAAATGCAAAAATCTAAGGTTGAAGTGCATCAAATCAATCCAATCTAGAAATCTAAAAGTTGTTATGTCTTTTAGCCAAATGCAGCATCAAAAGCTAGGCTCAAACAAGGCATGTGGTAGGACTCTTGGCCAAATGACATCAAAATATAGACTTTGAAATAGATGAATGTTTTAATATAATGGATTTTAAATACTTTTAACAAACACTAGGCATTTGATTCTTCTACATGAACTTGATCAACTACGTATAAGGTATGAAACAAAAGGTACTTTAGAGATAGTTTATTTTCTCATAAATAATGGTGTAAAACTTGGTTCTTTTGACAAATAGGCTATCCAAAAGTGAACAATATAAATTTTTTAGATAAAAGATCACAAAAGTACACTCAAATTGGTTTTAAAATGTAGAAACAAATTTGAACTCTACTTAAGAGGATCTATGAAACAATATTTGAAATGTTTTGGGCAGATTAATGATGCTACACTACCCAAAAGGTGTGAAAAAAAATTTGTTTCAAAAAATCTCTAACGTACAGATAATTTCTCACAATTTTTACATCATAACACTATTTTTCTTGACTCTAAGTGTTGTGGTGCATAGACTCAAAGTGAAAGTGTTTAGCAAAAAAATGCCTAAGTCTATCAAGTGATGATAATTATTATGAGTCTTAAATGACCCTCAACCAAAATGGGAAATTGAACCTAAGCTCCCTTAAGTTTAGTAAAACTGGCTAATCCACTTAACACATCAACCTTATGAACTTTTAAAGGTGAAATTCTGAATTTAGATTATAAGTAATGGACTTAAACAACTTTGGTAAAGGTCTAGACTCAATTGGGTAGCATAATTGCACCAAAGTGGATGATATGACTCCCAAGATTTTGATGAAATTTTGAATAACGAAAATTGATGATCTCATGCAGGTAGAACAATGCCTCTTTGTTCAAAGGAAAATGAGGACCATGTGTTTTGGTTTGAATTTTTTGTTTACACCATGTTTTAACTTTAGACAATACTTTAATTTAGGACAAAACTTGACTAATTAATCACTCTTAGACTTTAAACTAACAAGGTCATTTGGTATTGTTATAATCCATCTATATACATCATTTGAGAGGATTTTAAGTGTTCATCCAAAAGTAAATGCGCATTATATAGTAGGGTTTTTACACCCCTCCTTCTCTCAAATGATAGTACTGCGACATAGACCTTGAGGCACACCTTGCACCAATAATACTTCTAAAATAAATGGGGATTTGTTTAGGATTTAACAAGGTTTCAAACATTCTAGGGGAAGCAATTTCTCAATGAATTTCATGCCAAATAATACAAAATAAAATCATGGATTTTAGGTTCGTATTACTTGGATTATTGCAAAAAGGTCTAGTGTTTTTTTTAACCACTACATCCTACTATTCACTCAGTGTAGTACAATGTCCAAATTGCCACTATGTCCCATGTGTAACTCTAATTTGTATCCAAATGAAGTCAATACTAGGAGGTGAAACCCTAGGTCAAATCTTCCCTAAGGAACTTGTGGAAGGTGATGAGGTCCCCCTCGCAAGCCAAGTTTGCATAAAAATAAAGAAAGCATGAAAGTAGAAAAAATTTAAGGTCATTCTGAAGGTCACCAAAAATTTCATGAGTTTTTGGGGAGTTATTTAGCTGGATTTATTTCTAAGCCTTAGACTAGGCTACTTGAAATAGGAATGGCACTTTTGATTCCAATGGTTTCCTAAAGGGGAGAAATGGAAGATCATGCATGCAACATCCCTCTTTTTGCCAAATAAAAATTAATTTAAACAAATAAGTGAATAAAAAAAGATTGAAAAGGTGAGTTCATTTTTAATCCCAAATGGAAAATGAGGTGTTGTTCATTTGACCCCTTGGTCTTAGTTGCAAACTTTGACAAAAATCATTATAAACATCTAATTTTTTTGTTAAACACCAAAACAATTCCTAATTTATTTTTAAGTATTTAAAAGGTGATCTAAACATGTTTTTATCAAATTTCAAGCTTGGTCCTATAATAAAAATGTTAGCAAGTCCTTTAACCTTGAATCTCTTTTAGGTTTGAAAGAATGTACTTTTAAAAAAGAGCTCTTAGGTCTGTGTTTTAAGAAAAACATAGTGACCAATGTCAATTATATAAACAATGATGGTTACACTGACTAATTGATGATGGTTATCTAACTAGCATCAATTATACCAATAGTGACCAACAATAGATATCCAACTGATGTTTGTTTTACTAATCAATGTCAATTACTTTGTAAACATGTGATAAAGGAAAATGGAAAAACAAAGTTAGAAAATCAATTTACAAGAGTTCTAATGATCCAAATGAATATTTTAAAGCTACAAAATGATCTTCTTCATGTGTGGGATGCATTTGGTCCCACTAGATGTGCCATATGTGATCTATTAATTTTACACAAGAGAGTATGGTTAGTATGGTGTTAGTTTCAAAACAAAATCAAAATGAAAGAAACACACTAACTAACATAACATCTCTAGGCCTAGACACTAAGGAGAGCTTAGTTAACAAACATAAATAATACACACAAATAAAATGAAAAATAAACCTTTTACCTTCCTTAGATGATCTAAAATACTTTTTGTAGTGGCTTGCTCATTTTGTGCTCATGAAGTCCTCATCAATGGAAGCTTGGCTAACTCCTCTCTCCTTGGCACCTTTGGCTTGTGGCTTAGCTTGGATTGGAAAAAAATTGTCATGGTAACACTAACTACAATGGATTTTGGAATCATTTTTACATTATAACTTTCCATTATCAAGACTTAAAATTCATGTGATGAGGTATCTTATTTATAGATTTTTAAAAATGTCTAGAATCAACCTGAACCGTCCATCCTGAGATTGAGATGTGTGGTTGAGAATTAATTTTATAATTATTCTCAGCATTACATTAGAATAAAGGGAAATTAATAGGCATGGAGGGCATCATGGAAGGCATTGATGAGGCATGGAGGGCTTTGATGAGACATGGGAGGCATGAATCCTAATATTTGTGGCATTTATGACTTGGGGATGTCTTCCCAAGAAATGAGGTAACCTGATGATATAGATATTCAATAGTCATTTCCAAAAATAATTTTTCAAAAAGTTTCCATATAATTCTAAATTAGGCCTTGATTCAGATTAATTAGCTCTTAAGCATCATTAAGCACTTTATGCACAAATTACTCAAATTGTTCAGAATACCTTGTTATTGGTCAAAAATTTGATTGGATTGTGATTGGAAGTCAATTTTTTATGCATTAGATCTATTATCCCATTTAGGATGTTATCAATACAAAATAACAAAGGCATGTGTCTCATGCAAAAGATTTGATAGGGAAGATCAATCTAGAGCACCTAGGTGCAAAATTGGCATTTTGGCTCAAAATGATATGATCAAGTTCGCTAGCCCATAAATTGCATTGCCTCATTTAATGATACTTTAGCCAAAATCAGTACTTGAATATATCAGTTTCACATCATTTAGTGTGTTTTAGTGTTTTTAGGCCAAATTGTGTATTTTATGTAGAAATTGGCCAAAAGCCTAGTTGGAGGTCATTGGTGGCTAGATTTAGGTTTCTATAGATGCAAGTGTCCAAAATTGACATAATTGTCCATAATATAAAAACATAGGGATAATATAAATTAAGTGGGGATCATCAATATATACTAGATAAAATATAATCTTTAACATATAGTCTCAATGGGGTAACTAAATAAATTAAAACAAGATGAAACCAAAGAGGTTCAAAAGAGACTGTGCCACTAGATACTTAGATCTTACTTAAAATTTGATATATATGCAAATATATATGCAAAAATATATACAAAAAATTCTATGAAACATTATTTTTATCGAATATGGGTATCTATATTTTCTCCCCTTTAATCTAGTAATGGATAAAACTAAAATTAATTATTTAAAGAAGAAGAAAATCAATACCTTGGTGTGGATAAAACACCTTATCTTTACACAAACATTCCTAGAACCTATTATTTAAATGTTCCCTATAATAAAGGTCATGTCATAAAGTAATTACCACATAAGATATGTATATGAATAATAATATAAAATAGCATAAAGAAAGAGCATGGATAAAAATACATGAGTATATATGTTGTGTGGTAATGAGTCTAAAATGTTTGAGACTAGTGATGTAGTAAATGACTCTCAACCTCATCCATATTGTGACTAAGAATATGAGTGAGCTCAAAATTAGTCAATTAGGTTTCACCTTGGTGGTGTTGTATAGAGTGTGGATAGAGTTGGGAGGTAATCATGCCCTCAACCTAGAATAGGAATAGTAATGCTTCAACCATCAAGAGTATCATTTCCGAACTAGAAAAACTCAAGTGAATAATATGGTGAGACTTGATGATCAAATCACTCCATTATATAAATAGGACTAACTATTATTGACATATAAGTCCTAAATAACAATTCGTAAGAGTCCAACCTAGCTATTAGTTTATGATATTTTAGATTCTATGACATAGTAGCATTCCATAATGTGATATCAATCCATGATAACCTAGTCAATCTAAAAGATAGATCAGTGTATGAGTACCTATAAAATTTTAACCCTTGTTAATTCCCTCTATCATATATAGAGTTAATATATTATTTTATGTGTTATGCCCTTTGGATTATTTCTGTAAGTGCCACTATTGTGCAATCTATGTAAAAAGGAAATATTAATGTATAAAATTTTGACCCCAAATATATGTTTGAATCATATGATATGAAGGATATTTATTAATTTTTGACATGGTATAATCATGGAGGACATGTTTTCATAACATTCCCCCACTATAATCTATATAATTTTATAATTATGTAATAGTGTGGAGGACATGTTTCTAAAACATGCCCCCATCATAATTTGTATATGTTGAATATTAAATAAATGTGGAGGAAATGTTATCATAACATGACCCCATAGATTATGAATTGTTAATATATGAGATCCACATCTTATATGAAATGTACCCAATGATATTCCACATTTTTGGAGGAGTGGGAATAGAATTTGATAATCACCTTATCATAAAAGTGTTATGTATATGAGTGTATATTAGCCAATTTTCACATGGCATTGATAGTACCATATAATGTAATGTTGTGTTTCTACCACCTATGATTTAGAAAAATATTTGTGTAATAAAAATTTTAAGTGTTTCTTAAAATATTTTAAATTTTGTATAATGTGAAAGTGTTCACTGCTTGGATCCCAACACAACTCACAATTTTGAATCTTGACATTTAGTACTCAACATACGTATATTTGAAGTTATTATATAGTTTTTATATAATGAGTTTTAAATATAAATATAAATTCATTTACACTTTGAATTTTTTGAAAGTTTGAGATCCCCACAACCACTATAATTTAAGGTTCTCCAATTAAACTATAACTAGCCAAGACTTTGATTAGTTAGTAAGTAGGTTTAGGTGTGGATCAATTTGTAAAATTACATTTATATAATTTACTATTTTTTGGAAAAAAATTTATTTTGTAAGTGTTGATAGACACTTCTATCAAATCATGTGATAGTTGCATCCATCTCTCGATGTCAATGTCTACTTTTTATATGCAATTATTTGAGGCTTATGTATGGTATCAATGTTATCATCTAACACTTTTATCTTACTCATTTTGGTGGGTTTTAACTTGAAAATTTTGAATTAGATTTCTAGAATGCCTTGATTAATGACTAATTTTGTTGAGTTTTGTTTCGTAGAAAGATGTACATATCTGAGAGTTTTGACATAGGAGAGATTTTTCTATGCTAGAAGAGTTAGGACTAAATGTGGAAAAATTGACCATGATAGATCAAGTTAAATTGGGGCATGTGGTAGATTTATGAAATGTATCCTTTGACACAAACATTTTCACAGCACAATTTGAGAGATGGAACCCATATACATGTGCCTTCTAGCTCTTAATATGGGAGATGATAGTTAAATCAAAGGATGTGTATTACATTTTATTATTGTCAATCAGTGTTGAGAGAGCATAGGTTGTAACTATTGTTATATTTAGTGGCATCATAGGTTTTTTACTAAGAAAAGAACACTTGATGTAGATTTGAGTAACATGGTGTATCTTGATAACACTATTATAGGTGATGTTACGTGGATGCAAAATTTTATTTGTGTATTATTTTTATCATTTATAACACTAGAGGGTGTCAAAGTTATTATTTTATATTGCATGTCTCATATATTCTAAAAAATTGAGGAGGGTACCCAATATTATTGTGGTCATACCATATTAACCCACCTATATAGATATTTGTATATGTTTGCATTACAGAGATGTGGTGGTGTTATTAGAACTTGAACATTATTATAAGTGTGCAAATATGATCATATTGTGGTAGTTATGCCCCTTGGTGGAGCACTAGATGGGTGGGCCCATTCATAGACATTTATAGAGCATTAAGTACTCACTAATGTTACACTACACACCATAATGGAGTGTTTTACCATATTGTATAGATAGACCATGGATTAGATTATCTGGCATCCATATATGATATTACTAGATGGGCATTATGTACAAAGAATTTGAATTGGAATGTGGTTGGTTGACTAATTTCCTAGGGTATACAATTTGATTTAGTATGATGTTTACTTTGACATTTTAGTATAAATTAAATAGTGTCATCAATGTTATAACCATGATAGTATACAATGTGGTATGGGCATAGGTCCACTGATATACTAACACATATACATGGTCATATAACCCCACCTTTATGTGAAGAGATTGATGTTATGGTTCCCTTAGAAATAGGGGATTATCTGGGGTGTATACACAGTTTAATATAGTGGTGGGTAGGGGCCCATTCATTATTATTTTTCATGGGCATAGGTTCCCAACATGGTGCCAAACATATGACACAAGGTGATGTAGTAGGATATGGAGGTAGTGGTCCTCCCATATGACCAAAACCTATATATGGTATCTATTAGAGCTGCATGTAATTACATTACATTTTTATTATTTTATTTTATTGACATAATATTTAATTGATAATGATATCTAATTTATACTTGTAAGTCTTGTGTGTAGGCAATTAGGAGTGGGATACCATGGTGAGCTATGTGATGTAGGATCTCAATCATAATATACCCATAGATATAGTTGGTGATCTATTCATTAAAAAAATTATTGAAATTGTGGATGTCCGTGTATCCCTATTTGATATACTATTAAGGGTGGTGGATGAATATCATATCATAGTGATAGAGAGAGAGAGAGGAGTTATATGATGATTTATATAGATGAGACATATCATAGTATGGTTCCATGAAGATCATATAGCTTTTAAATGAATTATATGACACTTTACAACACAAACATGAGGATAAAATGCATTGACTAGGAAGCTATCTCAAGAATAGGGCCCACCCTAGACACAAGTTATTCCACATCAAGGGACATGAGGGTGTTTAATATAGATAGTGATGATGAGAATACACCTAGGGATATTCACCCAACATATGTATGATATCAATATTTTTATAAACCATGTACCATTTTGATATATATTGGATATGATGTAGAAAACATAGGCCAACCTTTTGGAGGCCATAACTTTTGACCCTAACTTCGTTTCAGCTCGTCCATGCAACAAAATGATTGTATCAAAAATTTCATTCTTTTCCCCAAGTTGTTTAGACTACCTAAGAATGTTTTCAATATTTTTCATAGGCCATACGTGATCATCTAAGGGTCAAAAATTATGATTTAATTATATTTTTATATTCATTATTTGGTATCAAGGCAAGTTTGAATCTTGTTGGAGTAAAGAATGATGAGAGGATGAGGAGGTGTTGCACAGATGAAATGGAATATACAAGTATATAGAGGCAAGTTCAATAATTAATAGAGGTTATCACCAATCAATAGAGAAGACAAGGTGCTGATGAGGAAAACATAGATCATGATGAAGAAATTCAGCAAGACGAACAACTAGAGCAGCCACCATCGATGGAAGAGAGGATGGTTTGGGTTTTATAAGTAAAAAATGTAGGAATAAACGTTTATGTTTTAGATTATGAAGGAAATTTAAGACTAGAAGACTTGATAGATTAGATGAATAGCATGGAGACATTCTTTGAGTGGAAGACTATGAGAGAAGACAAGAAGGTAAAGTTTACAGGCACAAAATTGAAAGTTCATGCAATGATTTGGTGGGATAACCTACATAAAGAGAGATAGATAAAAGGTAAAGAGAATATTAATTCATCAAAAAGTATGGAGAAGAAGCTGATGGAGAAAATGCTTCTTGTGGATTATGCATAAACCATATATTAGAAGATTTTAGAATTTGAAGCAAAAAGTTCATAGTATAAAAGAGTATACAGATAAATTTTATAAGATTTCCATACAAGTGGAGCATGATGAAAAATAAGAGAATATTTATGTGAGGTATGTAAATGGTTTTAAATTTTCTATTCAAGATGAATTAAGCATGAATAGAATAATCAACATGGAGGAGGCTTATGAATTAGCTTTGAAGGTAGAGGAAAAACAAAATAGATAGAATTTTAGAAAGACATATACTAATCCAAAAGGAGGTGGATCCCATCCAATAATGGGATGAGGTGGGTTTAATACCACCAGATGTGGATTTAATGACAATAAAGGTGAATCATCATGTCGTGTAGAAAGGGAAGATGATAATAGGCCAGGGTTTCAATACCAACAAAGACGAAGAGGACTTTAGAGAGGATGAGGTTATGGTGGTGCCAAAGGATGGTTTTTTAATAAATGTAGATCTTATGTATATTATATATGTAAATAATAAGGGTAATAATCATTTAAATTTCCATACTATTAATATCAAGAAAGTAGGCAAGAATATTTCCCAAGAGTAAATCTAGTTGAGGTTAAAATAGAAGAGCAGAATATTGAAGTTGCACCGGATGATGTTGGAGAGAATGTCATGATGAGAATAACCATGATCTCTCCAAGGAAGGATCAAGTGTATAATAAATAATGTGGTGATACATAGCCATGATCAAATATTTTTTGAAGAAGATGTACTTTAAGTGGAAAGGTATGAAAAGTAATTATAGATGACGGTAGTTGTGAAAATATAGTTTCTAAAGAAATGATTAGGAAACTAAATATGCAATGTGAAAAGCATCCTAATCATTATAATATTTCATGGTTTAAGAAAGAGAATGAAGTTACAGTAGATAAAATGTGCTTAATCAAGTTTTCTATAAGAAAGAGTTATAATGGTGAAATATGGTGTGATGTTATTCCAATGAATGCATGTCATGTGTTATTGGGAAGACCATGGAAGATTGACTTGAAAGTAATTCATGATGGAGAAAATAACACGTACACTTTTTGGAAAGGTGGTATTAAGGTAATTTCTTTACCTCCTAAATAGGAATAAAAGATAGAAAACATGCTCTCTACTAAATAATTTATCTAAGATATGAAGGCAGCAAGTTGTTGTTACGCATTAGTAACAAAGAATGAATAAAAAAAAATGTTTCCAATACCATTATAAGTAGAAAGAGTTTTAAAAGAATATGAAGATGTTATGTGTGATGATTTACCATATGGTTTACCGCAAAATAGAGATATAAAACATCACATTGATTTGATTCTAAGATCATCTCTACCCAATAAACCATCTTATAAGATGAGTCCAATATAACATGCAATCTTAAATAAATAGGTTACTAAATTACTAAGGAATAAGGTGATAAGGGAGAGTATGAGTCCATGTGCAACAATAGTGTTGGTAACTCCAAATAAATATGGAGGATGGATAATATGTGGGGATAGTAGAGAAATTAATAAATTTACAATAAAGTATAGGTTTTCTATACCTCATCTAGATGATATGATAAATGTGCTTGAAGGAGAAAAATATTTTACCAAGATTGATGTAAGGAGTGGTTATTATAATATCATAATTTGTGAAGGAGATGAGTTGGAAAATTAATTCAAGACTAGGGATGACTTATATGAGTGGATGGTGATGCCATTTAGATTATCTAATGTACCTAGCACATTTATCAAGCTAATGAATACAGTGCTACGAGAATATATTGGTAAGTTTGTGGTTGTTTATTTTGATGATATTTTGATATTCAATAAGACTAAAGAACAACACTTACAACATTTGATAATGGTAATGGATTTTATAAGAAAGAAGAAGTTGTATTCAAATTTGAAGAAGCGCGCTTTATGTAGAATAGTTTGGTATTTTTGGGATTTGTAGTTTTAGAAGATGGTGTGAAAATGGATGAAGAAAAGATAAAGGCAATTATTGAGTGTCCTATTCCAAAAAGCATTATATAGGTAAGAAGTTTCCATGGTTTAGCAACTTTTTACATAAAAATTATTAAAAAAATTAGTAATATTGTAATACCAATAATAGATTGCACTAGAGGGAAGGAATTTGCATGGACTAGAGCAACTACAGAAAAATTTGAATTTTTGATAAACAAGATTACAAAGAGAGTAATTTTATCATTACTAGATTTTAACAAAGTGTTTGAGGTTGACTGTGATGCTTCATTTGTGGTAATTGATGCTATGTTGAGTCAAGAAGGAAATCCAATAACATATTTTAATGAGAAATTGAATAAGGTAAGAACAAGGTATTCTAATTATGTTGTTGAACTTTATGTAATTGTACAAGGATTAAGACATTGGAAATATTATCTTTTCCCTAAGGAGTTTATAATATTTACATATCATGAAGATTTGAAGTATGTGAATACATAAAAGAGCTGAATAGTAAGAATGCAAAGTGAGTTTATTTATTACAAGGGTATACTTTTGTATTGAAACATAAATTAGGGAAATAGAATCAGGTAGCTAATGCAAGGGGTAGGAGTGTAACATTATTATCTACTATGGTGAGTGAATTAGTTGGATTTGAATCTATCAAAGAATTATAAGATACTAATCCATATTTTAGCAAGGTAGTTGAGAAGTGTAGGAATCCATTAAAAGGTGGGAAAATTTCTATTCATGATGATTATCTTTTTCAAAAAGGTTATCTCTTCAAAGGGAAACAATTATGCATTCTAGTTGGGTCTCTAAGAGATTATATAATAATATAATTACATAGTGGTGGTTTAGATAGACATTTTGGTAATATGAATAAAATAGCTTTGGTGGAGGAAAAATATTTTTGGCCAAAGATGAGGAGAGATGTGACAAGGTATGTTTCAAGGTGTAGAGTATGTTAGGTGTCTAAAGGACATGCAAAAAATATGAAACTATACATGCGATTACCAGTTCTAAGAGGACCATAGATAGATTTGAGTATGGATTTTATGTTAGAAATATCAAACACAGAGAGGTAATGATTGGATTTTTTTTTCTGTAGATAGATTTTATAAAATAGTTCATTTCATTGCATGTAAGAAAACCAATGATGGCACTAGGGTTTTAGAACTATTTTTTAAGGATATTGTGAGATTGCATGGTGTTGCAAAACCTATTACTACAAATAGGGACACAAAATTTCTAAGTCATTTTTAGAGGACTTTGTTTAATAAGATGGGCACTAATATCAAATTTAGTAGTTCATATCACCCACAAATATAAGTTTTGAATAGGAGCTTAGAAAATTTATTGAGATGCATAGTGGGAGAGAAGCCAAAACAATGGGAGTTGGATTTACCACAAGCTATGTTTGCATATAATAGTTGAGTGAATAGATCAATATGAAATTCACCTTTTTTATTTATTTATTGGAAAAATATTATGGGTTTTTTATATTTGGTAAAATTTCTAGTTAGAGATCAAATTAGCGATGATGCAGAAACATTTGCAAAGCATATGCAAGAGTTGCAAGGAGTAATAAGAAAGTTGTAGGAAAGTAAAGAGAAATATAAAATAGAAGTGGATATTAGAAAATGATCCAAGGTATTTAAATAAAGAGATTTGGTAATGTTTTACTTGAGGAAAGAAATATTTCCAAAAGGCACATACAATAAGTTGAAGTATAAGAAATTTGGACCATGTAAAATTGTGAAGAAAATAAATGCTAATGGCTATGAGGTAAGTTTACCATAGGATTTTTATATATCTCCAGTATTTATTTTATTAGATTTATATGAATTCCATTGATAATATGGTTAAGATGATGAAGATAAAGAAATAAATTTGGAGCAACAGGTTCTAAAGAAGAAGAAATAAAAAATAGTGCAAGTTTTGGTTATGAAGATAGTGAGCACAGGGCAAGGGAATTATAATAGGTATTTGGTATAGTGGGAAGAACTGCAAAAAGAAGATAACACTTGGATTATAGAATGGGAGCTGAAGAAGATTGACAAGGAAAAATGACATAAGTATAATCGGGCCAACTCACATGAGTTGAGTTGTTTTCAACCAGAGGAGAAAAATGAAAAAAAAATAGGCCAACCTTTCAGAGGTCATAACTTTTGACCCATAACTCCATTTGAGCTCTTCCACATGCCAAAATGACCATATCAAAAGTTCATTGATATCCCTAGGTAGTTCCACCTACTTAAGAATCTTTTTATATATTTTTTAGAGGCTATATGTGATCATCTGAGGGTCCAAATTTACAATTTAATTATGTTTTATGATTCTTTTTTTTTTGAAATTGTACATTTTTAGAACTAGACATCAACATCAGTTGAATTTAGTCTCATAATATAATCATGGTGTTAAAGATATTTCTAGATATTTCAGGAGTTTTTAAAAATAAGTGTTTTTTTATTGGTTTTTTTTTTTGTTTTTTTTTAAAAAATAATAATTTTTTATTTTACATTTAAACTCTAATTTCTGAGTTGAGGTTTATTTAAGCATGATTTGCGTTTGTAATTATTACATGTCATTAAATAATAATCAATACAAGTTACTTTTTAGAATCTTGGCCTTTTGGTAATTTTGATTCACATGGTATAGTTTTCTTCAAATGGATGTGTAGTGTTTAGTTCTTTGTTTCCTTTTTAATTTTTTTAATTTCATTTGTTTACATAATATTTTCTTGGATATAATAAATAGTCTAATGGATATTTATATTTAATGCAATTATGGAATTATAGTGGCAATGAATAAATCACTTTATGTAATAAAATCCATATGAAAATAAGAAAGCTTGACTGTAATGATCATGTGGTAATAAAACTACTAGTTATGTTTCTATTGATGGTCTTTTGTATTTATGGAAATATCTTATGAATCTATGTGTATCTATTTATGTACCTACAAATTTTATATAGGTTCACCTTCTCTAGTTTCTCTATATGATGGACATGACATGATCAACTAATGATTCCTTATTAGGATAAATGTGGGAGAGATAAATCCTCATAGATGGTGAAATAGGATAAATACTTATACTTTTAGTCACCTTATATGAAGGTCGATGGAGCATCTAATCCTTAAAAGGAATTACATGAGATTTCTTAACCCTCATATAATATGTCATTCCCAATTTGTTTTGAACTAGCACATGAATAACACACACACACACACACACACACACACACACACACACACACACACACACACACACACACACACACACACACACACACACACACATTGAAATCAAAATATTTATATAATACAACACACTAATTCACATGCATATCACGTGAGAGATGATAAAATTTGTCTCTTCCAACTTATTGATATTTTTGTCCTAGTACACTCCGCTTGTTTTTCCTAATGTGATTTTTGAAGGCAAGGAAGTCAGCTTAAAGTTTCAGTTCTCTTAGGACCCTTAACTTACATGGTTTTAATGTGTTGGTTGTCATGTATTGTGTGAACACTAACTTAGTGACATAAGGCATGACTAGAGAGCCTCTATAATTAGTATGTGAAATAGGTATAGATATGTCTATTTGAAATGCAATAATTTTATATCAGTTAACTATGTAATTTTTTTTCTAAATATTAAAATAATCACTATCTCAATGTTTGTTTATGTCATTGTAATTGGAAAAGTGTTATTATATTACATTTCTAAATCTATGTGGTGGGTAATGAGAATTAGGAGGAAGATTTATCATTCTTTTTTAATAATAATCTACCTAATATATTATGTGGTCTATATTGATACCAATCAAACTAAAGTGGTTGCATTTTTGTACGGGCATTTATTTTAACTATAGTATGTGTTTTATAAGTACGATCTTTTCCTTTAATTTGTACTTTTTACTATTTATTTTTTGGTATACACTTTTGGTTTTGAAGAAGGTTTTATGTGCTTTATGATCTTTCTTAGTTTTCTTATTTTCTTTGAAAATGCTATGTGTACCATGTATAACTTTAGGTTGTGAAGTAGGTAAATTTGTTTTCTTATTTGTTAAGGCACATGCATATTTATACACATCCAAATATAAATTATCAAATAAAGAAAAGGGTTTATACAAGGCTCTTTCTATAAGAGGAGAGAGAATGTCCCTACTGAACATGAATTGCATTTCCAAATCTGAGGAAGCATAGTTTACGTAATAAAATATGTTCTTAAATATAATAACATAGTCTAGAATATACTCATCCTCATTTTGTGTTAATACTTGTATGTGTTCTAATGGTAACTTTGGGAAGATATATTGATGAAAATTATATAATAACACATCTTCAAGTATTTGTATTGTCTCAAAGGAACCATTTTAGAGAATATGCAATAAATCTAGGGTATCATAAGTAAAGATATGATGGAATGCCCTGAATATTAAGTGTCTATATTTGACCTAATGTTCAAAGGATTGCTTATATTCTTATAGCTAAATAGAAAGATGCCCATGACCATTAAATTAGGATAAATTTCACATGATGAAATTGGAATGGTAAGGAAAATCAAACACATCTTGAGTAAGAGATTTTTCCTTTAAAATGTTCTCCTCAAAGGTAGCCTCATGATATGAAACTTGAAACTTAAGGGTATTAATTTTTGTTTCAGATATCCTATGGTAGTAATGATGGAAAACATATCAAAATTAGAGAATGGTGAAGGGACTGAACAATTTATAAGAGTTCATAAACTACCATTCATATGAAAAATAGGAATGATAAATTGTTTATCACCTTCTAAAAGAGGATCATTACATGGTTGTGCAAGTTATGGTAAAAGAATATCCATGGCTAAAGAGATAATTTTATCATTTTAGATGGCATGGAATTTAATATTTTAATCATTGTAAGGTTATATTTTATTTTAGGTTGTTTGAAATATAATAGGATTAAGGGGAGGGCCATTACTTGTAAACACAAACTCATTTTGAGTAGAAAAGGTAAAGGATGAAGAAAAATGAACATTTTATATGTTATTGGAAACATCAAGAGAGGGAAGAATGTAAGTTTCACTTTTATTTATATGAAATTTAATTGTAAATGTAATTATGTTTTTGCATAATGTATGTGGTATAGCCTCTTTCTTAAGACTTTAACATGTATTTTCACTATGTTTTTTGAGCAAGGGAGGAAAAGAAATATTACATGCATTTTCTTATTGTAACTTTTAGAAAGATAAGTACCTTTGCTATATTCATTTTAGTGAGATAAATAAGGGATAAGATTTTAAGGATTAGCATCACTTTGACAATATGGTACACACTCACATTTTTCAATATTCTCATTATTGTAAATAGGAGAGTAAATTATCATCTTTCAATCATTTACATCATTATAAGGGAAAAAATAACATTCATTTTTTGATATATCTAGAGAATGTACAACATTTTAACATTAAAAAAAATAATAATAACTTAATAAAAAAAACAATTGTTTCAATTATTTTTAAAATAAAATAAACCTCTAATATCTTACTAATCTATGCCATCATTTATTTGCAATTCATAAACAAAATGGATTATGCTTGAATCTTTAGATCCTTCATCATCTAAAAAAGAAGAAATAGGAGAACTTGTTAATACATATCAAAGAGGAATATCATAACAATCATAGCAACAAGATATCATACTATGATCATTAGCATGTTCATTTACATTTGTATTTTCATGTTTGGTTCTTTCATTTTTAATGTTATAAGCAAAAGAAGCGTTGTTAGCTTGTTTTTGAATTTTCATAAGATATTCACATGCAATGGATTTATAATCAATATCATGAGATAGACATGTAGAAAATGAAGATAAGACAAATTTATGAGAGGTCCATACGAAGTCCCTACATCGAACATCGTATGTAGCACATGAAAGATAGATGAATGAATAACAGTATGAAAATAATAACCTCCTATTTAAAATAAAATTAAGATAAAGAAGTTTTATGAGGTATTTGGACCAATTATATGCATTGGAGATAGACTATAACACATGAGATATAGATGAATGAATAATATTCTAGACATACAACCTTATGCATGATACACCTAATCAAATATAGTGTGTAATATACACCTAACCCAATCTACTATGCCTAGACTATGAAATGGTAACAAGATACATATTTGAATTTATAAATCTATTTATCACACTATTTTCCATAGAGATAAAAATAAGAAGAAAAATTCCACCCAAAAAAACATTCATAACTTTAAAATTGATAGCATAACATAAAAGTCACTACTAAAATTTGACATTATTATAAAATTTGATAATCCCAACAACAAGGTATTCAGGAAAGGGATGAAAAAAATATTTTAAAAACTTAATTTCACTTAACAATATAGAGTATTACTTTGCATCTATAATGAATAACCCTTTAGATCTATAGCTCCCTTCATTTAACGAGGTCAGTTTAGTCCATTACACTCCATCATTTTATTGTAGGTTATCAAGCTATCAAAGTGTCATAAATTTTTCAAAAAGGTAAGAGAAATAAAATAAGTATTTATGTGCTACCAAACCCTAGTTTTGATATCTTGGATTACTATTTATAGGCATAGAAAACTACCAATTAGTTTTTTAACATTAAAAATTGAGATGAGTACAAAGTCAATGGACTCAGGCCCATTTCAACGCCATCATCCTACAGTTCTCACATCCATAAATATCTTTTGTTTATGCCTTCGATATATCATTTCTAAAATTATACATTCTTTATTTTATCTTGTTAGCTACAAGTGATAGTCAACTAAGATAAATCCATAGTCAATAGACTAGAATGCATACTATTACCATGTACATATAAAAAATCTATCTAAATTATTTTTATATTTATTACTATGAACCTATATCTATATAATAACCTCTTATTATTTTTTCACTATGTGACAATCATAGAAGTTAAAAAAATACTATGTGCAAACTAAATATATCTCTTCCTAATATTTTTTAGAAATAGCATTTTTATATATCTATGAATTTGTCTACATCAAAATAGTTAATTATTTTATATCTTTATCATTATGATATTTATAGTGTTCCACCTATAAAAACCTATAAATTTGTATTTGTTTCCTTACCAAAAGTAGGGTATAACATGCATATGCTAACACAAAAATATGGTCTCAAATTACCTCCACAATTTTATCATTTTTTATGATCTTCAATTTTTCAATATTATATAAACCATAGGTATTTATATCTTTAATAAATAAAATAAAATATAATTCATAAAATTATTTCAAGTATAAATAACTCCATACTACTAAATTCTATGACCTAATACGTCAAATAAATACAAATATTTTTCTTACTAGAAATCTAGAGGAAAATCATGAAGGTGTAAGTACAAAAACGTGGTATTCTTTACTTGAAATTAATAAGATTGGCATACATTTTACCATACATTTTTGAACACTCAAGGAATGTCGTAATTCACTACCCTCTCACACTTGCATGCTATTTTAAAAGGAAGCCATTTTTTTTGTTTTAAACACATATAAGAACCTCATTTAATATTTCAAACCTACTAATAACTTACAATTAAATCTAAAAATTTCTAGTTTAGTCCACCTCTATACAAGTCAATTTTGATAGATTGGTCAAAAATTCTTATTTATATTAACCTACCTAGTCAAAATTGACCCACTCTTAAAAGTGACTATTTTCTAAAATCAAACCCATCCTTATGGTCAAATCATAAGCATGTTATTTAAACAACATGAGGAACTATTCAATTACATCCATATATAGAACAATCTAAGTCTTAGACAAAATGGTCAGGTACTTAACTGATATAGATCTATATAAATTTCACACTAAATTTTTTTTCCTTATTCTTCATAATTTAAACATATTTCACTAGGATCCAAGGCAAGCCAAGTTTAAATCACTCTAAATTTATGTAAAATAAAGTATACTCAAGTATGGATATTAATCATTAGTTCTATATACATAGTGAAGGAGAACATCTTGATAATCATAATATGTTGGAGAATTACATGTAGCTTTATTTCCCTCCCCATAATATGAAATACATAGGTAGTGGAGAATCAATAATCATGGGTTATTGGGGTCAACTAAGAATTTAATATCCTATGCTAATTCTCACATTTTTGTTTATAATGAGAAATAATAATATGTTAGTAGATATTAAAAGTGTAAATGTGTGAGAGTGTAAGAGTGTGGATGAGTTTTTAAACACACCTCATCATATGATATTAACTATTAAGTGGAAGATAAACTAAGTGTGGAATATCAAAAAAAAATTCATAGTAGTATAGATATGAATTTTCAACCAAGTCATTAAAAAATAATAACTATTATTTAATACCTTTAGGATAAATGTCAAAAATGAAAATGATTTTTTATTGTTTTCTCAAAATTTATCTAAAATTGGTACCACATATAGACAACTCAAAAAATCAAGTTAAGTGTAGTGATTGTGGATGAATATTGAGTAGTAATGACCCAAGTTTTACAAAACAATCATAAAAATTTGGACATCAATATTGTTTACACTTTTCTAAATAAGAAGAAGTCTTAAATATTTGAATTAAATGATGAAAATCTCAATCAAAGTATAGTAATTCAAACTAAGATCAGGGTGTTCATTTTATAGATAGCATTCCCACATATTTATATGTTTCACAAAAAAATCTTCTATTGGTAAAAGATATAAAGCATGGATAAAAATTTAGGCTCCAAAAATATTTACAAATAAATAAAGATGATAGAGGATTAGATATGATAATTGCATTCACTATTCCTGAACATATTTAGACTTAAATTATTATTTTTTCCCATCTACCCATACAATTTTTTTTAATGATATTTGTACTTTATATCATTTTAATTTCATTATTATTAACTAGCCTTGTGCCCAAATAAAAAATTGAATGATTTTCCTAGAAGCATTCAATTATACCCCCTACATACTAATGTATCATTTCCTTAATGTCAGTATATCTATATTGACATACCAAAAACATAATGTGATTCCTTACTCTACTAAAAAAATTTCTTCCACTATAGTAAAAATGTCATATGTTGTTTATAGTTAATCCTTAACTAAAAAATGTTTACGATGTTTGTGTGTTGACTGATCAGCTACTCTTTTGTTATTCCTTGATTCTTGTATATTACATGAATCAAGTTCCGTTGTGATTACCTTCTGATAATTTAAAAAGCATTTGATAAGCATTATATCACTTAATAAATTAATTGAGGAAAAACCTAAAATAATGGATTATGTCCTATAATCCTCCATCCTCATACTACTAATAACTCCTTACAGTACTTATCTATTTAAGGAATTTTCTTTACCTTATCTTGTGATTATTAAAAGTGATTATGACAAAAATATTAAAATAATAGTTACTCTTAGAAATAATTTTAAAATACCTTGTAAATATATTTTTAAAAAATCACCATCACATTTATTTTACATTATTTGAGACATGTTAATGAATAAGTGAAAGATATGAATTTCTAACCATTATGGCCTCATGAGAATCTTGAAATTATCTTTATGGTGTAAACATAAATATTTAAAATAATCAAGACATTTGTTTTGTATTATTATAGATATGTTTATGAGTAGACAAATGATCTAAAATCTATAATTCCTTTAACTTATAATAGCTAAGTTAGTATATTTTGACACATTATTGGTGATGGTCAATTTAATTGTACATACATTAACTCTAATACAATTAATTATTTTGTATAGAAAATAATAAGGAAAAAAGGGTTACTTAGCCCATGCTGCAAAAAGATCTACTTAGTAGAGTAATTTAAAAAAAGATAAAATAAGTTTCTAAGATGGTAAAAGTAGATGGGGAAAAAGTCAATAACCTGATTAGTAGCAAAGACAATAATGTACATAAGAGAATACCAATGAACTAATTTTCAAAATCTTCATATCCAAGAGGAGATTAGGAGTGTTGAAGGGAAGAACTACCATGTAACCACTCCCAGGTTGAAGGAAAATGCCACAAAAATATTTGATCACAAGTGACATGATCATCTTCATACAAGATGCATTAAGACATTCATTTGGTGTTTACCCATAAAAGAGATTTCATCATCATGATAAACCATAAATTACTGCTAGTTTTATGATATTCTTTAGGGATCCATATTTTTTTCAAAAGGTCGTAAATGTGGATTAATATAAGAGATGGACCTATTGTAGTCTCATTTCACTAAAATGTTGTCAAAATGAACTCCAATCTATTTTATGTCATCTTTCTTCTTCAAGCTACGGATGTAAATACCCTATTGGGTTCAACTAGAAATACATGATTTTTTCTAAGTTAAACACATATATCAAAAATAGATTGCACCATGATAATCTATAGACCATAAAAAATACTCAAGGTAAGATAATAGAAACAAGCACAATCTATTACATATCAATGATCTCTGAAATCGTGAGAGTATATGTCATAAAGAGAATATATAAAGTAATCTTATTAAGTCAGCTACAAATGAAACAAGAATACATCAACTGCTACCAAGTTAAATTAATGAGTAATTACATGTCTTTATGAAAATTTTAAATAATAAGTACAATATAATGTACATATAAGACACATGGTTTCCCTGAAGCAAAGTCCCCGACTCAAATATATTTTTTAATCTTATGCGACATCTCAATAAGTACTATTGTGGAGAGGGAGAGCCTCATTTGAGAAATTTTTTATAGCTACTACAGACCAATGATCCTTAGAACTAATCCCATAAATAAATGGCCCTTCCATAATAGATGAGTAGATAGTGACAACATGGGAATACAAAGAGATAATCAAGTACCTGTGTGTTATATGATTTCTAAACTATACTAAACATGTAGTGTATCATAGAAAACTTTATCTATTGCAAGATATCACACATACATGTAAACCATACTCATGAAATGATAATGTCTCACTTAAACATACTTTGTCCGAAATATTTATAAATAATAAATAGTAACGATCTAGATCAATCAAATTTATACACATCTTTTGATTATTTTGTATTAATCTATCAATATGATACTAGTAAGCTAATGAAGTCCATCCCACTCTTTACATTGTATCAATGATGCAGATTGGTCAAGTACAATTTAACCACAAGATTCATCTATTTTACATCCAACTAGAAACACATTATATACATGCTAATCATGGGAGTAACTAAAGCATACATTTATTTTGTCAAAGATATGAATAAATACTTCATTATTTTATATTACATATTAGAAATAATGACTATAGTTTATACCACCTACGTAACTACACATTTAACTATATATTTTTACTACCATAATTAGTTTTGAAACATATCACACCCTATGATAACCCATATTACCATAATATAGTATTCAAGACATAACTACAAGCTTTCCACAGTAAATCATATGAAATAATCTTAAATATAAGTAAACATAAGCTTCTATTCAAATAACTATATATAATGAAGCAAGTTTCAATTTTCACATCATATAATAGTATATTATCATAACATACACTACACCCTTAATGGTTATATGCATGCATACATAAAATTTTACCATCTATCATAACACATTATTCATAGTATTAACTAACACACATAAAATTGGTTAATAAAAAATAGATGTGAGTTTATCCATCATAATATCAGTGTGTACCATTTGGGTACCACATATATCTATATTGTAGTATTTGATGATATTTCGTACTAACATAGTAGGTAAATACATAATAATACATAATCCAACTTATTATTCCAATAATCAAGTGACACACATATATAATAACAATTAATCAAGTACATGGCTATACAACTTGGGTATATCCTAAATTTAATCTACATACTACCATTTAAAAAAATGTAACTAATTAGCATGCATCATGATGCACTTTTATATTCTAAGCAAGAGACATGTAATTATACATATTAACATTCATATAAGATGTACCATTAGCAAGTATGCAATATGTAATTTCATATAACTAACAATTAATCAATAATTGCATAGAAACAAAGAACTCATAAAATCATTATGATCTTCTATTCCAACATTTTGTTCTATTTCTAGGAGACTATTCCAAAAAGTTTATAGTTATTGATTCTTAATAAACTTAATGACTTACTCAAATAATCTATTGAACTATATGTATAATCCTTATATATAAGAACTTGTACATCATAGTACACACCACATGTAAGCACTCTAATGTTATCTAACTACTAAACTACAGTTCAATGTTTTAAGCAAAACTACTACACCTCCAAAATAAGCTAATGAAGTAATCATAAATATAGAGAAACACACATTTATATTTAATATATAAAATATTCAAAGCTTCATTTTTTTGAAACATAATAAATCCAATCAAGCATTCCTATGACATTTAAAGATTTATAAGGAAGCATTTTCTAAGTTATCTATAAGTAATTCTTTAAATTTCAATTAATACTCTACCTTAGTACTATAACCATGAGAATACACCCCCATAGTTCTAAATAAATTATTAGGATTGGTGTACTCATTTTCAAAACACTATGTTAATATCCATAAACACATAACTTGTTATAACATCAAATTCCATGTGATAGTTTTCATATAACAAGTTATCTAAGTATTCCGCAAGGTTTATCTCAAGATACAAGTTTTTATATATTTTCATAAGGTCTTATTACCTTTAAGAAATAAGTTTATAACAAAATGTATATTACTTCCACATAATAATACATCACCCATCCTTATCTCCATATGTGGGATAATCTACTATGATATTTGGTGAACCAAATATAGTTAAATGATATGATCACTTGATCTATTGAAGTCTAGGCTTTTCTAAACAAGATCTTTGATATATTCTTTAATAACCAGCAACATATATATATATATATATATATATATATATATATATATATATATATTGATATTCTGTAATAACCAACAACATATATATAACTAGCAACATCATATTATTGCTAAAATTTCTATTATAATAATTTCATGCTAATATGGCACTAAAGAATCCATGTTATGGCTCCATGTATATTAGTTGTTATAGCTTCAGTATTTTTCAACATGTAACCATAAATTCATTATGGTATAATTCAAAATATGTCCATTCCTTAGGTTTGCAATTTAGGATTATAAAAAATAGATTCTTTTTCTAACATAACAAGGTTAATTTCTCTCATGTAGAAGGTAACTACACCTAAATACATGATTGAAACCATTCAATTTTAGGAAACTTCTAAAAATAGGCAATAAGTTTAAATATAGTGGCGATGCCATAATCATGTCAATATTTGGCTATTAATCTCTGTTCCTATTTAACATGACTATGTTAATATAATTTTTTTAAGCCATTTTCGATTGCTTAAGTGTATTATTATATCTATGTCATACTAAGGTACAATTACCTCAGATAATAAAAAATCTCATTCATGTAATCTGCACTATCCAAAAAAAATTATATGATATATAATCAATTTAAAATAACACGGTATCCACAATTGATATTCATTTTAACATGTATAACTATTTTCCTAATTATAACTATAATGTAACAATTTGTAATTATAAGGTAATTTGAATTTTGGTTTGAAATTTAATAACATTTCAAGAAAAGCAATAAAATATAGTTTTAGTACATGAAATTATCCTCCATATGGAAGTGCCTAAATATCTCTAGACTTATATTCACCTTCATGTTTATCTACATAGATCTCATATCAGTGCCTTTACATTAGTAACTATTTTTAATAGGCTAAAAGTTCAGATCTGTGTTTCGCCAAATTTGAAAATGTATACAAACTTCAAAATTAGTGACTTGGGTATGTTACATTAGACTAGTGAAGGGTAGTGACATCTTAACAATAAAAATGAACCCTATATTAATAATTATCTACCTATTTTAGTTTCCAAACTGATATTCTTTTTTAATTCAATAATGAATTACTATGTTGTTCTCTCTCTCTCTCTCTCTCTCTCTCTCTCTCTCTCTCTCTCTCTCTCTCTCTCTCTCTCTCTCTCTCTCTCTCTCTCTCTCTCTCTCTCTCTCTCTCTCTCTCTCTCTCTCTCTCTCACACACACACACACACACACACACACACACACACACACACACACACACACACACACACACACACACACACACACATTATTGAAATTTTTAAAAAGGAACAATAGTTAGATTAATAGTAACTTAATGCCTTGATTGAGGATTCAAAAACACCATTAGATATGTAACATTGTTATGCAAGTGTTTCCTTTTTTTATAAACCATTCAGAATCTCACCTAATTCAAAACCATGCCCCTATTATTAAGATTCCATCCTATAATTGAATTATACGTGGCTATAAATAGCATTGGTAAACTATCTTATGCTAACTTACATCTCAATTAAGTCAATGCTCCTATAAAATAGAAGTTATATAAATAATTTTCTCACGACTATCCTATAGTGTGTCATGGCTACATATAGATAGGAGTTTCTCATAGATCTATTCATTTGTGTAATTAATAACCAGATTTGAAATTAAATAGATTTTTCTCCCAAAATCTTGTTTTAGCCAAAAGTTTCAAACTCTTATTTAATCGAATCCCCATAATTAAATGCATACACAAACACCCTTCAACATAGATATATGTTATTGAAAACACCACTTACCTATTGAATCAACTAATACTTTATGTTTATTTCCTATATGTTGTGCCTTTGCTCTTTTTTCTGACCTTCCTTTCCCAATGTATAAGACCCTCCTAACTTTTTCTCACTTCCTTAAGTAAAAGGGCACAAATCTTCTCTCAATATTTTGTTTTATTTTTATTTTTATTTTTTTTCTCATTTTAATATATTTAAATTTTTCTTTCTTTAGACTTCCTATTTTGTTATTTATTTCTTTAATTTCTTTGTTTTTCCTTTTTTTTCCCTTTTTTTATTTTCGATTATAATTTATATTTTTAATATACTTTAATATGATTTAAATATGGAATGTTAAACTCCCTAATTTTACTAAATTAAATTAGCATCCAAATATATTATAATAATGTTAAATGGCAATTTCCAAATTTATAAATAACCCATATTTTAAATTTATCCTTGCCAATTTGTTCCTACCATTAATAATGACAAGATGTGTCACATTAATAAAATAATTAATTATAACATTTACCTACAATTGAAAACCACATAAATATCCAAAGTAAGAAATAAACATACCATAAGCAATTATTTTTAATGTATTTCTACCATGTACTAACTACTGTGGTGTGTGTAGGGTGTTGTTATCTCTCTATAGACCTTAAACATCTCCATCTACATCACACTATCTGATGATGTTCCTCCTCTGACATGCTTTGAGGGATAAATTCTCTAGTATCTATGTCACAACACATAGATAAGTAGATCATATCTTATGATAAACATAATGCAATAATATAACTAAAATAATACATTAATATACTTAAAATATAAATTCATACATTAACCAACTCACAATAAGCAATCATGTTATCATCATCTAATTAAGTAGCATTCTACTATCTCATAATATCATAAATCTCAAGTTTAGTCAAATATAACCAATATCATGTGTCTCTATTATAATCATCCTTAAATAGTCAAATAGTTTGTTTAACGAGGTATCAAGATGCAACATCTTTCCTCGCTAAAGTTAGTCATTGTCCCTCATGACTCTTATTCTAACATAAATTTTGAATTAAAAATATTACTTGGAAAACTAAAAACATATTATACAATATCGAATTAAGTAATGAATGGGAAATTGCCTATATATCTCATCGTACTTCCATCAAGTTACACTATTCCAGAAGTATCAATCTCATAAGACCTTACTCAATAACATCACCGTATTTTGAAAAGATGGTTGTGAGTATTAATTTTTTTGTCATGACCACCCCAGGGTCTAGAAATATTAAAACAAGCCTATGTACTATAAGACTAACCATTTCTATTTACTTAAAGGGTCTGACACATATCAAAGTGAAAATTCCACTAACTTTTTAAGAGCACATAAGATCATCCTAAAATACATACAAATGACTAGGAAGAGTTCCAAAAAGTCTCCCATACCTTTGCACATATCTCTATCCTATAAAGTGTTTTTCTCATTCTATAAAATAGAAATTAAGAAACTTGGCAAGACATTAACACTATCACTATTCTATGTAGATCCTTCTTAGTGTAACATGTCAATACTATAACTACTCTGTAGATATCTTGACAAGTAAAATAGGAACTAAAATTACTACATTTTTATTATATAAAAAATCATGTAATGTTCATCCACAGTATAGATGTATATGGCTATATGACTCAATTTGATAAGTCTATCAAATCCTAGATTCAACAAGTTCATCTATTAGATCCAATCTTAGTAACTATCAAGTCAGTGTGAGTATAATTAGGATACCATCATATCACTTAGAATTTATGTTATTAATTCATCGCTCTTCTCTCAAGTCTCCATGACTTGAAGATCTCCATAATTTGTATAAGGTTTTAATGAAACATAAATCTGTATTGTAATATCATAGAAAGAAATCACACATGCTAAAAAATTTTAGATGTATTGACATACGTACAAGGGAAATCATACAATCATTCTATAATTGTATTAAATACCACTAGCCAAACATTTATATCATCATATTCATAGCTTAACCTATGCTTTATGTAAGAGAGAATAATATCAATCTAATCGATGGTGAATAATAACATTCTAATTATAATCAACTTATAATTCTTAATATAGAATCTAGTATCTTATTCAAGTTTTGACACTCCATGTGGTCTTGAAATAAAAAGTTAGATAAATTAGTGAATCTAAATAATCACAAATTAAAATGATAGAACTAGCATCTCAAAAACAATGTTCTTAAATACCTGTACAAGGTAAAAATAAATCACTATAACCCAAGTTGCTAAATTCACTACATACGTACCGAATCTATAATTATAGTATCACAATCTATCTGCACATCAAAGACAAATAAAATATTAACCACAAGATCAATCCATCTAATACTAAAATTTATATCTCAATAAGAAGTAGAAAACATTATCCCACAAACTCAAGGGAATATTGTCCAAAATAATAGTTCAGAAATAATTTTTAACATCACAAAAATAAAGATCTTCTCAACAATTTATAATAATGTCAAAGAGAATAAGATAACTCACTTATAAACTAACTAATATGGATGAACTTTTTCAACATAACTTATGTTTTTTAATCCCTAAAAAAATCCTAACACAGGAATTCTTAGCCAAGACAACAACACTCTACTATAAGAAAATTCCCACTGTACTAGGCGATACCAACTAAAAATATTCTTATAAAATTTCCACTCTTAGTATTTATAAATATAAGAGACAAAACTAAAGCATGTGTGTGTGTGTGTGTGTGTGTGAGAGAGAGAGAGAGAGAGAGAGAGAGAGAGAGAGAGAGAGAGAGAGAGAGAGAGAGAGAGAGAGAGAGAGAGAGAGAGAGAGAGAGAGAGAGAGAGAGATAATCATATCGGGTTTATAAAACACTCACAACATAAAACACAAATGGTGAAGGTGACTTATTTACTGATAAGAATGTAATCACTCTTGATATGTTAATAAAAATGATCAAATTATGGTAGGAAAACTCTTATTAAACACTCATATTTCCCCACACATTACATGAATGTCTCAAAACTAATAGTAGTCACCAATCCATATCAGATGATCCATCGAGTCTCAAAACTTCAATAATGGTATAACACGGTTCTACACTAAGGCACTATAAACCCAAAATACATGATCTATACTTCATGTCACTAGGTCACATAGGTGAACAAAAAGACATAAAAATGCTAATGGGCTTATTAGATCCTAGATTTCGAGCTACAACTCTGATACCACATGTAAAAACTCTGCTACATTTAACTAGTAATTCATGAATATTTTTTACTTAAACACATATCAAAAATAGACAACAACATGATAATTTATAGACAACATAACAAATACTCAATGTGATAATAACAATAAGCATAATATATCACATATCACTTATCTCTAAAATCACGAGAGTACACATCATAAAGCGAATATAGAAAGTAATCATGTTAACTCAGCTACAACTAAAATAAGACTACATCAACCACTACCAAGGTATAGCAATAAGTAATTAAAACTATTCATAAAAATATTCAATAATAAGTAAAACATAATACAATGTACATATAATATATATGGCTTCCTTGGAGCATAATTCTAGACTCAAGTATCTATGGTAATCTCAAGTGTCATGTCAAAAGTAGTGTTATTGTGGGGAGGGAGAGCATAATCTCAGTACTTTTGCACACCAACAATAGACCAAAGATACCCCACACTAATCCCATCACAAAATGGAACTCTCTTCATAGATGAATAGGTATTGATGGTACAAAAATTCAAAGAGACAAGTAAGTACCCGTGAGATGTATGATTTCTAAACTAAACTAAACATGAAGTGTATCATAAAAAAATAGAACTATTAAAATATATCGTATATACATGCAAACCATAATTATGAAATTATAATGTTTCACTTAAATAAACTTTGGTCCAAATATTTACAAATAATAAATAATAATGATCTATATCAATCAAATTCATACACAATACTTGATCAAGCTGCCTTCATCTATGATTATGATACCATTAAGTTAGTAAAGTCCTTCTCAGTTCGTACTCTATATCAGCAATGTAGATTGGTCAAATATAATTAAACTATAAGATTCATCTATTTTACATCCTACTAACAACACATCATATACATGCTAACGATGAGACTAAACGAAGAATCAATTTATTCTGTCAAATATATGAATGAATCTTACCTTATTCTCTATCCCATTCTAGAAATAATGATTATAATTTATACCACCCAAATAACTACATATTGAAATACAAATTTTTACTATCACAATTAGTTTTTAAACATATCACAGCCTATGATAATCCATATTACCATAGTCTATCATTCTAAGATATAACTACTAAATTTTCGTACTAAATCATATGAAGTAATCTTAAATATAAGGAAATATAAACTTGTATTCAAATAACTCTATATAATGAAGAAAGTTAAAATTTCCATGGCACATAATAGTATACTATCATAGTATATGCTACAACCTCAAAGTTTTTATTCATACATAAACAAACTTTTACCATCTATCACAACACATTATTCATAGTATTAACCAACATTCGTACAATTGATAAATCAAACATAGATGTGAGTCTATACATAACAATAGCAATATGTATCATTCGTGTACCACATGCATTTATACTATAATATTCTATGATATATCATACTATCATAGTCCACAACTATATAATAATACATAATCTAAACTTACGAATTCAAGAATTTAAATGACACACATACATAATAACAATTAAGTGTGGGGCTATACCACCTGAGTATACCCTAAGTCTAATCTTCATACTATCATTCAGAGAAATATAACTAATTATCATATATCACCATGCACTTTTATATGCTAAAGAATAGCCAAACAATTATTTATATATTAAAATTCATATAATATATACCACTCATAAGTATAAAATATGGAATTTCATGTAACTAACAATCGATCAATCATTGCAGAGTAATAACAAACTCATAAAATCACTATGATATTCTATTTCAACACTTTATTCTATTTATATGAGACTATTTCAAAAAGGTTATAGTTCATAATTTCTATGATACTTAATGACTTACTCAAATCATCTATTGAACTATAAGTATAATCCCTATATACGATCACTTGTACAACATAGTGTACACCACATTTAGGTACTCTAATGTTATGTAATTAATAAATCACAATTCAATGTTTTAAGAAAAACTACTAAGCCTAAAAAATAAGCTAATTAAGTAGTCATAAATTTAAGGAAACACACATTTGTATTTAATAATTGGGACATCTAGAACTTCATTTTTCCAAAACATAAGAAATTCAGTCTATAATTGGTATGACATTTAACAGTTTATAACCAATAATTTGCTATGTTATTTATAAGTAATTCTTTAAAATTCAATTAATACTTCACCTGAGGATTATAACAGCAAGAATACACCTCTATGTTTCTAGATACACTATTAGGTTCGTTATTCTAGTTTTTAAAATACTATCTTAATACCTATAAACATGTAAGTTGTTATAATGTCAAATTCCATTTAACAATTTTCATGTAACAAGTGATCTCATTATTCCTCAAGGTTTATCTCATGATACCAAGTTCGTTGTATTTACCCAAGGTACTTATCACCCCAAATAAGTAATATTGTCACAAAATGTATATTGCTTTCACATAATTGTAAATTACCCATCCCTAACTCCATATGTGGGACAATATACTATGATTTTAGGTAAACCAAATATAGTTATATGATATAATCACCTGATCTATTGAAGCCTAGGCTTTTGTAAATAAGAGATTCCATATATATATAATTTCAACTTGATGTTTTGTGATAACCGACATCATCATATTATTGTAAAAATTTGTATTATAATCATTTCATGCTAATATGACACTAAAAAATCCCTCTTATGGCCACATGTATATTAAGTGTTATAACTTTGATATTTTTTAACATATAACCATAAATTCATTATAGTACAATTCAGCATTAGTCCATGACTTAGATTAGTAATTTAGGATTATAACAAATACATTATTTTTATAGCATAACAAGGTTCTTTTCTCTCACCGAAAAGATGACTACACCTAAATACATGATTGAAACAGTTCAATTTTAGCAAACTTTCAAAAATAACCAATCAGTTGAAATAAAGTGGAGATTTCATAATCATGTCAATGTTTATCTATTAATCTCTTTTCCTATTTAACATGACTATGCTAATATACTCTCTTTTTAAAATCCACTGTCAATCACTTAATTGTATTATTTTATCTTTGTCATACTAAAGGCGTAATTCCCTCGGATAATAAGAAATCTCATTCATATAATCTAAACTATACAAAATATATTATATGATATTTAAGCGATTTAAAATAACACGCTATCCATTATTGATATTCATGTGAACGTCCATAACTATTTTCTCGATTACAACTGTAACGTAATAGTTTGTAATTATGAGGCGATTTGAATTCTAGTTTCAAATTTATTGATGTTTTTAACAAACTAATAAAAGACAATTTTAATACATGTAATTAACCTCCATATGGAAATGCCCAAATATCTTTAGACTTCTATTCACCTTCTGATTTTTTCTACATAATCCTCATATCGACGCCTTTGCATTAGTAATTGTTTTTAATAAACTACAAGTTTGGATCTATGTTTCACCAAATTTGAAAATATATACAAACTTCAAAATCAGTGACTTGGGTATGCTACAATAGACTAGTGAAGGGTAGAGATGCCTTAACAATAACAATGACTCCTATATTAATAATTATATGCCTATTTTAGTTTCCAAACAGGTTGATTGCAGTGGAATGATTTTCCAATTGAAGTTTTGAATTACTACAGTCATTCTCTCTCATTTACATAGTTTTAAAACACATATAACAATGTTATATATATATATATATATATATATAATTTTTAAAAGGGAATAATAGTTCAATTAATAATAACTTAATGCCTTGATTGAAGATTGAAAAACACAGTTTAGATGCCTAGCATGGTTATACAAGTGTTGCCACTTTTTTATAAACCATTTAGAATCTTTTTTAATTTAGAACCATGCCCCTATTATTGACACACGACCCTACAATTAAATTATGTGGCTGTAAATAGTGTTGGTAAACTATCTCATATTGTCCTAGATCTTAATGAAGTCAATGCTCCTATAAAAGAGAAGTTATCTACTTAATTTGCTCATAGCATTCCTATAGTGTGTCATAGATACATATAGATAGGAGTTTTTTCATATATCTATTCATTTATATAACTAATAATCAGATTTCAAATTAAATAGCTTTCTCCCTAGAATCTTGTTTTAGCCAAAAGTTTTGAACACTTATTTAAAGAAATTCCCAGAATTAAAATCATACAAAAACACCCTTCAACATAGATATATGTTTTTAAAAACACTGCCTACCTGTTGAATCTGTTGATACTATGTGTCTATTTTCGCTATGCTGCACCCTTGTTCTCTTTTCTGACCTTCCTTTCCCAATTCATACGATCCCCCTAAATTTTTCTAACTTCTAAGTAAAAGTGCGTAAATATTCTCTCAAGATTTTTGTTTTATTTTTATTTTTATTTTTTTGTTTTCGCTTATTTTAATATATTTATTTATTTTTATATTTTTAGGCTTTCTAATTAATTATTTATTTCTTTAATATCTTTGTTTTTTTTCTTTTCTAGGATAATTTATATTTTTAATATATTTTCATTTACTTTAAATATGGAATCCTAAAATCTCTAATTTTACTAAATTAATTTATCATTTAAATATATTTAAATAATTATAAATGGCAATATCAAAATTTATAAATAACCTATTTTTTAAATTTACACTTGTCAAATTATTCCTACTATTAATAATGACAAGACGTGCCAAATTTATAAAAGCATTCATTAGGACGTTTACCTATAATGGCAAACTGCATAAATCGATATATCAAGCGAGAAATAAACAAACCATAATAAATTATATTTAATGTATTTGTATAATGTACTAACTACTATGGTGTGTGCAGAGTTTCACCATCTCTGTATAGACTTCAACATTTCTATCTATATCACTATCTTCGATGATGTTCTCCCTCTAGCATGTTCGAAACATAAATTATCTTATGTCCACCTCATAACATGCATGTAATTAAATCATATGACATGATAAACATAAATCAATAATATAACTGAAATAATACATTAATATGCTTAAAATGTTAACACATATATTAATCAACTCATAGTACGCAATTATGTATCCTCATATAACTAAGCAACATTATACTATCTCATAATAGCATAAATCTAAAACTTAGTCAGAATATAACTAATATCGTAAATGTCCACTATAATCATCAATAAGTAGTTGAATAGTTTGTTAGCAAGGAATCTGGATGCAACAAATGGTATGGCAAGAGTTCATAGAAAAATAAAAAAAGTAATAATAAAATTAGAGGAATAACTTACTGCAAAAATATAGTTTTTTTCCATTTTCTATGAAGGCCCAAAACACTTTGGGTTTAAACCTAATAATTACAAACTAGTGGTTCGCTAGATTAGAAAAGTACTCTTATAAAATGTTGAAAGGAAGATGATTTTAGAAAGGGTCCACACTAAGTTAACCATCTTTCTAGAAATAAAGAGATCTACCAATTTCAAAATAAATTAAATTCATTATTAATCCATTCTACTAGTAAATATTTACAATGCATGTGTATTTAAGGAGTATTCCTCATTTTAACTTATGATCATTAAATAAATTGTAAAAAACTATAATATTAAAATAATAACTACTAAAAATCATTTTAAAATAATTTATAAGCATAAAAAATAAAAATAAAAAATTAACATCATCTAGTAAAGCTTTCCAATCCAATGGTAAAATGAAATCTTAACATATATTTTATATTTTAAATTAATTTAATTAGTGCTCAAAATTAAAAGTAGTTATGGCCATGTGGGAAACTTGAAATTCCTATAAACCCACATTTAACTGAATCTTGAAATAAGATAGGAAGTGCAAAACTATTTGTTTGGATTATTGGTCCCTGCCAAGGCAGGACTTAAGAAATCACTCTTTAATTAATTCAATGCTAATTTGATCAATTTAAAAATATGTATTTAAATAATTATTAAAGTTTATATAAAGTTTCATATATAAAAAATGGAATATTTTTTAAGTGTTATTGTCGAATATTATTTCTAGAAACTAGAAATCACTATTTTCTAATCACATTTAGTGAAGTTCAAATTGTTAGATTGTTGAACATATTCCTTATATTTAATACAACTTTATATAACCCTTATGTGACAACATTAATCTTAGCTCAATTTTTAGATTGGTGACCATCTGGATCAGTTATTTTGCCACATATACGGCAGAGAACCATAAAAGCTCCCTAAATCAACAGGAACTAGTAACCAATATAACATGGGAATGAGCTTGATTCACAGTAGGACACATTTATATTTAGTGTAACAAAAATGGTTTCGTACAATGACCAATTAATGGGGTCTGTTGTGCCGTGATATTTGTTGAAGAAGAATAAAAAAGTGGCAGATCTTAATTATTTTTATTTCTACCTAAGGAAGAGTTTAATATTTTATTTAACAACACACTTAATACATATTTTTTTAGATTTTAATATTTTATTTGTAGATTATTAGAAGAGGAGAGTCGAAGTACTGGTTGGTTCCAGGTCTAGTAAGAGAGGAAAGGCATAGGATAAGTCGATAATATAGTTGTTAAGTGCAGATGGAGGCTTAGGGACATGGACAGTGGAGGCGCATGGAAGCCCTAGGGAGGGCCTCCAGGGTCGAAGAACAAGTCGAAGCTGCCCATTATTATCACCCATGATAACAATAATGCCATGAGGCCTCTCCTACTGGAAGTCACCGTGGGATGCGATGTTGGTGAGAGCATTGCACAGTTTGCATGTAGGGAGAGATCGTGGTGTGCATTATGAGCTAAAATGGAATCGTTTCCAGTGTTACCTTGCGCTAGGCAGCTACCCCTGAAGCAGCCTGTACGTCTCACCATCATTACACCTATTATCATCATAACAAATTCTTTATAAATCCATATAATCACTGACTACTTTTAGAATACGAGGCTAATGGTGGCACCTAAATGCAGAATAATTTATTGGATTTGTCTGCCTCTAGTGGGTATCTGCTAGTGAGTGACTTCTGTGCCATGGCCATTTACACTAATCTCATCAATAACAAGATTTGGCTTCATTTCTAGTTAGGATTATGTACAATTTTGTCTGACTCGTAACGATGTTTCATTGCACTGCACTGCACGCTTGTCATGAAACATCTAATGAAAAATTCATGGAATCCATATTTGATTAGTAAGGCAGGTCTTAGTGTTTTGGCTTCCCACTGATGTTCATTTTTTATAACTTATTAATATCATTTTCCTTGCTTTACACTCGTCTCATTTTCATGTGTATTTAAACAGTTTTTAGATTTGGGTTGTAAACAACTGCATCGCTGATTGTGACATGTTCTAAATATTTTTTCCTTTGTTTATGATGACATAATGTTTAATACAAGGGTTTCAATTCCAAAATGGTGGTTAAAGCTGGGAACTGGCAGCAGCCGGTGAAGCCATATGAAGTTGTATCACACTATTGACCATGTCAGGAACCTTCGTCAAAATATTTAGTAGCCTTTCTACAATTCAATGAATATCATGTCAAAGATATTTTACACAATTCACTCTTTCATCAAAGATATAAGCCAACCCTTGTTATTCGAGTTACTGCAGGGAGATCATCAGGATTCACTCTTTCATCAGAGATATTTCATATCAGATAGTTCTCCTCGTTTATGTTATCACATGCGTAGATTTGTGATTTTAGTATTCAATCTAATGTTTTGCATGGAGTTAATTTATAGGGATCTTAATTTATAAACATAGGATCCATTGGTTTAATGTCAACAATTCTGCAATTAGTGAATATTCTAAAAATATTAGTATTACAACTGAATAGCAGAGTTAAATATAATCTTCGGATGGCATAACTTTTAGATACGAGTTTCATTTTGTGCCCACTTTTGTAATCCCCTCACTTGTGCATTATTTTTCCTTGTTGGTTTCAATTGGACCCCTCTTTATGACGGATTGAGTGTTAACTTTCCTCTAACTTATTATGAAGCGATGTTGCATGTGGCCATCATAGGGAAATTGCATTCCTCTTCATCTTGTTTGGGAATGTTTTGTGGTTACAAAATTTTGGGCATATGGTAGAGTGTTGAACCATCCATATTTCTAAACAAGTATTTTTAGCTAGATTTGTTAGTGCAACTTGATTGATGTCATTTTCCTCGGTTTATGAGTTGGGTGGATTAATGATTTTTTAATCAAGATAAAATTTGAGATAAATGACAAATTTCTAATTAGAAGTATTAAAAATCTATATTTTATGGCATATAGTAAATTTTATATAATTCAAGACACAATTGTAATGCTCATGTTCATTATTAATCTAACCTCCTCCAAAATATGAATAGATTATCTAATAATGTGTTGTTGTAAATAACATCTCAAAATTTGAACAAATTATTTTTTAATTATAAATTTTTTAAATAATAATTTAAAAAAAAAAAACCTTTGCAAATATTAACATTGTTAATGTTACAAATCAATCAAAGTCAACATTCTAATTGATAAGAAATAATAAATTCAATCAAAGACTGTTGAATCAATTCCATATTCATTAATATTACCACTACCTAAAAGACATGTGAAAAAAAAAAAAAGGATAAAATTGTTTTACAATATTAAATTTATATTTTAAGTTAAAATTATCGAAACATGCTCATATTACGAAATACATATAAACACAAACACAAACGATTCATTAGGTCATTAGGTATAGCCCCTATGCTACCATTGTTAATAATCTACAACTTACACTTACAACTGTAACTTGTCTAACTTATTAATTATCAATAATTTGTTGTATAATAATATATTACTGTGGCACTTTTATTTTCCCCAATCAACATTCAACCACGATTATTGATTATCATCTATTTAGAAGGCTATATCCACTGCAGATTAATATAAATACAATCGTGGAGGGTTAAGATTTTACGAATTCCTCGGGCGTTAAAAGCTGTTAAAAGCTGTGATGAGTAAGTTTTCAGAGATTCTGTGGAATGTGTATAACATTTCACTGCGTCTAATAAAATCGAGCCATCATCAATCTTACAACAGAGGCATCTATGTTGTTCTTATGGATTTTTTCTGCCTTGGATCACTGTTTTTTTCAGGTAATACGATTAATAGTCAACTACGATTCAATTCTTATTTATGTTATAAAATACATCAAAATTACTTATGAGCATTGTCAAAGCATTTTTGGAGTCTAGGCTATCAAATTATAACACATAACATGGATGTGTCCTTCATTAGCGACCTCAGATCTGTCTGCCAGAACACCGCCACATTAACAGATCCGGTAGTAGACATAGACAGTTGCAGCAATTCTAAGGTTGAAATGCAGCCAGCCCTCATTCTCCAGCCTGACAGAGAGTACTCTAACGTCGCCTTTTGATGATGTGAAGGCCGTTCGTAATCAGCGAATTCAAAGGCAAGAGTTTTTCATTTAGGGTTTAATGCAAAATTTTCACTATGAGTACTGCTGCTAAAATTCAGATTGACATAAATATAATTTTATGGCCTATCTTTCTTACTATAATAGTTTTTGTGGTTTATTTAATTAATAAAAATATAATATCAAAGATTTTATGTTTTCATAATTCATATATTAATATATTTTATTTATAGAACAATTGTATCTACAATTTTGATTTTTTATATTTTTGGATCAAAATGCATGATTCATTTTCAAGAGAAAAAAAAGTAAAACAGCAAGACCCAACACTACTTTAAAACATAAGAAAATGAGTGTTAAAAATTTTTATTAATATGAATAATAGTTTAGTAGACCGTAACGTGAAGCATCTTGGTTTTTTAATACTTAAATTTGATCATATGACTATATGATTCAATTATAAAATTTTATTGGATGCATCCTTCATGATTTTTTTTTCCTGCCATAGTTTGTTTTTGCGCCCATGACTGCCAGAGAGGCAGAGCTATGTGAAGAGCATCCATATATGAAAATAGATCTTCATATTTTGAGTTTTCCTTCCAAATCTTTATGTGTGCTTGCATGTTTTCCTGTAGTTGTCGCTTCTCATTTTCTCCATTTCGTTTTCTAATTTTCCCATAACTAAGGTTCAATTTTCTGTGCTTTTTATTTATAGAGTAGAACTATGAGATATTAATCCATGCATTGAAAATTCAAGGTATTCGAAGCAAGATTAATGCGTTTGGGAAATTTCGTTCATTCAATCAATGGATTACCTCTTTAACCCAGATGTTTTGCCCAGATTTTTCTTTCAATTTCCTAAAGAAAAATCCCTGTTAGAAAATTATTAATAACAAATTCCATCAGTTTATCTTACTATGCAAGATAAGATTGAATCCTCATAAAAGAATTTCAAAATTCAACCCCATAAGAATTTTAAGCAACTAATCTTGAGATACATACAGTGAAAATAACTGAAAATTTTCAGGTTCATAGTAGTTACCATATATAATATGTGAACACGCTGTTACATTTCAACTTCCCCATTTGAACTCCGACAAAATGTTTAATAGCACATTTTACAAGGAATTAATCATAAGTAATTAATTTTTGTTACTTGTTCTAGATTTTATTATTTATTGAATATTATTAATATAACTAACCAGCATACTATACAAAATAAGATAGGTTTTACATAGTGTTATTATATTTTATTAGAATTTTCGACATTAATATTTTTTAAAATATTTTTAATTTTTATTATTATTTTTCAAAGTTTTTAAAAAAATAAAAAATTCTAAATTTATATGAATTAGAAATTTTTTATAATTTTTTAATAACTTATATTATATTAGTACATGCTCTCTTCTCTATTATTTATTTATCTTTATCACATAGTTCAAAACACAAAAATGAGTTTCAATGTTTTAGTAGTTATAAATAATATAATTAAAATGTCACCTAGTTAGTTTTTTTTAAGTATATCTTTAATATTTTTATTTTAATCGATGTAATAAAAATAAAAAAATATTATTTATTTTAATTATAAAAATATTCTCTATAATGTTTCCGAAGTTTGCATGATAACATACGAGATGTTTTGATCGCCTTTTAAAACAAACAAGGTCTTCCCAATACAATTAGTGTTATTGAGATAACTGACAAATTTGCCATTCAAGGGAAGCTTTTCATAATATTTTCATACTTCATTAGAAAAATCAATATCGATATTATTTTTACCCACACCAATTATTAATGTTGGGATAAATCTAATATGAACATGTTTATATTTTTTGTTGATTTTGATAGGCTTCACCAAGAAACATTTATGGGATGTAAGAGATGTGTTTCTTAGATTTTATGTTAAATTCAATCATATAATTTGATTCTAACATTAATTTCCTATATTTGAAATATATTTAAAAAAATTCAAAAGCTACTATATTGATAATAATTGGCTATGGTAAAAAGCAAAAAATGAGCATACTTTGTGATTCGATTCATAGTTACCATGTTAACATTTTTACCCTCAGACCATGTTTTACCCAATAATTAAATCCAGGGAAATATCCTCCCAAAATGACTAGGGATGGATAAACATTGGTAAAACACCTAGGGTCTAATGGTTTCACCTTTATTTTATTGACATACCATGCATTCAACCACATATTTTTGGACATCCGCCTTGCATCCTTCACAAAATAAATGTTGTTTGATTCTATGATATGTTTTCAAAATTCTTGCATGGTCTCCCTATGAAGATACATGAAGTTCCTGAAGGATTTTTTTTTTTTGAGGAGAGAATACTTAAAAAGGTATAATCTCTCTTTATATCATAATGCATTCCCCTTGCATGAAATATTTCCAGCTCTCCCAAAACCCTTCTAAATATTTTGAATAAAATCATGGGTAGCATTATCATTCTCTCATTCTGATCTTGTTTCTTGCCAAATAGTCATTGTACATAACAATGTCTCAATTGATTCATCCCTCTAGGATAGTTATTCTTCCACCATATTCTATTTTCCTTTCTATAGACTATTTCAAAATCATATCTTAATAGTTAGTAACCCATTTTTGTTTTTCTTCAAATGAAAATCATTGTTCTAAAAGATGTTTGAGGCTATCATGATTAGTCTTTTTCTAAAAGTGATGACCCATCAGATAAGGTCTCCATTTTCTGACTACATATAGAATGGCCATCATCTCTTTCTCATAGATTGTTTTGAGCATATTTTTTTCCTTTAGTTGTCGAGTTTCAATTATTTGTGGTATTCCTTATTATATGAATATATCTCCCATGCCATACCTTGATGCATCACACTCCACAATAAAAATTTAATAAAAAACTAGAGTAGCCAAAATTAAAGTTGTGCACGCAACCATTTTGAACTATTCAAATGCCTTACTGGTTCAATTAGTCCAATGTAAGGAGTCTTTCTTCAACAAACATGTGAGTTGGGTTACAATGCTACCATAATTTTTGATAGACATACTATAGTAACCTATTATCCACAAAAATACTCATAGATTGTTGAGAGTCTTGATACCCTATCACTCCATCATTGATTGGATTTTTTTAGAATCAACTTTCAATACTTTACGTGAAATAATATGACCCAAGTATTCCACTTTATAGACATCAAAATAACATTTAGAAGGTTTGACATAAAGTTGATGTGGTTCATATGTGCTTCATATAAAGTTGATTGTTGTTCATATGTTGTCATTGACTTATATCCAATTGTGACTGTAATGTTTACTTGAATTTTTAATTAATGAAGGCATGCCCATTGAGTTTCTATCTTGAGTAACACAAGCCTGCAATTGCTATCAAACCATAAGCTTACATTAGACATTTATAAAAACATGTAAAAATTGTTAATGTTTGGCATGTATAAATAAGAACTTTTGATTTAATTTTATAGCCTTAATGACTTAGGCATGGTGGTAAAAAGGATTAATGTTTAATGTTTATGCTTTTGTTAATTGTCTTTTGAACTAGGATGGGTTCACAATTTTTTTGGGCATGGAACTATATTAAAAACAAATATTTGTTTTATTTTGTAATGATAAAATTTGGATGGGGGTAATAGGTTTTTGATTCCCCACCAAACAAATGCCATCATGATGTGAATGTTTTGTCTTTGGGTTAATTATTTATATTTTTAGAGTTTGGCACATTTGGGGAAAATTGGGTATAGCTACCAAGATATTTGGTGTATGAGGTAGTTAAAAGAGGCATGGGAGAAGAGGCAAGAGGATGGAGAGTATTTTTTAAGATAAGTGAGAAAACATAGGAAGATATGGCAGCAAGAGTATGTAATGTAGGAGGAATTAATGGCACGTGGGGAGAAGAAAAAGTTGGCAAGTAAGCAAGTTTTGGAAAAAAATTTCCTCTTGTGTAGACAATGAACAAAATAAATGTTGTTGATTTTATTTTAAGGAACTACAACAAAAGGAGGTGTTTTGAGATAATATTAAAGACAATACTTAAATAAATTATCTCAAATTAAGATAAAGAATTTGTGAATTGTATAAAATATTTTTTCAAAGGAGACATCTTTAATTATTGTTTCAAATAATTAACTCTCAAGAGATGATATAGAGTACTACTTATTTTGTCTTTTAAGATAAAATATCATTTTTATTTCTCTAGAGACAATATCTTTTTTGTCTCTCTAGAGATGATATAGAATACTATTTATTTGTCTCTCAAGAGATAATATCATTTTTGTCTCTTTAAAGATGAGAAATTTTATCCTAGTTATTATCTCTTTATCTCTTTCGATACAATATGAATTTAACTAATATAAAAAAATGTGAATTTATTTTAGTATAATTAATGAATTAGTATTGGCAATGACACTAGAGTGAACTAGTGATCACTATTATACATAACTATATCAAACCATTTGGGTCGAATCTTGTGCTCACAAGTAAGTCCACAAGTATTTTATTTAATACAAAGAAAGAAAATACAAAAGGTGACTAAATGTCCTTAACCCTTGACATAGAATGAAAAACCTATATATTGAAAAAATATGAGATGATAAATCATTTAGTAATGACAAAAATGTGTTTTATATTTTATCAAAATTTCACACTATTAATTTAATGACTTATTCATATAATGGCACAAGTGAAAATTTTATAAGTATGAACCATGTATATTGTAATAGATGAATATGTTATTGGGTACTCCATGCCCTATGAGACCACTTGAATTTGATAAATCAATGGTGTTTGGGTGATTTAAGGTATAAGTAACTTTTATAGGGCCATGTTTGTTTTTATAAACATGGTTTTTACCATTCCTTTCAATAATATTCCTCTCAATCTGCCTCTCAATATTTATTGTGCTCACTGAGAATATCTTGAAAGATTCTTCTATACTTGCACGTAATATTTTATAAGGCCTATAAACATTATCAATAATGAAAATTCACTAGCTATGGGAATATAGATTATGCCAAAATAGGGCAAAAAATTTCATGTCTATAATATGGTAAAAACATTAGTTGTTTTGCAAGGCTCTTTTTTCCATAAATGTAACATGATACCCCTAGAGAACCTTGTGACCATAACTTTGAAAACAATGTTTATTTGGTTTTGAATACAAGTTCAAACTATTTTAAATCATTAATTTATCATCCAAGAGGAAAACATTTCAAAAATATAGCATAGTATAATTCAAATCAATCCATACTTGTAGTTACGGCTAGGAGTAATGAACATAACCATTATCCTTTCTCAAAATTGATTTCAAGGAAAACTCTTTATAGAGATGAAAGCAATGTAACACTGAAGGATAGAAGTTGGGGTATTTTTAAGTACAATAATAAATTACATCAAGTTGTTGGGTTGTTGATCCTTAACTTCAGCATGAAGGAGGTAATCTATGTCCTCAACATTAAAAACTGATTCATCAATAAAATAATCTATATTTATAGTACTTATAGTAAATTAAATAACCATATCCTTCAATAGCCTATGTCCTTCCAAAAATGGCATAGAACAAACAAGTAAATCAATTTTTGGTCTAAACTTATGATAGATTATATGATTCACCTATTACCTCTTTTAATAAAAGCATGCTAATTAATTTTTTTAAAAGAAACATAACAAACAATTACTATAAATAGGGATATCACACAAATAAGAAGTTTTTTTTTTCCATTCCACAAACATCTTGATACATCACATGAAGAATATAATGGTCTATTGGCCTAAATATCTTGGAGAACCAGCGGATGCCACTCCATTGAATACAATGAAGAACAATTTGGATATATCTTGTTTATTTTTTCATAATATGTATACCACATCTGTCAATGGAAGTGGCATCAAATTTACCTTTTCTTAGGTACATTATGGATTTTTTTTGGATTAAGGGGATCATCATACTAATATCCATTTTTCATTGATGGAATCACACTAGATAATGTTTGACTGAAACATGAAAATAATGTATACTTTTGGATAATATTCAGACAATATCACCTTTTTGAATGTACATAATCTCTTTTTCGGAAAAATCAGGGAATAATCCCTTTCTCTTGAAGTATATCATTTATGGAAAAATTAAAAGGTGATGGAGATTATCATTTATTTAAATAGGAAATGAAGAATAGCCATCAAAGATACTATTAACATATATAATAATAGGAGTAAATTGAGATTACTTTGTGATATAGAAAATGTGATATCTTAAATGGAAGAATCTAACTATCATACATAATTGGTTTGGCTGCCATTCACCTAAAAAGTAAATTTAAATTCATTTGTTTGAATTTTTTTGAAATAATTTCATAGATTCATAAATATATTAAGACTGATTCTAAAGACATATGAAATGCTTCCATAAAATTTAGATGGATATCATAATTCATTTTATACTCAACTCCTTTCCACATCACAAATACTCAATTTAGCAATGGAAATGTTTTTCAAACCATGTGAGGAAGTATGAACAAAGGGACAAATTATTTCCTTGCATATGGAAGAAAACTTGTCCATATACACATTTCACTAATTCACACATCCAATAATCATTAAATCTAAAAGTATGACACATCCAATAGTAATTAAATCTTAAAGTAAGTAAACAATATTTTCTTCAACCATATTGAATATAATATATAAAAGAGGATCTAATTTGAAGATGTTATGTTTACATAAAACCTAAGATATATCAAATGAATCTTAAAAATATATATTTGAAGTGCTAAAATCAATGGAATTGAAATGTAACATTTTACCATCGAATTCTTTCCTTGCATATGGAAGCAAACTTGTCCATATATACATTTCATTAATTCACACATCCAATAATCAGGGAAGAAGAAAAAAAATTAGTAAATCAAAAAGTAAACAAACAATACTTACTTCAACCATATTGCATAGAATCTATAAAAGAGGATCTAATTTGAAGATGCTACGCTTTCATAAAACCTATGACATATCAAATGAAGCCTAAACATATATATTTGAAGTGCTAAAATCAAAGGAATTGAAATGTAACATTTTACCATGGAATTCATTGAATGGGATTCCAAGGCTTGTCTTTGCAGAACATTTTTAACTACCTTCACTTCTTTAGATATTTTAAAATGATAAGCACAAAATCGAGCTTGAACCTTGAACTTGGCTTGCATAAATTACAAATTCATACTTTTACATTAAATTACCATGATCCAATGCTTCCAATTTAAATAGAGTCCACACATCTTTCATTTATTTTAATATTCTTCTTGTTTTATGTGTGTTCCTAGTATTGAGCATTTAACATTTTGAATACTAACTCCTTTAGACACCTCAGCCATGAGATGGATCTACCATTAAACACCTATCCACTGTCACTGCAAGCAACACATCTAATGGAAAATAATTATATGATCATCCCTTGGATTTCAAATTTGTATACCGTACCTCATGGAATATAAACCATTCAGGTAGCACAACTTAGACAAGACATTGTTAAGATTGAGCTGACCTTCCATAAGGAATTTTTCCAAAACCCTAAGGTATGGTACATTATAAAGGAGGTAGATGTGACTCCATTCCTTGAGGTGTTGAATGGACATGATGAAAATTTGTTTTGCTAGTTTACGGAGTCTTGAGAGGAATATTCTAGATAGGTTCATTTAGGGAACATTGCTTTTGATGTCTCAAATAAAGTGATTGGACAAGCCAAAAGGCTCCCCATAAAAGGTAGAAAACATTGTAATCATAGTTAGTTGTTAGACCAAAAAGAATATGGTGATTTTCTTCAGAGAAGGAGAATTTACTATGAAACTTCATGGGGGATTTGAAATGTAAAAGTTGTCAGAGCTGTGGGGGAAAATCTACCTCATGATTATGAAATACTTTACGCTTGAGGGTAGATTCAAGTTATTTTATCAGTACCACTTTGCCTTACTCAATCATTTTAGGAATAGAAAGGAGATCAATTTTCCCTTCTTTCTATTGTCCTCTCTAGATAACTCTATTAAATAGGCCAAGAAATCTCATGCTAAAAATCATAACTCCCCCTTCATTCTCATTCACCAAGGCCTCATTCTGAGGTTGTATAACTTCTATTTATCCTTGTGCTCACTAAAACTTATTAATGTCTATTTTCTTGAGGGAAACCTATCGACTCTGACTCTTGTTGTCAAAGGTAAAGACAAAAAATCAATTTGGACTCCCAGAAGCTCCTCTAAAAACTTGAAGGGGGGCCTTACGATTGAATAATGTAGTACTCCTATAGGTACTACAACCTCTGATTCCAAGCTTAAATTTCTAAAGAAAGATAGTGAAAAACTTGTGACCCCTAACAAGGAGACTGAGGTGGATATGTTGGTGCCCACTAAAAGGGAACACAAGGTTTGGTAGGATGAGGGCAACATGTCTAAAAAGGCTAGAACCGGGAAAGAGGAATCTGACAGTGTTGAGGATCCCAACAAATATTTGGGACTAGGTCCTAAACAAGAGGGGAGTGATTATGGAGGTGGTGTTGAGAACCCTGGTGGAATAATAGTTCAAAGATCTAGTCGTATTGCTAGAATCCCATCCACTCAACCCATGGGCATGGAAATTTTTGATGAGTCTAAGTTTTTTGAGGATACCGCGGGGGAGGGAGAAGATGAAAAACCTACTGAATCTATTCATGAGGAGGAAGGAGCAAGCCACTTTGCTTAACTAAACAAGTCTAGCTCAAAGGGGAAAGAGGAGGTTGCTGATGAAGTTCATGGCAAGAAAAATAAGAGAAACCGCTCGTTGTGTCTTATGACTACTAATGAACTTGTGGGGTTCAAAGCTAACATGGACAAGATATAGAAGAAATGGTAGGTGATGGAAGAATTTCCTGCCAAGGCTCTTCACCATGCAGCTTGGGCGTTTGCTGCTCTCAAAGACTTTGATGACAAGGTCAGAGATGTGAGGGTGGAAAGCCTTGGTAATTACAAGGATATGGTCATGCTTTTGGTCAAATATGGGACTGTTGATAGTCATTAATGGTTCTATTGTTTTTCATGCGTTTGTGTGTGTGTGTGTGTTTTTTTTAAAAATCTATTGTTTGTGCTGGTAATGTACTATTTATGGCTCGTTTGAGGCCTTCTTATCCTGGGAGCTGCTTTGTATAAGGTTCAAGACCCTTTTTCCTTTTGGTCTTATCAAAAAATTAGAGAAGACATTGAAATTGATTCACAAAAAGTGATGAAAAATAGAATGTCACTTTCATTTTAATAACTAAAAATTTATCTTTATGGGTAGAGCGTAGAGATAAGAAAGGGTGGAAAAATGGATGTAATTTAAATTTGATGAGAATGGGAAATACGTATGCAATTCAAAGATAACAGTATCTTAGTTTTATTCCAATGGTGGAATGTGGTATTATCTATTGCTTGATAAATTTTGCTCTTTTCAAGGCTAGAAGGAATATAAAACAAAATCTGCTAACTCGACCGTGTTATTATAAAACAGAGAACAAAAATCAACCCTGTTACTGAAAATTTATAAGGAAATATTTCTACAGTGTGTCTTAACAATAGAAAAATAAGCATTCATTTATTTCAGATTTAGCTCACAAGATTTAAATTTAATAGTATTGCATCAATGAACAAATCCATATGGGTTACATTTTAAAAAAACTTTAAGAATAATATAATATTATACATACGTAAGGAAGACATTCGAAACTCTGGAGAAATAGTGGTGATGTTTGTTATGGCCTGCATGAAAATGTACCATAAAAAATAAGACAAACTGTTAATAATAGAGAATGCTCTTTGCGTCAACAAATCCCAACCTAGATATAAAAATATCACTCAACTACATAAGTAATAAGTATAGCGAAGAAATCAACTACCCAAACAAAATATGGACATAAAACTATTCTCATAAATAGACATGGATATACCATACATCAATGCTAAAGTTGTGAATGTTCATCTCTTTCTTGTTAAAAAGCTATTCCTGTATCAAATAAACAATTGTAAAATACAGAAACATCGTGCAATAATTGATGTGTATTCACAAAATAGAATTGTTGCAGGAATATTTTTTATGTGATTCCCATAGCACAATGGGCCATAGTAATAATATTTGAAAAGTTTGATTTGCGGACATTGGTTGAAGAATGGATAAAAAATGTTAAAATACACGATGACTATGAAAAATGGATTACTTGAGATTAAAACCTTTGAATTTAAAAAAAGAAGGAAAAAAGAAATATGAGAAAATTAAAAGACACATGGACTGTGAACAAAAAGTTAAGAAAAATTTATTTGTAACCATGAAGGATACGATGTGAAGCTGGAAAAATAAAAGAAAGAATGAGGAACCGCAAGCAGAGGTAAATTATTCAATGTTTGAGGAAATTATGGATTATGAATAAAATGTTAATAAAAACTTATTTGTAACAATGAGTGATAAGATTCAAAGTTGGATAAGGAAAAGATGAACTTCCAGCAGACGTAAATTATTCAACCTCCAAGGAAAATATGGTTTCTCCCAAACCATAGATATTTGGTTTTAAACTAAATATTTTATGGAATGTTTGTTTACTATAATGGACATGTCGAACAAGATTATCTATGGAACTTCCTAAACAAGTATGATGTCAAATATCGTAATATTTTTAAAACACTTGCTACTATGGACAACATCGACATGGTAAGAGTGCTAAATTAACACTAAGTACTTTATTTTTTAATCAATTTAAAACTTAGAAATCTCGTGTATGATATCTATAATGTTCAAAACATAGTTCTCGATAACTGATATATATTCTTGTTTTCAGTTCACAAACAAACCAAGATGATTTCAAGAACATCAAAAATCGCATTCAAAGACTGACACTGAGTGAGGATGATGAGGCTGTCAACCTTCTTGTGAAGCATTTCAATATTTGTTTCTAATGAATCACTCTTGTTTGCCTCTTTCTTCAATTTCAGCAGTTCACACCAAATGTTCAACATTTCAAACCAACTGCCCAATAGTCAAAAGTAGATTTTGAAGAAGAGGCAAGCGTCCCAACTATTTTAACTGTATAATATAATGTATGGAGATATATGAATGTGATAAAAGTATTGGTAGGCATGGTCGTTTGGACCACCAAAGAATTTGAAGAAATTATGACTCAGGCTCAATGGCCTATCACCTTGATGCGGTCCTGAGCATAGATCCAATTGAACAGAGGTCTGCCTAGGCACCTTGATGCAGTCCTTTCCTCACTTTCCACCATTTGTAAAATTATCGTAATATGTGATTTGGCAAACTAGAAGTATGGTTTTAATTGTATGCAGTTTCAGCACATGAATTCAAAAATATATATCAACATTTTTTTTATTTTCTTTTAATTTTAAGAAAGAGATTACATGAAGAAAGTGTTGACCTACAAAATCTTGAAACAATATTGAACAGAGTTCTTAGCAGTGCCATGTATAACTGTGTTGGTAGCTGCATAGTCATAGAAATGAGAAATTGTTACTGAGAAATAAAGTCAAAGTCTGTCAGTGGTAGTCACATATAAGAAAATCAAATATGGTAGTCACATATAAGAAAATCAAATATGGACAAAGTTTATTGAGATATGTATCCATACACGACAAGATTAGTAAAGAAACGAAAAATTTTACACACCAGCCAAACGAAAGATTTTTTATCTTACCTACAAATTATGTACTAAGTAATGAGTATCCACAACTCCACGTGTCATTCACATGTTAGTCATGACATTTGAAAGAATAGTAACATATGTCAATTAATTCTTGCTTTTCTACTGAAACTGTTTACACGAATCAAGTTCTTCCTTTTCTTAGTCTTTAAAAGCTACTTATACATTTCTGCCCAAACCATATTCTTACCTGCTAGCATCGAAGTCTCCCAGCCACCAGGTATTTCCTGAACCTCATCTACTATATTGTTAAAAATCCAGACGCAAAATCCTATAAAACAGAGAGAAAAGAGGCTCATAGTCTATATTTCATAATCTATCAATAGAGTAATTCCATCTGAATTAAAGGAAAAAAAGTAAACTAGACATAAATGTATATAACAAACATGAAAGTCTGATATTATAACATAAGAAATTAATCAAACATTACTTGTATCATTAAGATGGATTTTCCCATACCACAGTTAATAGATATGCTAACAATAATTGAAGATTTAAAATAAGGATTCAAAATCAAGGCAGCAAGACTATATGCAAAGTCACTGCCATAAGGCACACTCCTAGATTTTGCGGGATGACACCATAATCAATTTCAGGGGCAGAATAATGGATTTTGTGACTTAAAACTAAATATATCTGTCAGACTAATAGTAAAGTCAAATGTACCAGTGTTTGGTGAATAATGTGATAATGAGCAGTATACTTCAGATAGTCAAATGAAATTAAGGGAGGATTCTACAGGAGTGTTAGTTGTGTCTATGACTTGTGAAGCCGACTAAGGATAACAGAGAAACAAGAATTATGGACACAAAAATGGGGATAAAAACGGCCATCTAGTTTTAAAAAGAAAAAATTTAAATGTTTTATAAATAGCAATATAGCACATTGTTGTCCAATCATTACTATAAGGCTGTTCAAATGAAGATGGGGTACATCTATGTGGGACCCAGGTTAAAAATATTAAATAGAATGTGATCTTAGGTAATCTTATATTAGAATTTGCTTATACTTTTCTTATATTACATAAGATTCTCCCATAGTGCATAAAGGTAATTTATAACTTCACTTAAGAATTAATTTTAAAGATAATGAATCTGAAAATTATTAAGACAATAATATTACTAATAGGTTAAGATTCTAAAAAACAATTTGTATTGATTTGTATTCAATGACATCAAATAATTATAAATTTAAACCATGTTTAAATAAGTTTCAAATTAGAATTTAGAGTTGATATGTGAAATTAGAAAAAAATAAATAAAAATCTAAAAACAAACATCTATTTTTAGCAGCTGCTATTTATAACAAGTTTCATATGCAAATATGTGTAACTTTAAAAATATTCTGAAATATTATAAATATTAAAATTAGCCTATAGAATGAAATTCAACTGAAGTTGATGTCCAGTCCTAAAAATATACAAATTTTAAAAATAGAAAAAACCCAATAAAGTAATTAGATTATACGTTTGGACCCTTAGATGATCACGTATGGCCTCCAAAAAATATAGAAAACATCTTTAAGAAGGTATAATTACTTAGAAAATCAACAAACTTTTTGAGATAGTCGGTTTGCTATGTGGAAGAGCTCAAATGAAACTACGGGTCAAAAATTATGACCTCAGGGAAATTGGACTATTTTTTTTGCATCATACCCCCAAAAAACTCCAATGAAACAACCACCAAAAAAAATATTTACACAATTACAAAAGTGTCAATAAGCTATCCAAATGCTTGGTTCAAACTAATTATTGTTACAAATTATTTGAGAAAAAAGGTCCAAACCAGGTTTAGTGCGTACTTGACATTTTCCAAATTAGGAAATAGATCAAATTTTACATAGTCAAAAGCTCAAGTATATGTGACAAGCTAAAAATAAATAAAAGAGCATCAGCTCTAATGTAAGGCATCTTTGACTACGTGGAAATTGCACAGTTAGAATCATTGAATGTCATGGGCATCATTCACAACTAAATCTCCACAAGATGCCAACATTTATATTTTTTATGTATTTTAGGAGATAATTCTATATAGATAGATAAATGTGGGGATATTTAGAAATGATTAAAAATGGGAGAAAATAAAGATAAGAATATAGCGGATAAGGATAGGTGGTGTTATTTATTGCAGTTTTTCATTTCATAAAGCTAACATAAGGATGGGAATGCATATAATTTACAAGAAGGAAATGTAGTTGTCAAATACAGACAAAGTTTATAAGTTACATTGCAGGGAGTACTGTAAAAGTTTGGGACAACAAGATAGATTTATTGCTACAAATGCATCCCCATGTGAGTAGCTACATAGAGGAAATAAAACCCTGAATATTAGTCTTGACTGGTTCTCAATCTCATCATACAAAAAACCCATTCGGGTTCATTTCATGCTAGGGTTCATTAGAAAAAGTACGGTTACTATAGGCTCCATGAATTATATTTGTTCTACAATAATATTCACATTCATCCATAGATAACATTCTAGGATAAAATTCCATTTATAAAGATGGCCATAATTGCACATCGTGAAGCAAATTGGATTTTGTGGATTTACTTCAAAGTTGTCATAACAAACATGGAGCTTAAACACCCTTTTGAGAAGTATAAGGACTTTAACATGATTTTTCATGGATGGGAGAAAGATGTTTATGTTACGAGATGTTTATGTTAAGAGAAGTTGGTTAGGTGTAAATGCAAGAGTATATTTTTATTAGAAACTGAGAATGGCCCATGGATTTCATGGAGAGGTGGCCAACCATGGTTCTAGTGAGCCCTCTATATGTACCATTTGCTAAGATTTTATCTGATCTTCTTCCTGACAAGGTTGTCACTGATTTGTCTGATCAATTTGTTCTTATATATCTGATGATCAAATAAAAAGACAATTAGAGAGATAAGAATTATATAGAAAATTCTTACCATTTTCAGGGGTGTTGGTTAGTTACAGTGGGAAGTTATGATAATGTATGCAAGGGTACGAGTACTTTCAAGTTCAAAATCTAATTTTAAAGAGAAAATATCATAGAAAAGTGGTAAAATGCATATGTGTTAGAAATTCAAATTAATTGGAGATAATTTCTCCCACCTCACTCCTTTTGTCATGCAAGCAGTTAGCTATAGTTAACAAGTAGTTAAGCAATCAGTTAGTAAACTGATAGTTGAGCAATCAGTTAGTTAAGTAGTTAGATGATTAGTTAATCAATTAGTTTATTTTTGGATTCAAATCTATTATAAAACGCCTTGGGTGCACATTGTAAGTAAGGAAAATTGAAGATCAATACAATCTCTTTTCTTCAAGAATTTGCAATAGCAATTGAGTTCTTTCTTATTTATTTGTATGAGTTCTTGTTTTTGCATGCTCTCTTGGATTCTGACAAATTGATATCAGAGCCTGGTAAGGATTTGTGTAGCAGAAGCACAAGGAGAAGTGGAGATTGAAGAAGCGTGTAGCAGCCGTAGTCAGAGAATAAAAGAAGAGCCAATAGGGAGCACAAAGACCGACATCGGCAGTATAACTGATGTTAGCAGTATTAGTGACCGACATCGGTAGTTTAATCAACGTCAGCAGTATTAGTGATTGACATCAGTAGTTTAACCAATGCCAGCAGTATTAGTTACCAACTGCAGTAGTTTAACCATCGTCGGTGACTATGTTTCAGAAACAACAACCAGAAAGTCATTCCAATGTGAGAAATGGCAGTGAACAACAGTATTTCATAGCCTCAAATTCCCATTTTTGATGGTAAGAATTATGATTTTTGAGCAATTAAGATGAGAACTTTATTTTACTCACAATATGTTTGGGATCTAGTAGAGAGTGGTTTTGTAGAACCCCAGGATGAGGCAGCCCATCTTGCATTAAGTCAAGCACAAAAGGACTAGCTTAAAGAGAACAAGAAAAAAGATGCAAAAGCATTATTTCTCATCCAACAGGCATTAGATGAATCTATATTTTCCAAAGTTGTAGCAGCAACAAGATCCAGAGAGGCATGGAAAATATTGGAGAATACCTATAAAGGTAATACAAAGATAAAAATTGCTAAATTGCAATCTCTTAGGAGAACTTTTGAAAATTTGCAAATGAATGAATCAGAATCTATAGACCAATTTATGGGTAAAGTTTTGAACATAGTGAATCAAATTAGATCTAATGGAAAATCTATCACAGATCAGAAGATTATAAAAAAAGCACTCAAGTGTTTACCTAGTAAATTTGATGCTATAGTTGTAGCTATTGAGGAAATGAAGCATTTGGAACAATTATCTATAGATGAATTATTGGGTTCTTTGTTAACACATGAATCTAGAATGAATAGGAATAATACTTCTCTTGAAAATGCTTTCAAGTCATAGGTATCAGTTGGCAGAGGAAGAGGAAGAGCCAAGTCAAACTTCAGAGGAAGAGGTAGAGGTAGATATGGAAGGAACAATTCAGATGAAGGTGAGAACAGTAATCAAAACTATAGTAGTAGAGGACGTGGAAACAATCACTTCCAGCAAGGTTCAAAGAGGTTTGATAAATATAATGTTCAATGTTATTACTATAAGAAATATGTTCATTATGCAAGTGACTGCAGAAGTAAACAAGGATATGTGTACACGTAGAATGCTAATTACATAGGTGAATCTAGTTCTAATCTAGGTGAATCTAGTTCTAATCCTAGAAGCATGTTTATTACTTGTAATGTTACTTAAGAAAAAGTTAAAGATATTTGGTTCTTAGATAGTGGATGCAGTAATCATATGACAAGAAATAAATAATTTTTTGCTAGTCTTGATGATTCTGTAAAATCAGAATTGAAATTAGGAAATGATATCATAGTAGATGCCATGGGTAAAGGTGTCATAAATGTTTTGGCCAAGAATGGTAAAAGAAGGTTTATACCTAATGTTTATTTTGTACCTAGACTAAAACATAATCTTTTGAGTGTTGGTTAGTTAGTTCAGAAAGGTTATAGAGTATCTTTTATAGATAATGTTTGCACAATTTTTGACAAGTTTCCAAGTGACAGGTTGATAGGAAAAGTGGAGATGACCAAGAATCGGATGTTCCCTCTTCATATTCAATGCATCCAAGGAAAAGAGGAAGCCCACTTCAAGTCCATGCAGCTAAACCAATCATGGTTATGGAACTTAAGGTATGGACATTTACATTTTGGAGGTTTAAATTTATTACAGAAGAAAAATATGGTGAAGGGTTTACTACCAATAGAAAAGCCAGAAAGTTCATGTGACAGTTGTATTCTGGGAAAACAGCATAGAGAGAGTTTTCCAGTAGGAGGCTCATATAGAGCTAAGGTAATATTGGAGTTAGTCCATAGTGATTTATGTGGACCAATGCAATCTCCATCATTTGGAGGTAGTACTTATTTTCTAACCTTCATTGATGACTTTAGCAGAAAGACATGGATATACTTTCTCAAGAATAAGTCTAAAGCCTTTGGAAAGTTTAAAGAATTCAAGGCAATGGTTGAAAAGCAGAGTGGCCATTATATCAAGGTCCTTAGATCAGATAGAGGAGGTGAATATATGTCTAATGCATTTCAATATTTTTGTAGGTATCATGGCATCAAAAGGCAATAGACTACTAGGTGCACGCCACAGTAGTATGGTGTAGCAAAAAGAAAGAATAGAACAATCATGGAGATGGCAAGAAGCATGTTGAAATCCAAACACTTGTCAAATGAATATTGGGTAGAAGCAGTAGCATGTGCAGTGTATATTTTGAACAAAAGCCTAACAAATATTGTCAGAGATTGAATTCCACAAGAAGCATGGAGCGGTAAGAAATATAGTGTATATCATTTCAGAATTTTTGGTTGTGTTGCATATTCTCTTATACCATCTAAATTGGGAAAGAAACTTGATGATAGAGGTGACAAATGCATTTTTATTGGCTATTTTGAAGAATCAAAATCTTATAAGTTGTATAACCCTATTTCAAAGCAAGTGATTATAAGCAGAGATGTTGAATTTAAAGAAGTAGAAGCATGGGATGGTAGCACCATCACAATTAGAGCACAAATTCCACAGGATGAAGAAGTTTTTGAAGAACAAAATTTTCAAGGTGGACAATCCTCTCCACAAGCAGGCACAAGCACTCCAACAAGAACACCTAGAAGGTTTGAACAAGGTGAATCATTTAGTCATGTAGGTCACCCTACTCCAAATTTACAAGTAAGTGATGATTCAGATCAACTTCTTGCTACTTTGAGATCAATAATTAAAGGTAAGAAAATGAGATATTTGAGTGAGATTTATAATCAAGAAGAAGAGAAATTAGATTTGGTTTCAAATTTTGCTCTTTTCACTCATGACCCTATGTATTATGAAGAAGCAGTTAATGAGGAACATTGGCTAAAAGCAATGGATGAAGAGATGAATGCTATTGAAAGGAATCAAACATGAAATCTAACTACTCTACATGAAGGTAAATATTGTATTGGATTTAAATGGATTTATAAGAATAAATTTGATGCAGATGGAAATGTTGAAAAGCACAAGGCAAGGTTAGTAGCAAAAGGTTTTGCACAAGAACATGGAGTTGACTATAATGAAACATTTGCACCAATTGCTAGATTGGATACTGTTAGAATGGTATTATCTATAGCTACTCAAAATAATTGGTATGTATATCAAATGAATGTAAAATCAGATTTTTTGAATGGTTTTCTAGATGAAGAAGTATATGTGAAATAGCCCACATGTTATGAAGTACAAGGACATGAAGAAAAAGTTTACATATTGAAGAAGGCTCTTTATGGTCTCAATCAAGCACCAAGAGCATGGTACAGCAGGATTGATTCTTATATGATAAACAATGGATTCAACAGAAGCAATAGTGAGCCTACTTTGTACACAAAAATCAACAAAGAAGGTCAGATTTTAATTGTGTGTTTATATGTTGATGATTTGATTTTTACTAGAAATTTATCTGTAGGCAATTTTAAATCAGCAATGAAGAAAGAATTTGAAATGGCAAATTTGGGATTAATGATGTATTTTTAGGGAATAGAAGTTGTACAATCAGAGAAATGAATTTTTATCAGTTAAACTAAATATAGAAAAGATGTGTTAAGGAGATTTAAGATGCTGAATTGTAAACCAGCACCTACACCAGTTGCTACAGGGACAAAACTTAGCAAAGAAGACCAAGGGTCTAATGTTGATTCCATAGTATTCAAAAGGCTAGTTGGTGTTTGATGTATCTTATAGCTACTAGACCAGATATCAGTTATGGGGTTAGTTTAATCTCAAGATTCATGGAGTAACCGAAAGACTCGCATTGGCAAGTTGGAAAAAGGATATTGAGATATGTGGCAGGAACTACAGATTATGGAATTTTATATTTCACAACTAATGATTTTAGTTTGATTTGTTTTACTAATAGTGATTTTGCAAGTAGCATTGATGATAGGAAGAGTACTTTTGGATATGCCTTTTTTTTAGGCGCAGGTGTGGTCACATGGGCATCTAAAAAGTAACCTATAGTGACACTTTCATCAGCTGAAGTAGAGTATGTTGCAGCCACATCAGCAGCATGTCAAGCAACATGGATGAGAAGAATATTGAAAGATTTATTACAAGCATAGAAAGATTCAACACCAATATTTTGTGATAACAAATCAGCAATTGCTTTATAAAAAATCATGTGTTTCACAATAGGAACAAGCACATTGATAAAAGATTTCACTTTATCAGAGAATTAGTGAACAATGGAGAAATCCATTTGGACTTTTGTAGATCTGAAGATCAATTAGCAGACATATTTAAAAAGGCATTACCAAAAGAGATCTTTGATTATTTGAGACAAAATTTAGGCATTGTAAATTCTAAAATTGTAAGTGGTAGAAATTAAGGGGGAGTGTTAGAAATTCAAATTAATTGGAGATAATTTCTCCCACCTCCCTCCTTTTGTCATGCAAGCAGTTAGTTGCAATTAACAAGTAGTTAAGCAATCAGTTAGTAAACTGATAGTTGAGCAATTAGTTAGTTAAGTAGTTAGATGATTAGTTAATCAATTAGTTTATTTTTGGATTCAAATCTATTTAAAGATGCCTTGGGTGCACATTGTAAGCAAGGAAAATTGAAGATCCATAAAATCTCTTTTCTTCAAGAATTTGCAGTAGCAATTGAGTTATTTCTTATTTATTTGTATGAGTTCTTGTTTTTGCATGCTCTCTTGGATTCTGACAATAGGGAGATGATATTATCTCTCCTTGGATTTGTTTAGATGACATTGCTCAAGTGGTTTGATATAAACATCTTGGATATTCTCAATGCCACTATTGATAGTACTTTGTAATGGGTAGGGTATTCTTCATTGTTCTCTCCAAGATGTAGATAGCCATTGAGTACAATTGATGTTTCTATTTGCTTCTCACCCTCAAAATGATGGTAAAAAAAGATTCAGTCCCTTCCAAAATCTTGGGGATGAAAATGAACTAGATTGGATAGTGCAAAAATTGGAGATCCTCTCTGGCACCTATGGACCTCCAAGCTCTTAAAACTAAGGTATAAACAATGAGAAGACCAAATGGTGTTTAGAGGGGAATTTTTAAAATTTCATATTGCTAGGGGATCTCACCAATGCAGTGGACAATGAAAATATGTAATATAGAAGGGAAAATGTTTGATAAGTGTAATGGGTGAAGCCTTAGCTTAAATTCAAAATTCACCATGGTAGCCTTTCTGAAGGTACTGTGTGATTGCCAATGATTTAAGTCATCTCAACCGATGTTAGTAATTTTTCAAATGGCCAATGTAATAGAGAGAATTTTAATCTATATAATCCTTGATGGTGGATATAACTATAAAATTAAAATGTAAACCGTATTTACCAAGAACCTCTGATTAGAGCCATAATAATTCCTTTACTTAATTGGTAATTGCAATTCAAATTGGATCATAATGACACGATGGATAGATAACCATTTGAAGAGTATCCTCATCTACATGTCCTACAAAATAAGTTTTCAAAGGATCTGCAGGTATTGTGCTCAAGAAGGAGAGAGCTTAAATGAATGCACAGATTCAAATAAAGAAAAATCAGACATGCACAGAGGATATAAGGGGTAGTATGAGTTCTTGCCAGATTTGGAGTGCATCATGAGGATATGTGACTACTTGTCATTTGATCTAGGGCTAAGATAAAACCATGACTGGTAAGTGGGAACATAGAAAAAAATTACCTATCCCCTCGATATGGGCCCCTTGAATCATTCGAGGAGAGCACCGTGGGTTTGGAACCTGCAATAGACAAGAAAATGGGTGTAGCTAGCACATATTTATGCAGGAAACTAAGCTAATTCTGGAATAAAAGCCTATATAATATGAATACTAATAGATAAATATACATTTTAGAAGAATTATTCAGATACTTATTGTTGAATCTTTAATGGTAGATGTGAAGGAAAGAGATGTCACGATAACAACTTCTTAGTGCATGCAATTAGTGGAGGAGGTACCTGTAGTGATTAGTATCAATATCATCAAAGCCAATGAGATAGAACCCTTTTTTTACCTTCCCCTAATTATTCTCCCCCTCCCCTAAAAAAACCAAATTTTTATTTAAAAATAAATTAAAAGAAAGGAAATTATTTTTGTCTAAAACTTTTGTCTCAAAATAGCCCCTCCTTTCTAGTAGTGTGGGAAAAATAAAGGGTTTGATTTCATTTTTAGAAGCAAACAATAAAATTATTGTTTGATGGCTTATAAGAAAGTCAATAGACTTATTCATGAGCTTGCAAAGTTTCTAAATTGGTCTAAAATTGATATTTACCAATCATTTAATAGCAAGTCACTTTAGTTTGTATTATAGTTAATTAAAAATTATAAGTTTTTAAATCTGAAAGTGAAATCTTATTTTAAAACCTATAAAATATTTTATTTGGATTTTTTTACTTGGCAATAATAAAAATACTCTGATTAATTTTTATTATATTCATTTAGCTAGCTATAGGGTTTAAGATGATGTATAACCATTGATCTTGATTTTCCTTTTGAGTAAATCACTTATTTGAATGAAGTTGCATTTTTTTCATGCCTAGGTTTTTATTTCTTACTAGTTTAAACTGCCTATTTGAATGGGATTTGAAACTATTTTTGTTGAATAAAATATTTCTTTATGTTATGTTTATTCACCTCAACAAATACTATGGGGTTTGTTGGGGCCCATTTAGAGCTATGTAGTGGACCTGTACCAACTCAGCGAACACCTAGGCATGAGGCAATCATGGCAAATGATTGTTGTTTTGTCTTCTAGTGGCACCAGCTAGCTAGCAGCTAACAACTCTATTTTGAATCAATTGGCATCAGGAAGCAAACACATAGGACAATGACTACCCATTTAAGACAAGTAACTCCTTTTGAGTCAAACAACATTGTGAAGTGAGTACATGGGACAGTGACTATGCATTAAAGACAAAGCATAGTGGAGGTGATGGGATGTGTACCTCTAGTGCTAGCTCAGTGATCAACATGTTGCACTCCCCATGACACTAAAAACCTATAAAAGGAAGCTGAGTTTAGTTGGAGAGAGGGAGATGAACTAGAGTAGTGAAGTTCTATTGAATCACTTCTAGATAGTTGTCATTAGCATTAGAACTTAGTTCAAGATAGTTTTTTATGCTCCCATTTAAAATACCTAAGCTCACCTATGGGCCTTTGGGCCTGTAGAAGCTTAAGTCAAGCTTATGCTCATTTCTATTGATGTTATTTATATTTTTGTTTAATGTATTTAATGAAGAATTCTTTATGTGAATGTTTGATGGAATAAATGTTTTAAGTCCTTAGAATGTATATTGAGCTCTCATGATTTTTTTACCTGACTAATTCATGACAGACTTGTAGCTAGAAATGAACCTTGCACCCATGATAGGAAGTTCATTAAGTATGGTTAAGACCCTATGCCCTGAAAAAAAGATACCCACACCTAAGTGCAAGTCTATGCCTAAATCCCTTAACTAGATACCCAATTGGCCCTCAATCTCCAGAATGTCATTCAGCCCATGAAACCCAAGTCTTAGACCCATGAACACACAACCATCATTGAACTAACCCCAACACTTCAATAATAATGTTTCACCATGGCATAACTATCCCAACACAAACCCTAGTCCCTTCTTCATTGTGCTTCAAATGAGAACATAAGGCTTATGCCTTATGTATATTGATGTCAGTGCAGTTAAGTGCTAAATGTTGAGTGCCATAGGATTATTCAAGCCCTACACATCTCTAGAATAGGCCTAAATCTAACTTGGACAACTAGGGAAGTAGATGACTAGACCCATGATTGAAATGCTTATTTTTCTACAATATTTTCTTTCCATTGCGAGGACTATTGAATTGTATTACTGCAATGGTGCACTAGTACAGTGTTCCAAATCTTCCTTGAGAACATCGAACACTGGCTAGAATGAGTGGAAGATAACTTTGCACTGAGGCATCTAAATTTTAGATGAAAGAACCTAAGGAAGTGGGTCTAAAACCACTTGTATGATGCCATGTACAAGGTTTTTTTTTGTGAACTACTGGAGCAAGTGTACCACTGATTGGTTGCTTATGCAACCCATAGAAGTCAAAGTTGTGGACAACACCTCAAGTGGATGAAAGATCAAGTAGAGAGGCTTTAAAAATTAGATGCCACTTGAAATAGAGTTGTAGACAAATGGTGGCAAGAGGCACTAAATAACTACATGCTTGAATTTGTGGTATCTATGTACTCCTAGCCTAAAGAAGTAGAATACCAATTCTTGCAAAATCCTGGAGGTGAATTTGTGAAATAACTTAGCACCGAACACAAGAAGTTGATGGTGGATTATGGATTTGAAATAGTGAGGATGGAAGGCTAAATTCCTCTTGTGTATGAGCATCACAATGAGGAAGAAGGGGATGTGTAGATGAGGTGTAATGGAAAAAAATGAGTAGATTAATAACCAAGATCTTGAAAGATAATTTTATAGTGAGAAGAGTTAAAGACTGATAAAATATTTAGAATGAGGATGTGTCGAGAGGACCCATAATAAATGAGAAGGGTATGAGGAAGGGTCTCTTGAATGGCAGTTGTGCCCAGAGGAAGGAGCCCTTGAAGCCTTGGAACAAGATCCATAGCTGATGGGTAAATGTTTAATGTCCCTTCAAAACTTAATCATTGTATATGCGTTAGATGTACCTACCCCATTTAAACCTACATTCTAAGCTCATATGTTAGATCCCCCATAGGAAAATATAAGATTAACAACTGCCTTCATTGTCAACTCAAATTTTGATCACTTTGAAAATTTTGACCATAATTTTATGATTGAAAAGGTTATCCCATACAAGGAGGTAAGTGAGGATACCTTTAGACCTCAAGGTGCTATCTTAACCAGATAGAACATGAGCGTAAGCACTCTAGTTTAGCCAATGTTAGTTTCAAAACCTAATAAATAGCCCATAGGGAGTGGCCCAATGGTACTTGTCAGAAGTAAAATTCCATCATCTTCTATGGTACCAGTAGTAACCAATGGACCAACACCTAGACTAATGGCTAGAGGCCTTGAAGGAACAACTCTAGGATAAGTACCAGAAGGACAATCTTCTCAGGTACTAACTATTCCCCAACCCCATATCTACTATGATATGGTTATGGGATTTCTAGTGTATTGAGGCATGGAGAACACCATAGAGCATGTGCTCAAGTGTGAACTACAATGGCACACTTGATGAATAACCTAATCTTAGCACAAGGCAACCCAGTTTATGACAAACCTTTTTGATCGCACCCATACTTGGTAAGGATGTTTTCTCCTAACTAGGTTATGGTTGTTTATGATATACTGAAGGGAGCCTTCTTGAAGGAGTTTGATATACCTATGCTTGAGTAGTAGAGCATTGCCACACTCAAGAAGATCAACCAGGGATTGTCAAAGAGCATGCATTTGTAGGATGCTAGATTCAAGACATTTACCCTTCCAACATGCACAATGGTTCATTGGAGGATTTCTAGTGCCTTTCAAAAGGTTACTATCCATGAAAACATTCACAGACCCTTAAGAAGTGATTTAAGTCATGCTCAGGGTTGAGGTGGTTAAGAGTGCTAATATAGGTATTAGCCCATTCATGGAGGCACAAATTGCATATATGAACTCCCATATTCATAAGTTAACTACTAGCTTGTTTCAAGATGTTTAAATTGGCCTATGGTTCATAGACTATGAGTTAAAGGATCATAATAAAAATAACTACCCTTAGAGAAATGTGCGCACACTGCTTATTAGCTATGAAGTTTGTCATAAGGTGCACGATGTTCACAACTTCCCCTAGTTACAATGTGCCATCCATGTCAACACAACCATTTATTACATGTTGTGTGATGCCTACACTCATAACATAGCTGATTACCGAGTAATTGAGGAGATGCAATAAAACATGGAGAGAGGTGCATGGCTAGAAGATATAGCAGCTAGAGGATAGATGAACCAAGGAAGTGAGGGTTATGGCTAATAGAATGCTACTTATGGAAACTAAAGAGACATCATGGGGTGAGGTAGAGAGCATGGTGGAGTAATATTCCCACTTTGATCATCTTATATTTATAGGTCAACTGAGCACTATCATCATGACTACCCAACACATCTAATATGAGGGTATTGTTGATGCCCACATGCATTCAAGGAGTGTCATGAATTTTACTAAAAGCTAACCCAAGGCAAAATGTGTGTTAATAGGGGCATAAAGATGATCTAGTGAGAGCCTAAATATATGAAATGGGATATAAAGATACATATAGTATGCATAGATTTAGTAAAAGTATAGGCACCCACATAGAGGCAATTCACCACTCAGTTGCCAACTACACCAAAACAAAATCTACACCTAGAATATGGTAAACCAAGCCACACCGAGTTCATAACATGGCCTAAGCCAAAAGATGCACCCTATCCTAACCTTGTGCATCAAAATGACATCTTGTAGCAATCCATGAGCGTAATACAAAATTTACAAAGACAACTCCAACTGGCTAGAGATCTTGAAGTACATGCTACCACCTCACACAAAAAAAAGGATAACCATGAGGTTGAAGTACAAGAGCTAACATAGATCCTGCACCTCCTATAAATGGATGGGATGCTTCCCCTGCTAAAATATTTGCTCTTAGAGCACGTAAGGAGAAAGCCAAGTTAAGTTGTTGAGCCTCACATAATTGAAGTTACTATGCCACATATGGAATGGGTGTGTGAAGTAAGACATACTCAAAACATAGAGTATGACCAAGAGTTACTAGTAAATGCCACCATCGATAGATGGTCCATCTGTGAGGTATTAATCAACACTAGCCTAGAGGTCAATACATGGCCAAAAACTCCTGGGAGAAGATGGGTAGGCTAGCATTGAGGCCTTCTTCCTATGTAAGTTTCATGGCTAATAAGACTCGATCACAACTGATCATATTTTTTCAAGGAACCATTATAGATATTTTAAGAGTTGAATTCCATGCTAACTTTGAGTCTATCGAGTTAGATGAACAAGATAACTACCTTGTGATTCTAAGAAGGCCTTGGTGCTATGCCAATAATTCATATATTTATTTTAAGAATCGATACATGGCCTTTGAAAATGGCAAGGAAAGGGTAGTGATCCCCCTTTCAAGTGACCAAGGACCCCCTATGTGGAGAGCATTGATATGGGGGACAAGATCAACCATATCTATGAAATCATTGTGCAAGGCATCAAGTATCTCCATCGTTCTGCTCAAGGAATGATTTCCTAGGAGGATGGGTAGTTAACTTCGAAGACCACTAATGTTTGTTATGATCAATGGGTTGAAGAGGTGTATGAGGCCACCAGTTATAGATGCCTTTTGGTACATGCAAAGATGTCAAAGCTTGTTAGAACACATTGAGTCCAAACTGGTCATGCCCCAGAATGATAAGCCCTATGTCATGAGAAGAAAGGAAAGAGGTTAATCCACCTGAGCAAAGATAAGCTTGCAGTGCTCCAAGAATTTGAAGCCAACAACCTAGTATAAAAGTATGTAAACAACCTTGAAGCATGTGTCCCCAAAGAGGTAGACAATATGGGTGAACTAGTATATACCTTAAAAATCACTACCACACATTGGTGGGCACCACAAAGGTCTAACTTACCAACATGGCCAAAGGTAAAAATAGTTATTTGTACTAGATTTAAGAGAAATGATAACTTGGATGCCTATGCGAAGAGACATGGACTAACTGTGGCATGACTGTCCCTAATAACTTATGGATAGATGGCTTTTATAGGACTCTAAAGACATGGGTGTGAGCATGGTACATGATCAACAAGATGTGTAAAGAGATAACCAATTGGGAGGCCATTTAGGAGAAGTTTGTGAATACCTTCTCCTTTTCCTCATGGAATTTGGAGTTGGTCGAGCCACTCCAAGTAATTTGGAGGGTAGTGTTTGAGGACACTACAATCCTTGAAGAGCACTTGAAAGACATGTTCAGGGAAAAAGGACTGGTGCTCCTGACTTTGTTTAAGGAACAGACTCTCAACAACAACTCAAGTAAAGAAGATGATGAAACTTAGGAGTGCTACTGTAAAACACTGACTAATGAAGAAAAATCATGTGCCAAGTAGAGGATATTACTTCCAACAAAGAAAACCCCACTCATCTTCATGTAGAGACAATAGAGGGAACTCAACAAGTTGAGGAATCATACCAGGAGAAAAATGATTCATATCACACACCACTAAATACCATCAAATGGGACATTAGTGCAAAAGGAGAGCCAAATATGGCCACTCTAGTCACCCATTGGTCTAATGCAAAGCTAGCACGCAACATAGACCTCCTGAAGGAACTTCAAGATTTGTTTTGCAAGACTTATAAGGATACGAAGGGCACATACCCATGCCTTGGGAAGATGAGCATAAAGATAATTGATGGTGCAAGACCAGTAAAAAACACCCCTACAGGATGAATCCAAATCTAGTTGTGAGTGAAGCACTGAATATAAGCAATAGGTGGGTAACTCAGGCAACTTAAACGGTTTTTGTAGGAAATTTTCCTAGATTAAATAGTTTTAGTGGCTGATTGGACCTGCACTAGATGCCCTATATAGCTGTCAATTCCTCCAGTTTGTGGCACCCCTACATTATTTGGAAGTTAGGTTATTTCTCTTTATTTTTATTCTATTACTTTAGATAAAATATTTTCTATAGTTTAAAAGGACGTTGATTAAGGGTTAAATGAATAACAATCAATATTAATGTTTGATAATAACTTCAATACATCAAATAACTTGTAAATATACATAGCACATCATTTACATATAATCAATTCCCTAATTATACTTATCTAGCTATACATATATAGCTATATATATATATAGCTATATATATATATATATATATATATATATATATATATATATATATATATATATATATATATATATATATATATATATATATATATATATATATATATATATATATATATATTACATTATTTTAAACTTTTATATTGCATTCATTTGCAAGCTATATTCATTCACTTCCTTGCAAGATTGGGCCATTATGCCAACTTAATTTTTTCAATTCTAAAAGCCTAAAAACATTACTTTTCTCAATTATAAAGCCCTTAAAAATTTGATGTCCAGAAATCCTTTATCTTGTATTTCAATTGAATATTTGTCTTCTTTCATTTTTTTAAAAGTTGTTCTTTATTATAAGATGGAAGAATAATTCTAGAGCTAGAAAAATATTAAATTTTTATTAAATGAGAAAAAAAAAACATTCATAATAAAAAAAATACTAATCATTTTTGCATTATAAAATTGTCTCTTAGTTTTGCTTAGAGCATATAAATTGGAAGACACAAATCCTAATAATGATAACTATTTTAGGGATGGATACATGTCTGAGAGACGTGAGATAGGGATGAGAATGTTTTTGATGTCTAATTTTTTTGGTTTGAAGACTCTCTTGTCTCCTACAAGCATCTCCTCTAAACATTCATATCTCCTACCTATATATAAAAAAATATTAACATTTAAAACATAAATATGAAGATAAATGATTAATCCCTAATAAAAAAATTTAGTAAAATATCCATTTATCTTATTGTTTTTATTTGTAGCCAAAATTAAATAATACATAGTCAAGGACATAAGTGTTTTGAATTTGATTTATTTTAGGATATAGAGAGAGACACACAGACACATAGACACACATCTCCAAGTACTCTTGTACTTTATGTTTGATAATTGATTATTGCATTTATGAGACCTATTCATGTTTCCTAATGACACATACTTGATAACTGATCTCTACATTTTTGAGACCTATTCATGTTTCCTAATGATTAAAATTCAAAGTGACTGTAGTTTCTAGATAAAATCATAAAACATGTCACTAATTTTCTTTTTTCTATGTAGTGGATTTTATAAACCTCCATCCAATGACCCATTAGTTATTTTGTTATGTTTTAGTCATCAAAGCCTTTGATTGGTTTGAACTCCTCGAAGTTCATTCCAAACCATTATATTAATATTTGATTAATAAACTCAAGCTTTTCACTATATTTTAAAGGCCATAAAATCCTTTTTGGACTGTATTTTTATGGTTGATCAAAACTATATTACTAATCAAAGCATCCTTTTGAGCCCAAAAGAACCTTATATACTATATTGTAACTAAAATTAAACTATACCATATCCAAGAACTGTTTTGTGATCCATTTGATTTTATTGAGAACCTTTTTCACCTTACTTTAACATGTCAACATTCATGTTAATTATTTGTATACTTGATAATATTAAAACATATTCCCATTGACCATTCATAGATTTACATAAAAATACACAAAAAAATTATTAAATACCATTAACCTACCACTCCATTTTAAACTCTTCCAATGTATCACCCTATCTTATTTGAAGGTGATGTTGCCTCAATTCTGAACCAAGATTTTATGCTCTTTCTTGATAGAAGGAACTTGAAATCTAAATATTTTATTAAACATCTGAAAGGTGGTTGATCAATTTTTTATCCAACATCTAGCTAGCCCTTTCGACATAAGGGATCTAAATCTTACATTACCCTTTAAAGGCTTGAAATTTTACCTTAACTATAGATCAAGATCAGATCTAAACTACCTATACAATTTAATTTGACAAATCAATACCCTTCCAAGAAATTACATCAAAATGAAAGAGTAAAGATTAAATTTTAATTTTATATACTTTTAATTAGTTTTTTTTTTCTCGAATGGAAATTCCTTCTTGTATTTACAATTATTTCAAATCGTAATACCATCCACTCACTTTTTTTTATATTAAAAAATATTTTTTTAATAATATATTGAAAAATATTAATAAAAAACATTAATAGTTTTTTCATTCATTCAAATACTCATCACAATATATATAATTTATATAAATAGTTTATTCTTTTGTTATTTATTTCTTAGTTTTAGTATATACATGTTTGTACAAATATTTTTATCTATGAAAAATATGCTACCAAATAATATTATATTTATTACATTACATATGAGCAATAATATCTGAAATATAACATATTCTTCCTAGAAAAAAAGACATTAATTACACACACATATGCATGTGTGTTCATGTGCACTCACACATGCACGCGCGCACACACACACACACACCCCTGTGTTTGTGTGTGATGATAATTATGTTGAAATTACTTATATTTATACTTATAAAAATAACTAGATGGATAACATTTAAGTACATATAGGATAAACACTATTTAACCATTTATAAATACTTAATGTTCAATAATTACACTAACATATGCCATATATTAGTCATATGTTATGGAGCCTTTTGAGTTTTTTTTTCCAACAATCCCTATACTTTATACTTGAAATTTTACATCACCATGTCTGAGACTTGATCCTATCTACTGGTGACTATGGTTAAACATGAAAGGAGCTTACAAATAAAATATAAAACATGTGACTAGTTCCCTTTATCTGTAGTTGACCTTATCCTCTATTACACTACCCACTAGTCATTTTGTTATGTTTAATTTGTCAAAGCCTTTAATATTTGATGAATAACTTAAAACTATTTAGTAAAAATATACATATTTCATTTTTTTTAAATTTCAAAGAGATATTTATATAACCATTATATTAGATAATGTTAAACGCATTTATATTTCAAAGGCCATAAAATACTTTATGGCCCTTAATTTATGAGAACATTATACACCATATTGTATCTAAAGCTTTGAATATATTATAAGGACTTTCATTTGTAATAAGGTCCTTTGTTGGCCTACATGTCATCTCTCTGTAAATTTTTAGTATATTAGATAATATTACATGTTACCCTACACCAATCATGAGTTAAACTGAAAATACAAGAAAAAGTGTTAAATACCATATATTACTATAAAGAGTTTAGAAAAATCTCACCCAGGGTCAAATATGCAAATCATTACCATAATAAAATCCATTTATGTAATTATCAAATAATATCTTGATATATTATACACAAATAGAATATATAATGATAAATCCTCTATATCTCCAAAACTTCCTTCTAGAGCTCCATCTCCATAACTTCCATCCAAATATAATGAATGAACCTTGTATATATAGGCAAGGAAGATCAATCCTAACTAAGATATCAAACTAAGTGATTGATCATAACTAAGATATCAAACTAGAGATCAATTGTAACTAAAAAATCAAGCTAGAGATCAAACATATGACTAAGAGATAACTATCCATAAAGAATATAAACAACTAAGCATTATCCATATATAATATCTAAGAGATAAATATGTAATATCTCATAATATATTAAATAAGATAAATTAAATATACACGCATTCACCTATGAATAAATAAATACCTATGTGATTATGAGATAAGGTAAATGACATACTCTAACACCCCCGTCAAGTGAAGGTAAGGGCCAAAAATAAAGTGGCATATCCACAATATGAGTCTCAATAACAAATCTTGATATATACATGTGTGTGTGTGTGTGTGTGTGTGTGTGTGTGTGTGTGTGTGTGTGTGTGTGTGTGTGTCCCTAGTAATGCCAATCTATCTTACCTAAATGCATGGATGTTGAGTCAGTGTAACCTCTAAGTTGAAGTAAGAATGGTTTAGAATATGAGGACCACTTAATATGAACACTACACTATAGAATATTGTGTAGAATTATGAATCTAAGGAAGCATTGTCTAAACACCCTCCCTCAATGTTGAATTGGTAGAAGATGGAAATAAAATTCTCTAATAAAATGGACTGAAAATGGTGATAAATGAGTAAGAAGATGAGTGAGGATGTTACACTAGTGTCATTGTATAAAAAGTCACTAAGAATGCCACTAAGACATAACAATCCTTATATGAGTTATATTAAATAAAGTGCTTGAATAAGATACCCACGTACACAAAAAAATATAGAAAATGTAGATAAATCTCTCAATAAAATGGCTCTAGTGGTGATGGGAGAGACTAGCAAATAAAATAATAAAGGGTGCACAAACTAAGATGCATACACATGAAGTTATACTAGTCTATAAAAGCAAACCGCCCATGGCACTTTATAATTTAATGCAAGTACAATACCTTCCATACACAAAAATACCAAATTGAAATAAGGAAGACATTGTATACACTAGAATACCACCAAACAAGGAGACTATTGACCTATAAAATAACTCATCACAAACCATGATAGTTGCTCTAAAACTAAGGTAGCAATGTTGGCTAAAAATACTAGACATAGAAAAAATATACTCAAACAATGCAAGACATCAGGCTCAACAAAAAATGCATCTGTAAGTGTACAAATAAATGATGATGTAAAAGAACAGGTCAACATTCTGGAGGCCATAACTTTTGACTCATAATTTCATTTTACTCTTCCACATGCCAAAATGACTGTATCAAAAAATTTAATTCTATCTTAAGCTAATTTATCTACTTATTTTTGATTTCAATATATTTTGGAGGCCAAATATGATCAACTAAGGGTCTAAAAATTAATATTTATTGATTTTTTGAGAATTTTATATTTTAAAAAATTGTATATTTTTAGAACTGAAAGTCAACCTCAGTTGAATTTCATTTCATATGCTAATTTTAGTATTAATGTTATTTAGGAAATTTTTTAAAGCCACACACACTTGCATGTGAAACTTACTATAAATAGTGGTTGCTAAAAATAGACATTTTTTTAACTTTTTAGATTTTTCAAATTTTACATGTCAGCTAGTGGTATGAAAAAATATAATCAAACAATGAAAGACATTAGAGTCAATAAAAATGCATATATAAGTGTAAAAATAAATGAGTATGAGTGTAATAAAGTAATTTTGTGAGGGAACCTAAGCAATGGAGAAATCTAGCTAGTAAAATCCTCATAAAGAATGATGGTGCCACCTCAAGTGATCTAAATTCCATCTTAAATCAAATAAGAATGGTGGAAGAAGATTCCTGCACAGAAGTAGATGAAAAAATATATAACATTAAATGTGAGATAACTTTAAAAAATGTCATACTCAACCAAAAAGACATCCATGATTGCATTCATGGTGGTGAAATCAATGAATGAAAAAGTTTGTTTACTTGTGAAGGGGTTTGGCCACCTACCAAACTAGACCTCACCCTCTAGTCTTCAACAAATAATATGACAAAAAGGCCAACAAATAATAATAATAATAATAATAATAATAATAATAATAATAATAATAATAATAATAATAATAATAATAATAATAATAATAATAATAATAATAATAATAATAATAATAATAATAAAAGATATATGTCGAATAAAAAAACAAATAAAATATATCTTTGCATTTCTCAAATACAAAATATTATTTTTAATAAAAAATAATCAAAAGAATCAGCCAAAGATATTATTTAAAAAAAAAATTATACTAATCTCCCCACAAATTGTTTTTTTAGTAGTACTACTCTATAAAACTATGATAAAATTTTCAATTCTTAATTAAATTAAATAATTATAAAAGTTTTAAAATTTTGAAAATAAGGTGTACAAAACCTAGAAATAGTTTTGAGTGATCAGTTATAGTTTTCTCATAATAAAATAAAGAAAAGAAGTATTTTTCAGAATAGTATTACTCAGTAAAACTATGATAACTTCTATAATTCTTAATTAAATTAAAAATCAAAGAACACAAAATCCATAATCTTTTTTTTGAGATATCATCTATGGTTTTCTCACAATCAAAAAATGAGAAAGACATTTTTAACCAAAAAATAGATTTACAAAAACCTGTAGATCTCACCTCAGAGATCCAAATGGGATGAAATTAGAGATTATAATGTCCTTATGAGATAATATGGATGATTTTTAGATCTTTGATTTAATCCTTCAATCTCCCAAGTTTAACTATAATAAAAAATACAAAAAAAGAAAAAGAAATTCTTGCAATAATATATGTTGATTAAAGAGAAGTTAAGGAGGTGAGTAATGGATTTTGAATACCACTCTTATACCATGAAAGATTTTTTAAAACACTCATCTAGGGTAAAATATACAAACCATTACAACAATAAAATCCATTGATGTATTCTGAAAATAATATCTCAATAAATGATACACAAATAGAACATACCATGATAAATTCTCTATATCTCCAAAGCTTCCTTCTAGAACTCCATCTCCATAGCTTCAAAGAAAATATAATTAATGAGCCTTACATATATAGTAAAGGTATATCAATCTTAAATAATATATCAAGTTAAGTTATCAATCATAACTAAAAAATCAAGCTATAGTTCAATCACAACTAAGAGATTAAGTTAGAGATCAAACCTAGGACTAAGAGATAACTATCCATAAAGGATAGAAACAACTAGAAATTATCTTCATAATATTTGAGAGATAGATATATAATATCTCATAATATCTTAAATAAGATAAATGAAATATCCATACATAAGTGGGTGGGAATAAAAAAATACCTAGGTTAATATGAGATAAGGTAAATATCCTACTCTAACATCCCCCCATTGTGCCACAATTTTGAACTCTTCACATGTATCACCATAAATCAAAGGGGGTTTTATCACTTTTAAATTGTGGATTTGACTGTATAATATTTTTTAATTGTGTTGTAATGTGATTATTTTATGAAGGTTTTTTTTCTTTGCCTTGATATATTTTTGTTACGATCAACGATGTAGTATATTTTTTATTAGTATAAGTGTGATTTTTAATCAAAAAAAAGGTTTGGGCCTTCTAGGATATAATTAACCCCATATCTAAAAATGTTATTAAGCACATGATCTATTTTTGATTTAATGTTTTCATATACCTTTCAATATTATGCCTTAAGAGTTAGGGAGTCGTAATCCTTCCTTAGCAATAGATCAAGCTCAGATATAAACTACTTATAGATTCTCATCTAATAGAGTTTTAAAAACTAATACCCTTCCAATAAGATACAACAAAATCAAAGAATAAGTAAATACTACATATGTAGGTTGTTTCCAATAGAAGTGTGTCTACTAATTTTTAAGTTTCAAGTTTAAGTTTATATATTCATTCAACCTTTCGATAATGAAAAATCATAATAAAACATTTATTTTAATTAGGAAAAGTAAATTAATTATACACTTTATTAAAAAAATTGTTGAATAAAATTGTAGTTTTTTATTTCTTTGTTTTTCTTAGATTTTAATATTAGGATAAGTTTAACCCCTTCAAACTTACACTTTTAGGAATAGATAGAAATATATAAAAATGTTGATATCTATTTCTTAAAAAAATCTTGATGTAATTTGGAACGGAAATGTTAATTGGATAAGAAAACATTTTTTACCAATAGATAAAGTTGAGTAACAAATTTAACCCCTACTTTTAAGGAATAATGAAAAAAAGTATGTTTGGAAAAATATTTCTTTTGAAATTTTAATTTTGTAAAAATTAAATTACAATGTTTTTTCAATTATTTATGATAAATCAACCACATATATTTTAATGTACAAAATTCTTATTTCCATCCATTAAAAATATGTTTGGATTATTATTAGGATTATGTCCTTCCATTAAAATAATCAAATATTTCTAGTATTTAAATTGAAAACCTAAAGCATTAAAATTAGAATATAATATCACTCTCTTTGAATGCCCATCAACTCCTTTGGAATTTATATAGGGATATTATTATCCCCCTTTATATACTGTCAATATATTCTCCATCAATGTAATATCTTTTCTAATTTAAAATCTCAACAACCAAAAACATATTAAATCCTTGAAAGAACATTGCTTTACCATGTAAAATAACACATCTAATATAAAATGATACATAATTTCAATACCCAAATCAACCAAACAAATTAACAATATTTTGGTTAAGTTCACCTATAAAAAACTCCAATTTAACTTAACATTAGCTATGATGTACTGAATGCAATATACATGTAAAAAAATGCATATAATAATATGTACATATTATGTGTATGATGGCACAAAAATATGAACTAAAAGTTACATCTATAATTTCATTAGTTGTTATGACATTAAATTCTACACGAGGTATATATAAAATAAAATGTGACAAAAACAACATGAAAATAGTAATTAACTTAGTATTAAAAAAATATATCACCCAAAATGTTAGTGAAATTAAAATCTTTTTACTACCAAAATATAGAGGAAGAAGATGAATGCAACAAGATGGATAATTCTTTTTCATATTTGGGTTCACTCCAAATAAAAAATAAATGTCAGACTAATTTTTAAATGAGGAATCATCTAAGGAAGAGTATAATTTGTTTTTTAAACTCTTCACATGCACATGATCTTGATTTTTCTTAAATTACATTATTATAATTGAATGTAGTAATTAAAATAATTTTACATTATTATATTCTTTTCTAAAATCTCCCAGTTGGATAATTATAAGCGTAAATCGAGGATATTTTATAAAGGAGAATCTAACAAGGAAGGGGAAATCCTTCTTGAAAAAGGTGCTTCTAGAGAAGATCTAGTTATAGTTTAGGAAAAAAACGATTCAGAGGGGTTAAATTTTTTGAAGGATAGATTTTTATAGTATAATAAGAAGGGGAAGACTTTGGTTGGTGAATTTTATTCTAATGTAAATGTGGAGGAGATTCATAACCCCATTCATAAGTCATCCACCTAGGATAGAGGATTAAATGTTAAATTTGATAGAGTGGTTGCATTTTTTGCCAGACAAAGTAAATTTAATAGCATTGAGGAGGAATTATGCCTTCAAAAAGTGATACTGAAGTGGTTTATGTGTGAACTCATAGAACATACCAAGTCTCTTTCAGCCTTGGTTCCCTAACAAAATTTTGTGGATGAACAAAAGGAGATGGCATCACAGTTGATGAGGTTGAGGGATAGGGTTTCAAGCCTATAAAGGGATAATTTTGGACTAAATGAGAATGTTAAATCTCTTATGGAGGTAAGAAAAACATCGATGAAGGACAACATCACTAGCTTTGGCATTCTTAGAATTCTTTTGAGTAGCATGCAAAAAGGAGATCGGCCTTCATCCTCATAAGCTCAAAGTGCACTGAATGTGATAAGGATATTATAATATCTACCCAAACATTTCAATAGATGGATTTAAACCTGAAAAGATGTATTATAAGTTGGGATGAGATCTTAGGAGGCTATAATTATTATTTGTTTTTTGATTGCTCTTGGTTTATTTTCCTCTAATTTTTGGTTTGATGTTCTATTTTTTTACTTTAACATATACTATTTTTAGTTTTGCCTTAGGGGCCTAATCTACATGTTTCTTAAATAGGTTTGGGTCTATATTAAAATAAAACCCTTGTTTTACCCTTAATTAAAAAAATATTTTCATGCGTTAAAAAAATGATTGATTATTTAGAAACTAAACTAGAAAATATTTTTTAAATGCAACTATCTACAATATGCTGATAGACATTATTATTTAATTTCTTATGTTGGATTATTCACATTCCACATTGATTAATTATTACATAACATTATCTACTAATTTCCAATTATTTATATATAAATGGCATCAAACTAGAAACACCACTTTGATGAGCTCAAAAATAAGGCTTCAAACACCCTCGTATGGCCAACATCTTATGATTTATTTATTGAATTCCCTAGGGAAAAAAATATAGGTGAGATTCAAATGGATGAAAATTTTAACATTGAAATTTCTATGTGATGGTAAAATGGGTGTCAATTATAAGGTCAAATATAATTGTGTACAACCCAATACATTACATTCTAACCTTGATGTGATTTTAGAATGCCTATAGGCATAATTATTTTGAATAGACACATTAAGTTGATTAGTTGTTAGGATAACACTTTACGCCCATTGTTCTCTAACTAATACAAGATTTAGAATATAATATGTCATATTATTTCTAATTTTTGCCTTTACTAAAAATATATATTATTATTTTTTCCCATCATAAATGACAAAAAAATTAAGAATTTTAATTATGTTCTAATTATTATTTTTTAATTTCATTATTAGGATGGATTTAACTCCCTTAAAATCATTATGAAGAGTTCAATATTATTCAATTATGGACATAGGACATAGTCAAAATGTGTAGTTAATTTTATCATAGAGAAGTAAGTAGGGGAGAGGATAAATGATTATTAGTAAGTATAATTTTTATAATTATGATTTGGTTTGTATGCTCGAATATTCACTTAACATCTTGATCTCCCAACCCCCTCTCCCCACCTTTTTATTATCCTAATTGGATATAAGATATTTAATTTTTTGGGATAAAATGTGCAATAATATTTGGTTAACTGATTAATGATATCTGAATATTTTTTTCTTTTAGATGAAACTCTAATGCTTAGTCATATTCAATTTTCTATTAATATTGCATTCTCTGAAAAATATTTTTATATTGAAACCTAACCTCATCTCAATTTAGTTATGTTTGGATTTGCACCTTAGTAGATGGTATGGAATTACACTTTACCATCACAACATCAATTGGTATAAAACCTTTTAATAAATATCTTAATTTTCTAATTCTATAACTTTAAACATATAAGAAAAAAAATCTTATTTTTGAATATCCATTGATTATTTTTAGATATTATTTCTATTGTATTTTTTTAGTTACAAAAATCCTATATGCATAACTTATCTCATAAATATATTTTCAATTGTTATTCTACCAAATTTATTTGAGAGACACACTCCTAAATATATAATAAATAAATAAATAAATATGATGAGATGCTTAGATCCTATTTCTACTATAATATTTATTTTAATTAAAGAATTCCCATATATCAATAAGTTATCTCATAAATATATTTTCACTTGTTATTCTACCATATTTATTTGAGAGATGCACTCCTCAATATATAATAAATAATCCAATCGTTGATTTATTTATTTTATTTTATTTTATTTATAATACTCTTTTTATAAATTTTTCATCTTGAAAAAAAAATCAACAATTTTCCATTCATTACATGTGTGTGTGTGTGTGTGTGTGTGTGTGTGTGTGTGTGTGTGTGTGTGTGTGTGTGTGTGTGTGTGTGTGTGTGTGTGTGTGTGTGTGTGTGTGTGTGTGTGTGTGTGTGTGTGTGTGTGTGTGTGTGTGTGTGTGTGTGTGTGTGTGTGTGTAGTTTATAGGTTTGTAAAGGACCCTTCATTTTGTACAAAAAATAATAAAAATCTATAAAATACTTAATAAAAAAAACATAAAAAACAAGGACAATGAAATATTATTGATAAAAAACAAACTAATAGTAGTGAAACAACTTCGAAACTACAATAAAAAAACCAACAACAAGGAACAAACAACACGAGGAGCTAAACATCAGGACCATTAAGGATGGCATTCCAATTCTCAACCAAATTGTTTAGGACTTTATCTAGTTCACCCATGTTGACCTTATCCATCTCAAAACCCTTACTTTTGTCTTAAACTTTATACCTCTTACTTGTCATATGGTTGCTCTAGTCTTATATTCCAACTTAGATAATTTCTTTTAGTAAATTGATATTGGACACACAATTTTTGAAGTAAACTCATCAATATGGATAATATGCTTAATATTCTCCTTAATTTATGTGGTTTTCTTTTCCAATGTATTATCTTTATCATCTAAAATTTTATGACAAGAATTTTCCTTATCACCCTCATCCATCATAAGACTAACATGGCTAGTGCTCCCATTGAGGTGATGTTGAATTTTATGAATGTAATCCTTAATTAAATCACTCACATTCATCATACATTTAATAATATTATTACGAATATTGACATCAAAGACTAACACTCTGAATGTTTCTTGGACATCCTCAATACTATCCTCAAGGATTCTCTATTTACCTTTATCATCAAATTTTTCAAGAAAGAAAGACTCCTCCTTTGATCATTCTTCCTTGTCCTCTACCATTTCCACATGAACATGATCCAAATCTTTATCATCTTTACCAATGGATTTAATGATATGAGTCCTTGACTCATAAATTTATAAGAGTAATATTCCTCCTCTAAATTTTACACCACCACAAAAGAGGTTTTATTGAATAAAGAGTGTTTCACATGCTTTGATATTCAAATTTTGATGGCTATAGTCTTTGATATATTCATTCAAATATTTATTTTAGTATATATTTTTATTTTTGTTTTATTTTTTTTTATTTTTTTTCTGTAAATACAAAGTTTTACAAATTGTTTACTTTTGGTATGTCTCCTACCATAAAATGTTAAAATTAATATATTAAAAGTAATAACTTAACATATTAGCATACTTGTCTTAGATAAATATATATAAAAAACACTGAGAGATATCATCATCCAAAAACCTATACCACTTATGTCAAACATATAATGTAATATAGGTGTATGCATGATGATGTTTATGGCATCTATTATATAAATTTATCTAAGATATGAATGCTAGTATATATTCTATTCTCATAAAAAGGAATAATAATTTAAATTAATTATTGATTAAAATAAGTTTACTATTTATTAATTATAAATTCCTAGATATGTATAACATTATATAAAACTCATCACACTAAGAATAATCCATTAAAACATTAAAAACTTTTAATTTTAATTTAAATAAATAATTTGAATTGAATAATATTAAATTACTTAATTGCAAATAGAATTAATACAATGATTATAATATATATTCTTAAAATAAATATCATCTTATAGTTTATTCTATTAAATTTTTGAATAAGGTCTAGAATCATGTTAGCTAACATAAGACAAACACCCAAAAAACTTGCATAATAAATAGATGATAATGTAAAAATAAAGTAACAAATATTCTTTCAAGTATAATAGATAGCTATTTTTAGTAAGATCATTAGCCTAATTTTTGGAGTATGAACATGTAAATATTTTACACATGCAATGCCAAATACCACACACAATAAGGAATAAAACTCTAACTTATTGTGTATTAAAGTAAGAAAGAAATAGAAAGTTGCTTGAGCATAATGTAACACACATTCATTCAAGTATAATAGATAGTTATTTTGAGTAAGATCATTAACCTAGTTTTTAAATCAAGAACATGTATATGTTTTGCACATGCAATGCTAAATTCCATAGATAATTAGAAATAAATTCCTAGATTATTGTGTAGTAAAACAAGAAAGAAGCATAGATCAAATAAAAATAGTCTACGTCAACCATATGGATCCATGTCATTATTATAAAATGGTATTTTTGTGCAAGACCATGTAAATTAAGAGTGATTAGAAAATATTTGTAAGATATGTATCTCAATATGGTAGAATGGTTGTGGATAGATACAATTTGTTGAATTTCTCATATGGAATGAAGAGATGCCCACAACTTAACAAGTCTAATAGGTAATAATGAAATCCCAACATCAAAAAACCATGTAAGTTATCTCTTATATCACACTCAAATACCTCCTTAAAAAATGTGTTTTTCAATTTCAAAATATAACATCTTTCTAGCATTAAGTGCACAAAATGTGAAGCTAGAAATACATGAAAAATATGTTTAGGTCTTGATTTGTGAAATTTAACAAATCAAGCCCATTGTATACACACACACACAGATATATATATATATATATATATATATATATATATATATATATATATATATATATATATATATATATATATATATATATAATGGGCTTGATTTGTTAAATTTCAATGGACTTTGAAAATGTGATAGGGATAAAATCTTTGAAAATAAAATATAATGGGAGGAATTCAAACAATCCTCAACAATCTATTAAAACATGGTGGTATGAAGGAAGAAAAATGATATGCCTCCAATATATGTGTAAATAATTTATAGTGATGTAGATAAAATGATTGATAGATAATAGTATGCATGACTCTTAATCTTTAAAATATTTTATGTAATCATGTAAAGGTAATGAAATCCATAGTAGGTAGATACGTAATAGTGAAATAAGTAAATTATTATAAATGATCTATTTTTAAATCATTTTAAGTGTTATAAATTTATCTTTATTTGGGTTAGTTTATTTTAATCATAAGTTTATTTTTTTGTTGTGCATTTCCTATTATAATAAATATGCTTTATATTGTATTTATGAGGTGTCACACCTATTATCATTTTATAGGAACTCTTTCAGTTACATTGAACTTGTACACTTATCACACTAATCCCCCTCATCTTATAGAGATTAGGAACATTTAAAACACATGATAATATTTTTTTAAGTAACTCCTCTTTCCTTCTTGTCTAATTCAATGAGATCTCTCCTCTCTCATCCCAAACTATAACACTAGTTTTAACTTGATATTTCTCACTTATGGCTTTAGGATCATCTCTCACTATTCTATTTTCTTCCCTTCATATTTTGGTTATATAATATAAATTTTTATTACTTCTATATAGCTATGGTTTTTTTTCTATTTAATTGTTTCTCCACTTGGTAAATATTATCTCTTGTGTTATCTTGTGAATACATATTGAGGTGACATTATTTAATTTATGTAGTTATTATTTTGTGATTTTAATATTTTTTCTATTGATCTTAACATAATTTTCAATATGATATTAGATCAAGATATTTTTAAAAGTTATCCTTAGATATGTGCAGCTTCTTGGGTGAAGAAAAACATTTTTTGGACATTTTTTATAAGTGATCATATCCCTGAAAATAGTTATTTGTGTCTTCCATTATTTCTCCCAACCCTTAACTTATTCTAATATGATTTTACTGTATTAAAATCATCCATAAATCTATATTAATTCAAAGTTTTTATCCTAAAATCATGTGTTATCTCTCTTAAACATGGCATTTTAAATCTATTTTTCTTCCATAAAAATATGAATGTTAAAATAGTTGTGTATTTTCATTTACATTCTTTTTTTTCAAAAATAAATGGGTATTTTTTATTTTAAGGTAAGAATAATTTGTCAAGAAAATGAAAACACAAATCATACTTAGAGGTATATTAAATAATGTAATAAATATTTTTATTTTTATTTTTAATATTTTTAAAATTTACTCTTCAAAATAAAAAATAATAGTTTGCCTTTATTACACATACATTCATAATTTTTTGAATCTATTTAATTTTTTATTTAATTTTTTAGAAGTTTTTAAAATCTTAGAATTTTCCATTTTAAATATTAAATTAATGTTTTTAAGTGTTTAAAAAAAAAATTAAATCCACAATCAAAACATTTCTTGATGTTTTTGTTTATAAAAAACATTCTCATATAAATTGAGATATTTTGTGGTATTTTTAATTCCTTGGTATAATGTTAAATATTAAGATTAATTTTTTATTATTTGATAAATTTATTTATACATTAAATATATTCAAATTTAATCATGTTTTAATAAATGGATTTTCAATTACCACTAGTTTTAGAATTTAAAAATAATAGGCAAAAAAATTGATTTTTTGGATAATGAAATACATGTTTTTAAGTCCTAAATCCAATATAAAATAATGACTTGTAATGCTTTGGAAACTTTTTTTAATAAGAAAATGGATAATATGCATAACATAATTAACACTTTAATTACTAAAATTACATATTTTGACTCTAATAGTGTGTCTAATGTTAAATGTTCTTCTAGTGAAACTTATACATATTTGCATAATCATTTTTCTAACCATGGCTTAAAAATCAAACATTCAATGAGTTATAGTGGAGATGATCTTTGAAAATATAAAAATGAAATTATTAATCCTATTTTTATTACATATAATGTAAATTGTATAGGTCTTGGATTTAATGACTCTAATGTTAATTTGAATTTATATTGTTCCCATCACCAAAATACAATGCAACAATATTTTTTTTCCAATCTCATAAGACTTCCTTTGTATATAATGATCTTTATGTTCATCATTTGGTTGAACATCAAAATTCTTGTGATAATTATGGTAAATATGAACAACATGGTTTAAACTATTAGAAATTACATCGATATAAATCTTGTGTGAAGTCAAGTCATCATATTCTACATTATTAGTAAAACACTAAATCACCTTGTTCAAAGGTTAATACAAACTCATATTGCTAAATCTATGATATATTCTCAATTATTTGATGTTCATTATTTGAAAATTATTATTAGAATTTATTTTAATAATGATAAATATATGTTGAAAAAATAAATAAAAAAGTGTGAAAATAAACAAGATTAGCTCAATAGTGAGAAAACTAGAAATAAGAGACAATTGATAAGAAGGGAAAACATCAAATAGATAAACATCCCACATCTATTGTAAGTATTGTAAATAATTTATTTTCAATTAAAATATCAAATAAAATCTGAGATTAAAATATATAATAATGGCCTCAAACCAAAACAAAAATATCAAGATAGCTAGAGCAAGATAGTGAATAAGAAATGATGATGAAGACCTTTCAATAGAATAACAGGGAGGATGAGAGAGTTCAAATAATCCATTCATGAAGTTACAAGGCCTATTTAGTGTGTGTCAAAAAATTTATTCCCAAAATTTTTTAAGGAAGTTTCTAACATGTATGGTGAGGACTTATTGTTGAAGTAATTTTAAGAGTTCTATAAAAGGACAAAAGACGTTAGAGAAACCTCATAAATTTGAAATAAATTTAATTTATAATAATAATAAAAACACATTTAAAATAAAATTAGGATAATGATAAAGGACTAAAATAAATCCATAAAAGATCAATATCCAACATTCCCAGTTAAGCTTCATTTGGGGATTAAGAAATGGAGAAAACCTTTTATAAATAAGGAAGAGAGATGACGTTACATTAAAGTGTCCTTCAACAGAAACTTCCATGAAGATAAATTACAATAGTTTGATAAATAAATAAGAAGAGAAGGTGTCACGAAAAATTATAAAACTATGATCAACACTCTCCAAAAATTATCTTCAAACAAGATGATCAACCTACAATGCAATAAAGAATAATAAATAGGAAAAATGGTCCACTAAAACCTATAGAACAAAAAAGCTAACATCAATCTTTCAAGTTAAGTGAACACACTAACATAAAATGATTTACATATATTCTTTTACTTAAATCAGATTTAATAAATCCACGTGGATATAAACATTTCCACTAAAAAGTGTGAAATATTGGATGAAAAATAAGTTAGATAAAAAAGAGTTATATTCAAGGCATATTTCAATTTTAACTTAAAAATAAGAAAGCATAATAAAAAAATTAGGTTATAAAAAATGATGCAAATAAGATGTGTTGATTATAAAATATATTTGACATGAAACAATTAAATAATTATCACATGAAAACACATCAAAGTATCTATTAGATACATTATCTTTAAGTATCTAAAAGATAATTACATGACAACTATGTGTTTTAGTAATTAACAAATAATACAAAGTGTCATGAGTTAAGTTACCACAATATTTTCTAGGATTTAATTTCTAATAATAAGGGATATGATACTTGTATTTTCTATAATGCTAACAAGTTTTGCCATTTTATACCAAATAATGAGCATGATAAACATTATAATCAAAAGAAGTATGATAATTAGGATTACTATTATGAAAATTTGTTTGATGCGAACAACCATAAGCCTTAAATTTACCTTGAAAAACATTATAAACGATCCTTATATGAATTATTTTAGTCTTAAGTAAAATAGATTAAACAATACTATTTTCTTTTTTGTCAAGACCACCACCTAAGTAACCCATAGATTGCATGATATTAAAGATAGGGATAGTAGATAGAGTGTGCAAATGAGTTTATTTATGAACACACGTACATTCAACATTAGAGGCATGAACATGTGTCAAATATACAATTTTTACATTAAGTGTATCAAAATAAATTTGCATTTTCTATATACATTTATTAACAGAGTTTTTTAAAGTAGTAATAGTCATATCTTGGCACTTAATTGACATTTATGATCGTTAATTTCATCATTTTGAAATCCAATTTTTTCCTTAAATATTTAAGTGGAAAAAAAATAGCTAATTTAAAATCAATTACAATAGCATGAGATGAATCAAATTTTGAAAGTGATTTAGTTTCATGAATGGTAAATCTGAAATGCCTCTTTGAAAATGAAATCCTAACCAAACTTGACAAAATTTATAAACACAATTTTGGAAAATGAGAATCACCAATAATATTCCCATAAGGTATGAAAATATTTAATAATAAATTCCATGTTTTATGTCACCTCAAAAGATAAATATAATATCAATAGTAAAATAAATAATTATAAGAACAAATAACTCTCCTTTTTAAGTGATTGTAAATGACATATAAATGTTAAAATATGAAAAGCTCATATATTTTTTTTGTTTATTTTTTCAATTAAACAGATTTCTAGGAAAACACCAAGAATGGATATAGATTAATTTTAAAATGTGATATACCATAAACAAATGCAATTACACATAAATGACAAAAATTAAATATGATTTGAATTAATTTATATAAAATAACACTAAGTGGTTTTAAATTTATTAAATTTAATTAAACAATAAATAAACCCTTTATTCATACAAAGCTAAAAAAATATTTTTGAATAAAAGTTTTGTTTGTTTATTCAATTAAAAATAAACAAAGTTATTTATTTACATAATGATTAAAATTGAATAGTGAAGAGATTAAAATAGATGAAAAATATAACACATGAAGAACAAATAAAATATGCATGGAAAGTAACATTGTCTAGTTCAAAAAGGATGGCTTTGGTTTCTAAAAATTTATCTTCAACTAGGGGGATCTAGGATCGTAATGGGATAAAAAAAGATAGAATTTGTGAGGGATAAGTATCCTAAACATTCTTGGGTAGATATTCTTTTAGGGATGGGGGATCTAAAGTCCATAGCTAGTTAGAATCTTAAACCCATTATGGAGGAGAATGAAGTATTTTTTGATATCGTAGATGCTATTGGGGATAGCACTAAAGCCTCATAGGATATCTCTATGTTGGTTATCTTCTATGGATATAGATTAAGAATTGATACATTTAGAGAATGGGTGGCTAGAAAGGCGAAGTCTATGGGATGCATTGAAGTGGTTGTCGTGGAAAAAAATTACTTCTTGGTCTTTTTCTCCTAACTGGAGAACTATATAAAAGAATTGGAAGGAGGGTCATGGCACTTATAAAA
>JARHVA010008899.1:112500-137500 GCA_037957365.1 Torreya grandis | reverse complement strand
ATATATAGCCTTATAGAGATAAATATTGTCTCACTTATGGCTTTGCTCTATTACCAACTAGGTCAGAAATCCATTGATGGAGATTACTTGAATCACCCTTTCAAGGATTGAATTTATATTTTTTTAGTTTTTTCACTTTATTTTTTATTTTTTTTCTTTTTAAAATATTTCATTATTGATAAGGTAGCTCTTACGGTTTTATAGATCTACATTTATGAACCTTTAGGTGTCTCTATCACATTGTCGATCACCATGGATCTAGATAGCGTATTGCTTTTGTTTACATTTATTAATGATTTTAATCGATGATTTTCCCTATGGGTGGTACAAGCTCCCTATTTTCAATAACCACCACCTCTCTTTGCATCTATGAATGTAGATAAACATAGTGTGAGCAAGCATAACTATGGCCCCAAATTAGGCAAGTAAATTCATCCCAAAAGTCTTACATGAGGTAATGTTAATGATTCTAACTCTCCATTACCTAATGTTAATGATTCTAGCCCTCTACTCCTTAGGAAAATGGTGGCTTTGAGGCCAAACTAAAAAATGGAAATAGTGATGATTGAACCACCATCACCAACAAGAAAAATAGAAACTCTTCTAAAGGTGGTGGCAAACCATAAGCTTCTACTTATTGACCTATTGGGAATAATCATGCCTCAACTTCTTATAACAAAAGTATTTTTCCTAATAAATCTTCTCTTCCACTTGTGCATACTCTACAAGTGGTGGTTTTTCTAGTAGATATGCCACCCTTAGTGCCACCATCATAAACCTCTCCTAGGGTGAGTGTTCTAGAGGAAGAATGGAGTTTAGACACTATGGACCAAAAATTGGTGTTATTATACTCCCACATCACTTCTCCATCTCTTGAGGAGGAGGAATATATGGTACATAAGAGACAATAGTTTAAAATGAATGATTTCATGCCCAACAAACTTATGTTTAATCAATTTACTATGATGGAATATCTCATATAAGAGAATGACATGCACCTCAATAATTTGTAGTGATATTTTACTATTAGAATGTTTGAGGCATTATTGATTTGAAACATAAGTATGAAATTAGGAACAATTATCATCTATTTATCATCATGAAAATTCTTTATTTTTAAGAGGTCAAGATTTATGGCTTCTTACTATAGAATGCAACATGAATAATTTGGCCTAGAGCCATATGCCTCATAACATAATTTATTGGGTCTCAAACCCCACTCACCAGGTGGTGTGGACCTTTTTTGACTTTAATAAGTGCATCATTGGGTTGGTTAGTTTGTATGCCTCTTATGATACTATTGAATGGGTCACTCTATGGAGGTGGTTGGCTGACTCACTTCTTGATACACATTCGATCCTCTATAGTGATTTAAACATGGTTTAATTGGTTAAGGATGAATACGGATGCCTTCTAATGTAGTGGTGCACTATTGAGTGTGAATCCTAGTTTTATATACATAAAAAAAATTGAGGTATTCAATCCCAACCGTCACTAGAGAAAAAAATTAGTCTCGTACTAGTTCACCTAGTCCAAATTTCAATAAGGATAAGATAGGGTGATTCAACAGCTTGACCAAGCCTTGCTAGCTTAGTAAGATCTTTTATTATCTTCTCTAATCCATGATAGGCTAGTATCAATAATCCTTGATACTTTTTTATCAGATCATCACCCTAATTTATTTAATATTTAGTGGACCATGCCTTAAGTTAATCCTACCTCCACTCAATTTTATCTCAATACTACTCACCTCAAGCATGAAAGAATAGTGGAGTGTATCGTCAAAATTTGGAACCTAGTTCCCTCGCTAGAGGGGGATAATATTTAGATTCAATGGTAGTTATATTCTCTTTCTCACACCTTCACATTTTTTTAGATCTATGGTAAATAAGTAACCTCTTTTAGATGGAATTTATAAAATTTTATAAACTATGAATATATCTAGGTTTCACAAGAATGAGAGCAGTCACCTTTCAATGTTTACCTCCAAACTCAAGTGGCACTTTGGAGACATAATCTATAGATTGAGGATGCTCACAAGGCTAGAAGATCCCAATTATGAGCTCTTATTCACTAGTTGAAAATAAAAGACAAAGTCTCTAAGGAATATTTTTCCCTTCTCCACTCTAGTAGAGATTCTAGTAGAATTAGAGATATCAAGGAAGGAAATAATCATCTTACCAAAATTGTTGACATTTTACAAGATTTTTTTCATCATTTCCATGGTGTTTTCTAAACACAACCTTCATCTTCATAATGAAAGGTGGCTCTCGATGAATACCTCTAGGTTGTATCTTGCAAAGTTTCCAATTTATAGAGAATTGCCCATGATAGACCCTTATCTCTAAATGACCTTCATGAGGTTGTTAATCAAATGGTAGTTAGTAAAGATCTAGGAATTGATAGTTTCTCATGTGAGTTATACCAAACCCTTTAGGATATTTTTGGTCTTGAAATTCATGGAGTCTATTTTGAACCTATTTTAACCTAATCTTTGGGATCCCTTATAAATTAGGGTAACATTAAATTTATTCCCAAGGCTATTAATATTAAAATTATCATTGATTATATACCTATTACTTATCTCAATGTATCCTACAATATTATTTCTAATGCTTTAACCCTCAAGGTCAAACACATTCTTCCTTTATTTATCAGGAGTAAACAAACTGTTTATTTTTAGAATAGATTCATTATGGATAATTGCATTGTCATTTGGGAATGTGTGGAATGGGATTTAATTTCTAATCAAAAGGGTTTATTTGACATGATTGATTTCAATAAATCCTATAATTTTATTTACTGGCCCTTTATTTTGGCCATGCTGCAGGCCCTTGTTTTTTACCCCAAATTTATTTAGATAGTTAACATGTTATTTCAACATGCTAGGGATTTCATTACAATCAATGCCACCAAATATTATTGGTATTTAATTCATTTTTATATCCAAAAATGGTTAATTTTATCCCATTATTTATATGTGTTATCTATAAAAGTATTTATCTACCTCGTAGCCAATTACACTACCATGGGTTTGGTGAAAGGCATCCCCCTACCTCAAATTGATAGATAGATTTTAAATGGCCACTTCATAGATGACTCTTTTATCACTCTTCAAGAGTAAAAATATTCTATCAGGAATACCATGTAATTTATACGTATTTTGTGTTTGGCTTCAGGCTCATCTATTCAATGGAAGAAGACTCAATGTTATCGTTAGTCTCTAGGCCACAAACCTCCTTGGCTAGAGGGATATCAAGGGAAATGGCTTATTCTAGGCATAAATTTTAAGTTTATTATAATCCCTTTTTATTTTTATGCCTCTCCCTCTGAGCTATGGTGTTATGTGGTGTAGAAAGTTTACAAAAAATCTTTTTGGATCACAAAGCTTTTATCTCTTGCTGTAACATTTCAAATTTGCTCTAAATTTTTGGTAGCTACTCATGTGTATTATTCTTATTATTAGGCCCTTCATAATTCCACTTACATCAAATTACACAAATTTATAATATATTTTCTATGGTATAACTCTAAGGGTCATAAGGGTTTCCATAGAGTTGATTGGAACATATTCTACCGACCAAATGAAGTTGGGGGACTAAGTCTCCTATATATTAAAATTCAAGACCTTGCCCTTGGTGTGAAATAAATTATTAGAGGGATTTTTGGGGATGAATATTGTAATATTATTTTACTCCATTATATTTCTCAGGGGCTTCCATGTGGTATAAAGTCTTGGCAAGGCCTAAGACTTCACTCTCTTCTTATAACCCTAGTGCCCATTGAGATCAAGGGTACTTTTGTAATTCAAGGCCTATGGAAATAATGAGAGAATATTAAGCCTCATCTTAACTAGGTATATAAGGGTTTAAATAATGGCCTCTCCATTAAATCACAATCTCTCTAATGGTCACCTTGCTTAAATTTTCACAATGTTCCCTTTGCCTTATTCCATTGGGTTAAAGGGTTAAGGATTTTTTAAAAAGGTGGGAATTTTATCAGTGATTTATTTTTCAAAGAGAATAAGGTCTAGCTCACTTAAAAACAACATCAGAATAAATTTCATTTAAATAACTCAGATGTAGAGGCTATAGTAGAAATTCAAGGTTCCATACCTAAGGAGTATTTGCATGAAATAGCGGTCAACTCCCTTGTTCCTTGGTTAAAGGATTGGCACTGGCCTACATCCACCACCTTCACCTAGTATATTCCTTCAACAAGGTTATAGATTACTATCCCCTAAGCATATACTAGATGAACTACTCAACCTCAAATGGAATCTCCAATCTAAACATGGGGTTTAGGCCAGACACTTTAACACCATGTGGTTTGTTATTATTAAGACCAAAAATAATCATTTCTTATGGTGTTTCCTTTACTAGGGCTTGCCTATGCATGACTGACTCAAGCATATAAGAGTTTTTAACCCCATTTTCCTAGACTTTTAGTAACATGATACTTTTAAGCACCTTTTTTTGGTTTTGCTCTCTTGTACAATTTGTGTGGTATTAGATTTGTTCCATTTTTAAGCCATTTTAACCTAAATTCTTCATGTTGAAGATGGATCTCTTTTGGGACTCAGCTCTATTATCTATGAAATACAATAGATTTTTCCAAATATTTCAAGATGGTACTTTATTTAAAATCTAGAAAGCTATAAATTATGTGTTCATTAATAATGAAGAGTTGTAATGTAGTTTTCATGTTACTAACAAAATTACTATTCTATCTAATGTTAATCTTTAGATTTAAATTCAAATTCAAATAAAAAAATACTTCATATTACTTAACCACCTCCAAAATTTTCTCAACCACTAGGGAAATGCCCCATGCATGGTTAGACATGAACCTCCTAAGCCCCCGTGACATCTTATGCCTCCCTAAGGACAAGAGCATAGACCACATCAACAATGTTTTAAAACTAGACATATGAGTGATTCTCCTCATCGATCACCATATCAATGGTCTTATCCTCATCAAAGTGGTTAGAGTGGATCTTATGGATCTAGAGGTGATGGTAGGGGATGGGGATCTCCTCCCCTATCTCATAATGGTGACATCAAGGGTTGGAGTCCACCCCCTAGGAAAAATTTAGATATTGGCTCTAGTAATCTCTCCTAAAATAAATCAATATGAGACATTAGAATCTCATCAAAACAATAGTTTATATCCCTTACGTATATATGAGGATCTTCCTACCCTAGGAGGATAAGGTGGTAAGCCTCAAGACCTTCCATCTCCACCACCTCCTTCAACGTCCATGTTTATTGTGGCTGATTAATTACTCTCTTTATATTTATTTGTTCCTTTTTTCTCTTTTCTTTACTATCACTCTATTGTTTTGATTCTCCTTTTTGTGGTTGTGGTCATTTTTCACCACCTTTTAGACATTTATTGAGGTGTCTTTGCCCTTGGTGTGACTATGGTCATGGGATTTGACTTTTCCACCCACATTTTTTGTATGATTAGTGTTGTAACATATCTTGTTTGATTAATATATAGACACTCTCTTTTATATATATATATATATATATATATATATATATATATATATATATATATATATATATATATATATATATATAGAATTGTTTAATCCATTGAGGGTTGGGGAATAATCTATTGGTGTAATGATAGAATCATAAAGTTCATAACTATTAAGACAAAGTTAAACTACTTTAGTGTCTACATCTTACTTAAAATGTTAAATTAAGTGTAGTTTGATGGATTCAATAAGAAAATGAAATGTTTCCAAAATTCATGCATTTTCCTTCAAATTCTATAAATGGACAAAAAAAATTGAGGTAGGCTATGTGACTATTCAAGGATAATTTACATTCTAGTTTTCAAAGAACTAAAAAAATTCATACTTTATTATCCACCATTTTAAGTTCCTCACCTATGGAAGTATAAGGACACAACATTTTTTGGGCATATTATTCTCTACAATTCTATCTATTCTTGAAAAATATGATTATCTTATAGTATTAGTGTGAACATACCATACTCTTTCAAGACTAGAGCTTGATGAAGAATGCAAGGGAAGATGTAAATGGAGTTATTTATGAAAGAATTAATTCATGATATGAGAATAATTATCTCTTATTAAATATTATAAATAATTAATATGATACACCAAAGGGTAAAAACACACAAAAAAAAAAGAAAAAGAAAAAGAAGAATAAAAAAGGATTTGACAAAAATGAAGTTGATGACAAAGTGATCTATGGGCATTTTAGGGCACAACTCTTAACCACACATGCACTCTAATTTTCCTTCTACAAGGGTTTATAGGTCCACTACCTATAATGGCATCACATGGGAAAGGTCTTTTATATTTTAAGGTCATGTTTTTATTGATCCAAGTTTCATCTTAAGTTGGTTCTAGTTTTTGTTATTTTTTTCTACTTTTCTTTATGGTTTATTAAAAATTTTAATGGCTTTAAAATTTTTATATGTTTCATAGAGGGTCCTATAGGCCTTACATAGTACTAATTCACCCTCACTTTGTTTAGGGTTTCTCGTATGGGTGGTAATTCAGATCCTTCTTATAAATATAGAAATCCAAGGAGGAGCAAGCATGATGTTCCTTTGGTGGATTTCAGAAGTGTGGTCTTTAAAGATGAATCTTGGTTTTATTTAGTGGTAGTGATTTGTCAATTTCAAAAAATTGGCCCAACACAGTCAATTTGCACACCTACATTTCCAAGAATTAGAAACCTATTTTGAACGGTACTTTCATTATTCATCGTTGTGCTAAGGGCTTATTCATCATTATTTTTTATTCTTCCATAGATATAGATTAACTATTGTATTTATTCCCATGGTCTTAGGACAAATACTTTATTTTCATAGAACTTTGGTTCCCTACATTTAGCATTGTTATAGATTCCTTTACTACAACACCAATTTGGGTCAAATCACCTCATTTTCCTTTGTAATTTTTGTAGGCATATTCACTTCAAGACATTTTTATATCTCTTTGAGAATTTATTTATATCACTTATGAGAATAAATCTCAAATGTGTACTATATTTTTTGAATGTGAATTATTTTATATCTCTCCAAAAAATTACCTAAAGTTATTAGGATCAAAGTTGGTAATAGAATATGGAATCAACCTTTAGATTATGAAAGATTAAATTTTTTATGCAAGAATTTTTTTTCCTGTGATTGTATGGCTATTGATTACAAGAATAATTTTGGTGGTCAATTTTATATCAAGATTAAAATTAGAAAACATAGAACTTTGTGGAAAGATGTTGATGTGGAGCATCTAATTATCTTTAGTAATGATAAGGACATATATTATAAAGGTAGGGGTAAGGATTTTAATTTTTTTAAGGATAATTTTTATCCTACATAATTAATTAAACATTCTCCTTCTCCTAAGGTTTCCTCCTCTGATGTAATCTCTTCATCTCGTATTGATAAGGAGATCCCCTTTAATAAAAATGTCTCTAGATTGGAATTTTCTACTTCAAATTCTCATCAAAGTTTGATAGATCACTCTTTTCAAGAATTAAGTCCATCCCCTTTAAGTGATTCTTATTTGAAGGCCTTGGGATAAAATATGATACTTCTTTAGGGTGATAATCTAGCTTATTATGTTTAAATATGGACAAAGGTATTTAACATGAAAACATTTGCTTCTAAAATGAACATGTGTCATATAGAACTATGCTCTCATAATAAATATTAAGTTGGGTACGTGGTGATTTATTTTTTATTTAGTGTATGGATTCTTATTTTGGTATTGTTTATGATTTTTTTGTTATATGTACTACTAGTAAATTTGGCTTACCTATTTATGGTCAATATTTTTCTAGGTGAATTTGGAAATGTCAATTGCACTGATACACTAGGTCACATTGGTAATATTTTTTTAGTTTTATAAATTGAAGGGGACCCATTAACCCTTGGAACCTATCCAAAAATACACACAAAAACTAAATTTAAACAAGTTAGGGAGGGAAAATAATAACATGATAAATAGAAAAATAGAACAAATAAATAAAATCAAACTAAACTAAAAAACATAACAAAGCCAAAAACACTATCTATGAAAATAAAAAATTATTTACAAAATATATACACATAGGAATCATGGTATCTTCACTGATAAATGAAATTAGATTGAGTACCCATGAAATAATTCCTTAAGTATTATCTTTTAACTATTATTGGCAAGTCCTTGCCTTGAAGATCTCTCAGTCTAAATGCATTCCATTCAAAATATTTAGATATTAGATAAGGACCAATACACAAAGGATATAAATTAACATGAAAACCCTATTTATATTGTGATTTGTCTCATAACAAGACCAAATCCAAAAAATGAAAGGCTTTCACTTGTGCTTTCTTTTCAAACCACCTTTTTATAACTACATAGAATTTATTAAAAAAAATCAAAATTTCATCTCATCTATCTTCTAATTAGACTAATTCTAATAATCTAAACTAATTTCCTAGATACTCTTCCATGTAATCTTGTATGAACTGGCAAGTGGGTTGCTTGAGCTACATTTAGAAAATTGGCTACACTATGTAGACAAGCAAGAAAGGGGATCATTTCAATTCATGTTTATTTTTTAGTTTGTCATCCCATAGAATGTATTTGAGGAACATACACCAATTGTGGGTTTTTATAAATTTATTTCTTCATGGAATTTATAAAATTCTTTTTGTTGACTCTTCCATACCATTCCATTAGGTATAATAGTTTGAGGAAAATTTCAATGCAATTGAACTCTAGTAACCCACAATGTCATCTATGTTGATTTAAAGGTAGGTTCATTGTCTCAAACAAGTGACAAAAGATTCCTAAATTGATTTATAATATACTCTCCCAAAAATTTAATAACTTCTTCATTTGTATTATTCCTTGTTGCCTTAGCTTCAGTCTACCTCTTACAATAGTCGATTGTAGTTAGAATAAACATATGACCAATTGATGAGTTGGGATTTATGACTCCAATAAAGTCTAAACCCATTGGGAAAAGTAATTTTCCTCTGTCACTAGTTATAATAACATGGGAGCATGATTTTCCCTTTTATAAAAGATATGACATGAATGAAAATTCCTCACATGAGTATAATTATCCTTGAATAATGTTTTCTAATAATATCCATCTCGAAGAATTATGTACACTATGACATTACTATAAGGATGACCACTTTTAATATTTTAATGAAATGAATTACTCACCTCTCATTGTTCATCCTTATACAAACATTTTAAATAATACCCTCATGATTATTGTTATATAACATTCATTTCTGCAACATATAATAATTAACCTTTAGCCTCAGTTCTCTTGTATACATTCTATCAAATTGAGTTGGTGGCTTTCCATAAAGTAAATAATGAAAAATTGAATCACACCATGTATCAAATCTAAGCTCAAATGAATTAACTTCTATAGTTGATATGAAGAGATAAAATTCTAAAATTAATTTAGGATAACCTTGACCACATACCAATCTTGTAGGTTTTAATTTAATATCACATCCCTAAAGTTTATTAACTCAACATCCTCTTCTTTAACCTATATCATTATATCATAGCATTTTATTCATGGTAGGGTATGGAACTATGGCGTGTACCTTGGTCCTTAATATTTAATGATGAAATTTTTTAATTACCTTCACTAATGCATAGGTTTGTTTATATAGGGTAGGATACTTCAGTTTAGCTTCCTTAAAATTTGTGCTCATAAAGGCTATGGGATGTTATTTATCTTATAATTAATGTGTCAAAATAAATGCAATTATATGATCAAGATCAAAATAATAGAGATAGAAATATTTATAATAATCTCGCCTACCTAGCATAGGAACTTGTATGATTTCATTCACAATATATTAAAAGGCCTTACTATAAAAATCATCCCATTATACCTTAGCTCCATATTTTAACATGGAATTCAAACATTTATTGATCATGGTGAAACCATAACTAAACTTTCATAAAGAATTTATTTTTCTAAAAAATGATTTAAACTCTTTCCTAACATTTGCCAACAAAATTTTGGAAATAAGAGTAGCTCATTTTGGATTAATTGGCATATCTTATTTTGTGATTATGTGACCTCAAAGTTTACCTTGAGTTTGTATAGAATATAAATTTTTGAGGATTCAAAGATATCTCAAAAAAAATTATCATTCATATACCTTCTCTATATGACTCAAGTGATTTGATCTTTATTTAGAAAATAGTTAGGTCATCCATGTATACTACTATATAGTTACTGATTATGCCTTTGAAAGTAGCATCCATATCCTATTGAAATGTGGCACTAGAATTTACTAAACCAAATGGCATTTTATTATATGATATATTCCCCAGTTAGTTATGAATGTTGTTTTAGCTCTATCTGCTTTGTCCACTAATATCTAGTTGAAATGCAAGAAACCATCCAAAACGGATAACATCTATGAGTCACTAACTTGTTGAATGATTTCATAGAGTGAAATCAAAGGATAATTGTCTTTATTTGATGTAATATTGTATTTTATAAAAGCTAGATAGATAGATTTTTTAATTTGTATTCCTTGTGGGTATTGGGTTTGTTACCCAAGTTGAATGGTGCAAGGATAACATATTGCCAACTCATAACATATTTCAGACTTCTTTAAGAATGAGCAATTATAGGAATAGATTTATCAGCCTTTGATGTTTCCTAAAGGGTCTCTTATTAGGCATCAAGGGAATGTTATGTTTCTTATAAGTCATTGTATCTCCATGATATAACTTGAAAGTGTAGAAACATCTTCAATATTTTCATCTCTTCATTTCTATATTTAGGTCCAACCACCATGATCTTAGGTTTATCTATTATTCCCATGTTGAGAATTAGTGACTCTCAATTTAGCTAAGGTTCTATTTATGATTTATTTTATATATTTTTCAAGTCAAAAAATTTCTCTAATTATAACATTCCTTTTCAAATATGGTTTTCTTTCATCTAAATCACTCCATCAGAATTATATTTTTGTTCTTTTAAATCAAGTCTTTCTTCTTTGTTAATAACCTATACATCAAAATCATTGAGGATAGCGTGGAAATCAATATTTTTTTTATCATCATGAAAAACTTAGAAATTCTTAACATTATAAGTCACAAAGGGACAAGGAATCAATTATACTAGAAACTTTTTTATGTTGGTTTTGTCTAATGGCATGAGATTTGTAGTTGAGATAGCTAATGAATATGCCATGGCATTATCAATTTTAGGGATGAATGTATTTTCAAAAGCATTTAAAAATTCAATTATATCACAAACATGATGTTTTTATTTATTTCAATATGAAATATTGAACTAAAATTTTCTATGTACCTAGTTGATGACCAATTCAAAATCACTAAAGACTCTTTGTTGATGGACATCAAACTTGATTGTAAACTCTATACCCAACACCAAAGCTTCATACTTTATCATGTTTTTAACACAAAAAAATTATAATCTAAAAGATAAAACATGTTTCTTACCATTGGGATGAATGAGGAAAATACCAACCTTGGCTCCTTACTTGGAGTGTGCTCCATCCAAATATAGTGACCACATACCTAAATCTGATAATGATCAAACCCTTTCCTCTTTGATTGTTTGGTTGACAAGGTATAAAACCAACTTCTGTAAAAGTTAAACTAATTTATTCATTGATTTCATTGTATTCTTTTATCATTAATTTCATGAGTGGGTCTATGTAAATTATTATTTTATTTAGAATTTTTCTCCATGGTATCCACATGTGGGAAAATTTAGTTGCATTATAGCCATTGAGTGATCTTGACCAATCTCTACTTAATATCATTCCATATGCTTTAAATATCTAAATTACTTGTATGTCTATAAATTATCACACTCTTGGCTCAACATATAATTACATATGGACATTCAATATCTCTCCAATGACCATGAATTCATGATTTTCTAACTAAACTACCACTTTGTCTGATTTCATGGGAACCAATCCTAACTTCTTTCAAAGGCCTATAGGCATAACATTAGTTGATGAACTAGAATATACCAAACAATTATGGAGTTTCTTACCAAAAATTCTAGTTGTTTGTAAGAATAGAGGAACTTCATCTCTAATATTATGTATTACAACATTGGTATTGGTAGGGTTCTTCTATTTGGGATAATTACTCCTGTCCATGACAGACTTAAGAAGTGAATCCTTTTGTTTAGTTATTTGTGCTAATTCATGGAGGGTTATGTTATATTTTATCATTTTCATGTCTTTCATGATGCTATAACTGGTTTTTCTATTAATGGCTTTATTTTCACTTAGATTTAGTGGATGTGGATCATTTCTAGATTTAATATCAGGTGGTATAGTATCAATGTTTTATAGATTTGAGGTGGTCAAAGGTTGAGTCCTCTAATCCTAAGAGTATAGTTTCCTCTCTAATACTATTTAAAGGATTAAATATCATGGGTGTTCTCTTTAGGATCATTTCCTTCTATGCTATGGAAATATAATGTCTCTAAAACCAATGTTGTAATAGGATATTTTGATGAACTAGGAGCATCAAAACTACTTGAACTACTCTAATAATTTATGACAAACTCATATTCATATATTTCCTTATACAAAATATTAAAGGCTATAAAAAATTTGACATATTCAAGTTCTCTATGTTGGTGTTTTTGAAATAACACCAATTGGGTAAAGCAATCTCCATGATATTGATCATAAGTAATTTGTTGGATGAGGACTTAGATTATTTACCCACTCTATTAAAAGGCCTATAATTGTTTTGATAAGTGAAATTTGGGGTTATATTTCTATTACTTGAGTTACCTAATTATTTTTTAAAGTTTAAAAAATCATTGCTCAAACTTTGGACCATTCTTTAGATTGCATCTAACTCAATTTTAGCTTAATATTGAGGAGAATTATGAGTAGTTGGATGCAATCATAACTAAGGATCAATTATAAGACTGAAAGGTTTATTTAGTAACCATTAGATTTAAAAATATTAAGTTTTTATTAGGGGAAACATGTTATAGAGGAAGCTTATTCATAACTTAAACAATATGTGGCAATGTCACATTCTAATTTATAGGTAGGATTAAGTTTAGTTCTAAAATTTTTAGGATAACATTAGGAATGGGAGCCAACACATATCCCTATGGATTAAGATGCATGTCCAATTTTATTTATTTATCATATGAAAGGTACAAGTCAATGGTAGTAAGATATCTCCTTAGAAAAGTGACAATCCAAGGATATAGTGTGCTTTTAAACATTTTTAACGATAATTGGGAATTTGGCCTATAAAAATCATTTACACTGCTATACATTTTCTAAAAATATGCATTAAAATTATATATGGTCTCATTAAATTCCATTCTAATGAAATAATTTTTTGGTTACAAGATGATTAGATCAACTACCTAACCAAACTAGGCTAAAAATTTGATATTCAATTGATTATATCCTATGATTGAAATTATAGGAGGTTAAGGAACTAGTCATAGGGTTGATCAAGCAAAGTGAAGGGAAATAAATATAAGCTACATATTCATATTCAAAATTGATAAATTAGAGATTTATTTTATAGGATTTAATGTGTTCTTCTTCATTCCTTATAGTTTTTGGAGTGAACTCTGGAATAGTATGCTTAAGGTTTGAAGGAAAATCATGTGCATCACATAAAAAATTTATAGATGATCCAACTAGCCAAATTATAACCTTTTAGACTGGTCTATTAGTGATAGATTGTGTGGATGATGTGGTTGGGTAAACTAACCTTTTGGATCTGACTCAATTAGATCTAGAACATAAATAATTCAAATTAGAGAAATAATTACTCTTTTATGACCAAACATGACTTCAAATCATGTGATCCTTGAAGAACACTCCAGAGTATTCAAATGAAAAGGAATAAATATGACACTATTGGTCTAGTATGTATGATTTTTAAGCACGTAATAGATGAATAGAAATAAATATGACAATGTTGGTCTTTAATCAATGATAAGCTAAGAGTATTCAGATATTCAAATTCGTAAATACTACATGATAGAAAGAATGGAAATTTAAGTCCTCATTCTAGCATAAATTTATGTTAGGCTAAATTTGTGACTCGCCCAAACATACTTAGTAACTAAGTGATCTAACTAAATTAAAATAATCAATAGATCATGAGACAAAGAATATCCTTATTTTTAGGTCCTTTTAGTAATCCAAGTGCCAAAATCTTCCAAATGATATATCATGGGTAGGTTGTGATCATTTCCACCAAAGTTTCAAGTGGTTTTCTCAAGATATTCAGGATCTATATATTAGTTCCTCTATAAATGGGTTATTTACAATGTAATGGCCAGATTGTTTCTCATAAATAAGATGCAAAAGAGAGAAATAATATAGTATAAAATAGATTAATCCTTTGATTAAGACAAGTATTCCAATACTCAAAAAATGTATTAGGGTTGACTAGAATAAAATATTTGGTCATTTATTTTAACTACTACAAAAAGTGGAATACCAAAATGATTAAGAATCAAACTAGAATTATAATAACATGAAATCCTTAACTCTATTAAAAATAAATTCATTACACAATCATGTAATTATTTTCGCACCATGAAAAATATAAGCTTCAAAAAAAACAAAATTATCTCTCAAATCTAATTAAATTAGTTGTTTCACAATTTTATTATATGTCCACTTGCACACCAACAACATCCAAAAATATATTTCTTTACATAAATTAATTTCTAAGAAAGATATTTGGAAAACCATTAATACAAAATTATTAGGAATGGAAGGTGAAACAATGGCTCGATCTCAATAGAGTTTTTCAACTCAAATGTGTCGACCCTTTACAATATAAAAGTAATGATTCTTATATAGACAATGCTAGTCCATCATGGTTATGATGCACAAACATAAATTAAATAATATTGATAAAAACATTAAATGTAATAACTTATCATAGTTCATTATTTTGGGATAACACATCAAGAAAGGATAAATATCCAGTCATGGCATAATATTAGATACAATTTGTAAGTTTGAATTAGATTCAATCTCCAATAAACTCCAATATCTGATGAACAATATACATGTTGTGGTATTTTATTTATTCAACTAATTGATAATATATCCAAATATGAAGATACATCTCATAGAAAACCAATCCTAATGATATAATTATTGGATATTTGTTCTAGTTTTTTCTATTCTCAATCTCTCATGTTTATCTTAAACACAACATAACTTTTTTTAAATAAAAATTTTCTTTATTAAATGTTGATTCCTTTAAAATATTAGAACAAAGGATTTTTTCAATTATATAAATATATGCATTTAGTTCTTCATTAACCTATTTACTCTTGCTCAATTCTCTACTTACACCATTGCCCAGAGCTTTGCCAATGCTCTAGACATTTTCACCTCGATGCTCATTTTTTCCAATGATCAGTTTACCATATATTCGATGTCGTTTATTTTAAATTTATCTATGTTTTAGATGATATAAAATTATTAGTTTTATCTCCGGTAGTTTACCACTCTCTTTTGCATGTTATCTTTGATTTTGATGAAAATAAGTTATCATTTTCCATCACATATATATTATATTTTAATTGTGTGTGTGTGTGTCTGTGTGTGTGTGTGTGTGTATGTGTGAAAACAAAATTAAATGTTTGAATGGATTAAGTTGGGACACCATTCTATCAATTTTGTTTAAGTCATATGATATGTAGATAGTTAATTTTATGAAAACACATATATTTTAAACTTGTGTATATATGTTACTATCAATTACTATATTTATTATGTATTTAAGAAAATTAATAGAATTAGTTAATAAAAGAAGTCTTACCTTATTCAAATTAATATATAAATATATATGATCTATGTATTTGGAAATATAAAATTAGAGAGAGAGAGAGAGAGTGTGTGTGTGTGTGTACACACACATATACATACACATACACATACACATACACATACACACACACACACACACACACACACACACACACACACACACACACACACACACACACACACACACACACACACACACACACACATATATATGTATGTATGTATATTTATATGTATATGTGTATGTGTATGTGTATGTATATGTGTGTACTCTCTCTCTCTCTCTCTCTCTCTCTCTCTCTCTCTAATTTTATATTTTCAAATAAATATAAATATAAATATACATAGATATATATATACACACATATATACATACATATATATATATACATACATACATATATATAATATATACATATATGTATATATATATATATACATACATATATATAATATATACATACATATATATATATATATATATACACATATATATATGTGTGTGTGTGTGTGTGTACATACATATATACATATATATATATATATATATATATGTATATGTATGTATGTATACACACACACACACACACACACACACACACACATATATACACATATACACATATATACATACATACATACATACATATATATATATATATATAATATATATACATATATAATATATATATATATATATGTATGTATGTATGTATGTATGTATGTATACATACATATATATATATATATATACATATACATATAAATATATAAATATATATATATATATATATATAGATATATAATATATATATAATATATAATATATATATTATACACACATAATATATATGTATGTATGTATTTATGTGTGTATATATATATATGTATGTATGTATGTATGTATGTATGTATGTATATATATGTATGTATATATATATGTATGTGTATATATATATATATATGTATATATATATCTATGTAAATATATGTATATATACATATCTATGTATATATACATATATATATATAGACACACACATATACATATATATACATATAGATATAGATATATATATATACATATACATACGTACATACATACATACATACATATATATATATATATATATATATATATATATATATATATATATATATATATTTATACATACACACATAAATATACATATATATACATATACATACATATACATATACATATACACACACACACACACATATATATATAGACTATGTATATACATCTATTTGATGGAAATTATGATACTTTAACATCACAAGTAAAATGCATAAAATAATGGATCAGTTTTGGTATACAAAATGTGAGAATTTGTGATTTTTTATATATTTATTCAAGTATATTATATATATATATATATATATATATATATATGAGAGAGAGAGAGAGAGAGAGAGAGAGGGTGTATTCATTTTCCATTATAGAGAGTTTCAGTTATATGGATATGTATCCATATAAATTATTATGAGAGAGATGAAATAAGTTTGTTTCCATTTAGAAATAAGTAAAATAATTTGAGTTATAATAAATATAAGATTTTCTTTTAGGAGAATGACTGTGTCAAGGTTGAGTGAATACATGTGAAATGGGTCATATTGTTCAAACACTTAGAAAAAATGTGTTATAATCCGATAAGGTATGGTTCTTAAAAATTAGTTTTAGGTATCAATTTTAATTGATAGATACACCTAGAAATTTTGAAATAACATTAAAACCTCCATTAACATCTATGTTTAAGTTTATAATTGGAAGGTTGATTAGTTACTTTCACTTTGTTTCATTTTATACATATATAGTATAAGTATTTTATTAAGGAAATAACAAGGTAAGTAATCTTGGGATGATTTTTTATTAACATGATTAAACAATATCCTTTATGTTGAAATTTGATAATATATTTGAGGCTTTAGGAAATGTTGAGATCCTATTTAGATTTGAAATCTTGTTCATGGAAATTCTTTTGAATTATATAATATTATAGTAAATGGGAAAATACCTTAGAATGATAGAGAAAAATATATTTATTAGGGGATAAATATAAATGTTATAAGAAGTGTATTAACATATGTTTTGTATACAGATATGTGAACTAAAGTCTACAAACACTGTTATAGATGGTACAAATAAATATGGGGTTAATACCTATAGTTATACTTTCTTTTATTAGTGTAGTCATAAAACCTAAATAATAAGGTGCTTTAATTATATTCATAAATCCTTTTAAGAGGAAAAATAAAATGGAAGATTATATATTGGGATTATAATCTAGTTTTCTTATCACTACTGATATGAATGAGAAGTATGTGCAATATAAATATAGAACAATGATTTTATTACATTTGAATTTACATATAAATAGTAGATTCTATATTATAATTTATACTTTACCTATTTGGTAAATAAACTTACTTATTAATTAATATTGTTTAAGTAATGTGTAAGATGCATACATATGTTTGATAGACTAAATGTATGAATAAATATTATTCTTGTATGTGAAATGTTTATATACCAACTAGTAGAATAATTTATATGAATCTATTGGTTAAAATATTTTAAACCAAATCTCACATTGTTGGTACTAACTAGGTAGTGAGACAAAGTTCACTATCTTACTTAGCAACACCAATGCTAGATGAAGGTAATTTGATCAAGTGGTGTGTATGAATTTGATTGATACTAGAGATTAATAGATATTTGAAGAAAATTGTGATTAAATAGACATTATCATTCCATATGTATGATTTACATGCTTGTTTGATATCATGTTAGAATGTATTTTCTTTATCGTACACATCTTATAGTATAAATCTTATAGAACATAGGTACTATCATGTGTCTCTAGATTCCCACACCATCACTATCTACCCATTTGTGAAGAGATGGCCATTACATATTTTGGGGATTATGTGGGAGATCAATGGTCTATAGTTGATGTGGAAAAGTTCTCAGATGATTCTCTCCCTCCCCACTTTAGTACTTATTGGAGACTACACTTGAGATTATTAGAGATACAAGAGTTAGAGTGACTCGAGATCTATGGAAAATTATATATATTTTTATATTTATGTTGAGACACAATGCCTATTTAAAATATAATTAATTAATTTTGGTACATTGATAATAGTGGTCATATTATTTTAATATTCATGGATATATTTTATTATAATTACTTACCTTATGTAGTTATGTTGTGTTATATAAGATGCTAGTAATCAGTAACTATTATTACTACAAGTTTACTTATGTTTAATATACTTAGTATGTTAAGATCACTAATTAAATTATCATGGTATAATATAATGAAAGAATAAGTGTTATGTAAATATTTAAAAAAAATATTTCACTATTCTAGTAAATCCCTATGGTGATGCTACGTTGTGGTATCAGAGTTGTGGCTCAAACTCTACAATTTAATGAGTTTGCAAACATTTTCATATTCTTCTAATATTAGAAAGAATAATGTTTTGAGAAAGATAATTAGGTGAGGGTCCTCTGAATCTAAATGATAATAACCCTTCCTTTGATCCTAACTAATTTTTTGCTAAACAAGTAGCAAAGTTAAATCAAATTATTGCATCCATGAATGAGACTAGGGATAGAATCATGGCACTAGAGTAGGAAATTCATGGACATCAGGAGGCAGCCCATCAGGATGAGTCTGAAGGGCATCCTTCTGAGACTAAAATTCCTCAAGATCAAATACATGAGAAAGTGCCTCAAGATGTGATAGTATGTGTAGTCATAGAATTGGCAAGAGATATGGAAAAGGTAGATCTACCTAAGTTTGATGGAACCATTATGGGAGATGGATTTGAAGCATGGTTAACTAAAATAGAGAATTATTTTTAGATTTAAAATGACTCTGAGGTCACCAAAGCTATTTGGGGAGATTATCAGTTGGTTGATAAGGATTTACATGGTGGGATAACATGAAGTTGGAAATGAATATGAATTCACCACCACTACTCAGGAGTAATTTGTGATGCCATTTAGATCAAGGTGGCTTTCAAAACATTATTTTGATCAAAATCTAAAGAAATGAGCCATATCAATGAATGAGTACAAAGAAAATTTCACCAAACTTCTAAAATATATACCTCAATATTAGGAAAATGAGAGGTTCAAGATTAGGAAATTCATCATGGAATTAAAACCCCATATTACTGGAGAAGTGGACATTCATGGACCATCTACCTTGGACCAAGTCTTTGATAAAGTAGTCAAGCAGGAGCAAAAGTTGAAATCTCTTGCTTATGTCAAGGATAAGTTTAAGAAATTTTTTGTAAGTTCTAAACCAATTTTAAAGAAAAAACTATAATTGTAGGAGTGGATACTTTAAGAGTCAGTTTAAAAGTCAGAATCAAGATTTAATAGTGGTTTAGGTAGCAAGAATCTAGGTAATGGTTCCAAAGGTAGTTTCAAGGGAAACCAATAGTCTGATAGGAAAGGACCACTAGGTGGTTGATACATCTATGGAGGTAACCATTTTTCATGTGAATGTACCTAGGATAAGTTAAGAAACAAATATTCTACCCCTTAGTAAGGAACTTTTTAGCAATGTATTCATGCGATAGGTGATAATCGGCAAGTTGAATTCCAATTTTCACCCATAGAATTATTAGTTATTTTGTTTGAACATCTAATTTCTATTTTTATAGATACAAGAGATATGTAATGTTTTATAGCTCCTATAATTTGAAATAAATTATCTAGGAAAGCTGGTATAATGGAAACTGCATGGTCAGTACAATATGGTAATGATTATAAAGTACAAGTTGACAAGTGTTTAGTTTAATAAGAAATTAAATTTATAAAATTCACAATGGTTTTGGATATTTACGTAGAACCATTAGGGTCATAAGATGTGATCTTATGATTCAAATGGCTTATAAATCATAAGGCTAAGGTTGATTATTATGTGAAAAGGTTTGAGTGTCTTGATGATTCTAGAAATCAGACACTAACTTAGGGTCAGAAAACGGAGTTAAGGCTTAGGAAAATTTCTTTAACACAACTCCAGAAGTCCCAAGGTAAAGGATGTCAAGCATGTATCAATAAAATAAATGAAAAGGAGGAAACTAAAGAACCATCAGTTGAAGATTATTCTTTCCTTATGAATTTCCATGGTGTGTTGTAAGAGGAATTACTAAAATTGCCTCCTAAATAAGAGTTTGATTTCTCTATTGATATCAAACAAGGATCAAAAGCTCAGTTTAAGGCTTTATATATAATGAGAACCACTAAATTAGTAGAATTAAAGGCACAAATTTAGTAATTATTATCCAAAGGGTTGATTAGACCAAGTGTGCTACCATGGGGTGCACCAGTTGTCTTATTTAAGAATAAGTATGACACCCTTTGACTTTACATTGATTATAGAATATTGAATAAAATAACCATCAAGAACAAGTATCTAATAATTTGAATAAATGATTTTTTTGATAAAATGCAAGGATCAATGGTCTTTTCTAAGATTTATCTTAGATTTGGATATCATCAATTAATATAAAATACTAGGATATTCCAAACATGTCATTTAAAACTCACTATGGGCATTACAATTTTATAGTGTTACCATTTAGGTTGATGGATGCACCTACAACATTCTTGAATCTCATGAATAGTGTGCTTATAGATTGCCTAGATCATTTTATTTTGGCCTTTTTAGATGACATTATTATATATTTTAAGGATGAAGAAGAGCATATTCAACATCTGAAGATGGTTTTGCAACATCTATAGAAGCATAAGGTGTATGGAAAAATAAAAAGTAATATCTGAGACATATTATCATAGTAGATAGAATTTATATTTATTTGTCTATTATAAGATCCATTATGGAGTGGGTATCACCAAGGAATATCCATGAAGTAAGGAGTTTCATGGGATTAGTAGGCTATTATAGGAAATTTATCTTGAATTTTTCCATGATAACTAATCTGATTACTTATCTGCAATGTAAGAATAAAAGTTTTATATGGTTAGATAAGTGCAAAGTAGCTTTCTAGGAATTTATAAAAACAAAAACAAAAAAAAAACAAAAAAACTTACTTCAACACCAGTGTTAATATTTATGATCCCAATGGTCAATTTATAGTGATCATAGATGTGTTTAGGGATGGACTAGGAGAAGTCCTTATGCAGCATGGTTCAGTAGTAGCTTATGATTCAAGGAATTTGAGGCCTTATGAGGTGAATTATGGCCCTCATGATCTTGAACTTGGAGCAATTGTTCATGATTCACAAGTTTGGAGACATTATTTGTTGGGAAAACCATTTTATCTCAAGACTAACAACTTGGGACTCAAATAAATATTCACCAAACCAAATATGAATACTCATCAAATATGTTGGTTAATGTTTTTGTCTAACTATGACTATCAATTACATCAAAGGCAAGGAAAACAAATTAGTTGATACCTTCAGTCATAGAAGGTACATAGCAGTTGTGGCTACTATGAAGAGTACTTTCATGGATCTTCTGATTGAGTTCTCACCAAGAGATTAATTCTATAATCAAGATAGGAAAGCTTTATCTGAGAGTGATCATAATCCTAGGTATAAAGGATATAGCTTATAGAGTGATGGTCTTCTATGATATAATAGTAGGATTTATGTGCCAGATTGAGAGAATATAACAAGCACCATGCTAAAGTAATTACATAATGCCCTGTATTCAGGGCATCCAAGAGTAACCAATCTAATGGTTGAGCTTATACCATGTTATTATTGGAAGGGAATCAAGAAATATGTCATGGACTTTGTGTCACATTGTCTAGAATGTCATCAAGTGAAAGTTGAACATGTGCATTTGGCTAGAGTTTTATATCCACATGACATACCATAGTGGAAGTGGTAGGTGATCAATATGGACTTTGTCTAGGGATTAATATTTTTCTAGAATAAGCATGACATGATCTTGTTTATAGTTGGAAAACTAACGAAGGTAGCACATTTTATACTAGGAAATTTGACAAATGATGCACCAACTCTTGAGAAGATATTCACAAAGGAAGTGTATAGATTACATGTTTTGTATAGATAAGTTCATATCAAATTGTGATATGATAACGAATTATAGATTTTAGTTAATTTTGAATTTGAATTTAGGTATGCAAATAAATTTCAGCAATGCATATCACCCATAGACTGATGGTCAAACTGAGTGAGTTAATTAGGTATTAGAGGATATTCTTCATATGTATTTCATGGATCAGAAAGACAAATTGAAATAATGCCTTTAATTAGTTGATTTTGCATATAATAACTCATACTAATTTTCTTTGAAGATGGCACCATTTGAAGCACTTTATGAGAGAAGGTGTAGGACACCAATCAATTGGGACAAGTTAGAAGATAGGGTAGTCTTTGGACCTAAGATGCCTTCATAAATGGAAGAGAAAGTTAGAAAAATTAGGTAGAGATTGGCCAAGGATAATGATAAGAAAAATTACTATGTTGATCTAAAGAGAATAGCTAGGTAGTTTTAAGTAGGTGATAAAGTATTTTTATGGGTTACGCTACAAAAGAGCTCAATTAAACTTGGGAAGTCAGGAAAACTTTCATCAATAAATGTGAGAACCTTTGAGGTTTTAGAATTGGTCGATCTTGTATTGTATAGGATTGAATTTACACTAGACCTAGCTTCATTTTATAAATTCTTCCACATATCTTATCTTTAAAAGTAACAGTTGATCCTTTACATGTGTTTTATTAGAATGTTTTATAGGTTTTGTATCCCAAGGTGTTCATGGTGAAAGCATTCAGATTAATTGACACTTGCAAACTTCATTTTTGTAATAAAGAAGTGTCATAGTGTATGGCCTTATGGGATTAATACTCTAATGTTAGTGTTATTTGGGAGGATTATGATGAGTTTTATAGGCTATTTCCACATTTTGTTTCTTGATTTGATGCTACATACTATGTTATTTTTTCTATTAAACTCTATTTGTTACTAAGAACTAGTTTTTGAATTAGTGTCATCTAGATCATGACCAACTTTAAGGGGGAAGCATGTTACATCTTGATTTTATCTCTAAGTTAATTTACCTAATTATCCATAGATTATTATGGTTGTTAAATTTATTTGTTACTTTTAACTAAATTTAAGTCGTATGTTGTTATGGGACAAATGTATGTTACTTGGATTTCATGATTTCAATATTATGAGTTGACTAATTGAAAATTATGTATATAATGATTATTTTATGTTTGATATTATAGCATGTTTATATATCTATATATATATATATATATATATATATATATATATATCATGATGTATTTGACTAACTACGTTCTTGTCATGAGTTGTGTACATGAGATTTCATCCCTTAGAGAATGATGAAGGGAGATCATCATAGGAGAGGGTGACATAGATGCAGATGGTGAAAGATGATAGAGGAACTGTTAAACTTATGCATATACCACATTAGATTTAATGTGTTATATGCACTATGTGTTTGACTTGTTAGAGTTAGTACATTTTTAAACTTAGTTATAGTTATACATTTGATTTTGTTTGTTTTAAATGTTAGTACATAGATATGGAATAAATATTGTATGTGTTTAAATTTTGTATATTATATGTAGACTCATTGCTTAATGTTGTAGTATGATTATATGAGGTTAATTTACTTGTTTGTGTTTATGATATGAGTACATAAATCTAATAGATGATATCTAATTACTATTATATATGGACTATCAAAATGTATTTACAACATTTTAAAATGTTAAGTTGTTATTATTGATATTTGAGAATATCAATATATGCCAAGCTATTCAAATAATGAATGTCTATAGATAGTCTATATACACTAGTAAAGACACATGATTATCTTGTTAGAATAGAAATTAATAATTAAGTGGTCTATAATTTTGATATATGAAGATAATTGACATTTTTAATGAAGATTATATATATATATATATATATATATATATATATATATATATATATATATATATATATATATATGACTAACTACATTCTTGTCATGAGTTGGATACATGAGATTTCATCCCTTAGATCATGATAAAGGGAGATCATCATAGGAGAGGGTGGCATAGATGGAGATGGTGAAGGATGATACAGGA
>JARHVA010008899.1:67500-105000 GCA_037957365.1 Torreya grandis | reverse complement strand
GGGTAAGTGTAAAAATTTCGGGAACAAAAAGGGGCCTACTCATGGACATGTTTTTCTTGAAAATAAAAAAATATCAACTTTTGTAGAATATTTGAGATGGCTACACTCAAAACATGAATATGGTATAAAAACATGAATTGTATAATTTAGAGTATAATTTTTGAAAAACTATTTTTTTTTTAAATAGAAGGTTAAGCATAAATAGGTCAAACATCTAAGACTTAAATAGGAACTCCTATTTTTTTAAGAAAATAGAGAAATAGTCATTCATATGATGCAATATTTTTATATAAAAGTTTAGAATTTTTTTAAACCCTTTTGTATAAATTTATATAAGATTATCTAGTTTGTGACCTATATTTTATTTTAAAAATTTAAAGAATATATTTTTTTATTAATTTTATAAGTAAATAAACATTGAAAAATGATTTAAAAATGGATAGATGGTCGTATGACCTCCGTAACTACCTCAATACAATTTGAAATTTAGTTTTTCTTAAATGAATATATAATTAGGCCTAATTTGTGACCATATAATTTTTTTCTCATTTGGATTAAAGAAAATAAAAATACTTAAACATATATATAAATATATATTTGTGGCATGTACTGACCTAAAAATACATAATTGTAAGTCAACATAGATAGAAACCGTACAATAGTCCAATTTTTTTTTAAAATCATATATTTGGAAAGGGAAGAGCATTCTCGTCATCGTATCAACAATTTTTATAAATTAAATCATTGAAATTCATAGTTTATTTGGTGAATGAAGTTGAATTTTCTTATTTTATGTCAAATATAATGGATTCAGTTATGTGTTGACATGTCCAAGAATTTTCCTCTAGAATCCTAGCCATTTCTGAGACACAAGGCTTAGTTTTTGAAATTAAATTTGACATAGCACATACATACTATATTGTGTACATACTATAGCATGTACATTTTATGTGAACATTAAATAAAAAATAATAAAGGAACTATTTATACATGTTTATGTTTATGCTTATATATATATATATATATATATATATATATATATATATATTCACATTCATAATTTTATATTTTCATTTTGAAGTGGAGTGTATAAATATATACACTAACAAAAAAAGGACATAATTGATATAGTGATGGAATTGTGGTGCACTTTCACCTAGAAACATAATTTTTACTATATATAATGTGATTAATGGTTCAACAATGCCTATATTCATTAAAAGTGAATGAAAGATTCAATTGCTTCAATGGTGGAGGAAATTAGAGCAAATTTGGACCCTTAGTCAGCTACGAAAAAAGACTAATTTGTTTTAATGAAAGATTCAATAATTTAAATATGATTTGGCTTTAGTCAGATACAATTTCATCATAGAATAAAGCAAAAATGTTTTGGTTCAATGATAGATGCAAGTTTGACACGTATAGGACATGGTTTCAAGTTCTATAAAATCCAATATCATCATGTAATGAATGAAATAGTCAATTGGTTCAATTTTGAAGGTAACCAAGGTCATTACAATCTCCTTGAACCTAATTACAACTATACAATGTGATTTGAGGGTAATTTGGCTTTGATTTCATCATTTCTTGAGCTAATTAGTGAAATGGTGTAATTAATGACATGATTCTAGAAAAAATGAGCCACATTCAAACGTAGTTTAAACTATATATCATGTTATTTTGAGTGAAAGTACCTCTAATGTCATCATATAAGGAACCAAATAGTTGATTCATTTAATCATAGAGATAATTGAGGCCAATTTAAGCCTCATCAAACTAATTTTAAGAGTAGAACATGATTTGAGGCTAGATTAACTTCAATTCTATCATTAATTTATCCAATTAATCAATTAATTTAATTACAAACATGGTTTATGCTAAATTAAGCTTTGTGGACATAAATTATGGGTTACAAAGTAGGGTGTAGGGTTTAGGGTTATAATTAGTTGATGCAAGTGGGATGAAATGGAACCTTATGAACCTAATTTTGATCATATAGGATGTAATTTGGGGGTAAATGAACCATATCATAACAAAAAAAATAGTCCATCAATTAAACCACGAATGAAATTGGGCATAGTTTGAGCCCATTTTTAACCTAAATACAAGATGAGGACATGATTTGGGGATAAATTAGTCATGAATTTATCCAATTTGTTGATTGGTGTAATTATAGATGTGATTGGGCCAAATTTATCCCCATGAACCACAATTATGGCTCAATCCATTCTTAAGGATGAAACATTTGGCTTAATCAACCATTTAAATATATCATAAATGTAAACACAGAGATAATTAGGGTTAATATCAACCTATTAAACCTGAAATCAAGTATAGGATATTATTTGGGGCTCAAAATTAGACTTGACATAAGTTGGATGAAATTAAACCTCATGAACATTGATTTGACTATATAAGATGTAATTTGTGGGTCAATTGCACCCACTCTCATAACACCCTAAGAAAAATATAGTCCACCTATTCAATCACAAAGGAAATTTGGGTCAATTTGATCCTCTTTAACCTAATTATAGACACCTAAATTAAATTTAGTGTCAAAATGAACCTAAAACCTATTAGTAAATCTTCTTAATATAATTCATGACATCTCTCTCTAAATTCAAACAATTGAATAAATTAAATTAATCAATTTTGCACACTTTTAAATCTTTATTTAAATAGTAAATCTAGATTTTACACCTCATACAAAATCTTCCACCTTATTCTCCCTCACATGTTGAATCATCCCAGCCAAAATCCACATTTTTCTCAACCTCCTTTGAGTCACCCCTTGAGTTATCAAAATGTTTGATTCATTCTTGATGACTCAGTTAACCATTCACACACTTCTCTCAACTATTTGAGATGGTCATCATTCTCATGAGTGAGGACTCATTTTCTACCATAAATTATTTGGATCATTTAAAAAATCCAAATTATCTTCCATAGTTGGATTTTCCTCTTGAAAAATATAAATAAACATGAAAACCATCATTTTCATCCATCTTAACTTATGATAATGAAGTGTTAGCCAATTCATAACTTAATTTAAGCAAATAAAATTAAATCAAAGCATCCAAAAACCTTTATGCACCCAAAAAAATTGCATTATCCTTTACATTGGAAGAGTGAGCAACCACATTGTAGAAGATAAAATCAAGTTTACATCATAATGGAAGAAACTTATATATTTAAGGTATAAGTTTGTGTTGATTATTTTCTTTATTTTTTTCTATCTTAGGTTAAATTTAGCTTAGAATAAGATTGCATAATTAGTTGATTTCTTAATATTTTTATAATTAGTTCATACCTTTTGGCATGACCAATGGGACCTTCCCTTATTTTTTTCATCCTGCGTTCATCATAATTAAATTTAGAAAGAATTTTTCACTTAAATTTTGATATTTTTATTTTCATATGCATTTAATTTTGTATTTTTTGAGTGTTTGTGTAAGCTATAGGTCTTTATTTGTTGTTTTATGCTCATTTGTATATGCTCACTACGTAACTTTGGATTTGGAAATATTAGTTGTGAAATTGTATCCCATAATAGTAAAAAAAAAAATTGTCCAATTTTTAGTCTATTTTTCCTAAATTTATTTCCATCATTAGATATTTGTTTGCTTTATATTTTTATCTATGTTTTTTAAATTTTTTCTAACTCTCCACTACAGGTAAACTGCAAAATCAGTAAACTTTTTATCAAAATCTTTTTTTCAACTATAAATTTGTCTTAATTGGCTATGAAATCATTAACATTAGTATTGAAATCATCTTATAATTATGAATTTGTACCTCTACATTTTTATGTTTTATATTTCTTTCTTTTCAAGTCTAATTATGAAATTGTTCTATAGTTGTGAAATCATCCTTCTGAGTAGTGAAATTATCATTCTACATAGAGAAATTACATTTCTTGTGATCAAAATTATTTTTTCAAGCTACGAATTCATCATTTTGACCAGCAAAATCATTTTTGTAATTGTAAAATTATCATATAGACAAGTAAAATTATTCTATAAGCACAAATTTGTTTATTCTATGTTTTGTTTATTTCTTGTGTTTAACTTTTTACAATTTCACTTTTTTGTCTTTCTATGTAACTACATATATGTCATAGAGAAGTAGTTTTTACGTTGTTTTTGTTATTTTTCTTTTCTCCATTTCAGGTTTCCTTGTACCAAGCCTACATAAAAACTCTAAACATTTGCTTACAGAATACTTGTCAAAGATAATCTACAAAAGGCTAAACAAAAAACTAATTTCCTTTATTTTAATAACACTTTAAAAAAATTTCAAGGTTTTAGTAATTACATCACATTTCATTTGCAGTTAGTTTTTTTCCTTTCATCATTCTATTTATAAATGTCTAAATTGTGTATACTCTTCCCTTTATGTCACATTGGTGATGATACTTAGTAATAATAAATAATTCCATAACTTTTTGTGTTACCCAAGTGGCATTCACATGTTTTCTTTCCTTGGCATCACATTGGTGATGATACTCAAAAATCGTAAATAAATACTTTCTTTTTATTTATTTTTATACGGGCTCTATTGATAGTGAGTTTCACCACCACATAGTAGGCCAAACTCCATTTACCGGTGAGGTATATAAATCGAGATGCAACTGTATCAAATACTTAACTAGTTTTTTGTTTTAAACACACCATGCTATGAGGGGATTTCATGTTCTAATATTCAAGGTTTCAACAACTACCTCAAAATATAATATCATTAGTTGGTAACATACTAAGACCCATATAACCATGTTAGGCACTTTATAATAAGACCCAATACTGTGAATATGATTTATATATTTATTTCATTATTTTCTCCCCTTAGATAATCTTATTTAAGCCTTAATTCTAGGAAAGCCTATTTTTTCATTCAACTTTGGTACATTGATTAGTGGTTAGTTCCAAGAAGTTACCTTATACACACATTTAAAATTAGACTCAGTGAGCCATGGGAATGGTAGGATCCTCCATGGTTAGTATCTTAAAATATTAGGCTTCAATTGAGAGTATGAATGAGTTGGTGACATCGAAAGGCCCAAACATTATTCACAACCATTATCCTAGTTTTTCACCTTTTATGTGTAATCACTTGACTATTTAGAATAAGAATGGGTTTGTTATTTCCTTATTATTTACCACATGTTGAATTAATCTTGATTGAAAATTTAGTTCTTTTAAATATTAAACATACTAAATCCAAACTTGCCTAAAAATTCAAAAGCATTGAGTTAACAATCAAACTTTTGGTCACTTTGGTATTTTTCTTTACTAGAGTCTAGTTTCAAATCCTTTTCACTTATTGAGTCGAGTCTTTCCCTTATAAAAGTCACCCATTGGAAGGCACATGGATATGTTGAATAATCCCTTAATCAATTCAGTCACAAATCCAAATCCAAATAATGCTTGTCTTAACCTAGGGTTCTATCTAACCACTTTTGATTTGAACAAATATTTGAATCAACATCAAATAAATCATCCAACAAATATAAATCAAAGTTTCAATGTCATTGTAAACTCATTGATCAAGCATCGAATAAATCCAAATCCAAATTTAAATATTCATTCAACCTCACCTAGCAATCAATCAAATCCAAACTTGAATAGTCATTCAAGTTTACCAATCAGCTAATCTAACCCAGACATCAATCAATCAACTTTAAACATGAATACTCATTCATGTTTACCCATAGATCAACATCCAAATTTTACTTTAGGTACAACATCAAATCAGTTTTTATATTTTGGTAGTCAAAATTCTTTGAATTCTTTTATAATTTCCACTCCACCCATAAATCAAAATTCACCAATCATAAATAAAAATGCATTCATATATCCATCTAGTTGTAAGCTTAGCATCAATCTAAATCAAGCCTTTGAGTCACAATCATCACCACTTTCAAATATTTACTTGAGCCAAAACCCATCTACAAATCAAATCCCAATTTAATCAAATCTAAATATATTCCATCCAAATCAATCTTTCAAATTCTACACCCATCAAAACCAACCTTTCCACATTCATCAAAATCAACAACTTTATTTTACATCCAACCCATTCTCAAACTTGAAACCAAGCTACATCAAATCCATATTTTTTCATAAACTCAATAAATTCAAATCCGAATAACTTCACAAATCCATATACCTTTACAAATTCAAAAAATCAAAATACTTTCACTTTCAACACAATACTTTCACCTTCAACATAAATACAACAAAGCCATCCTTCCAAGGCAAAGTTATATCTCTATCCCTCTTCATTACTATGGAATCCTAAAACATTCCACATCAACATCACCCAAACACTAGTGACCCTATTTTCAAAAATCAACCAAGTCTCCCATCCACTTTTTATTGTCTTAATTCTAACATCCCTCATTATACTAGAAAAGGGAATCCAATTCTAGTACCCCTACCATATAGTATCACTCCACCCCTAAAGCTACAAAAATTTCAAAACTTCCAACCTATGAACAAAATTATTATGCCTATTAAGTGAAAAATAACTTCTTTAGGGAAACTTTATGATTTATTATTTCCAAAATTATTCATTGCAAACTTAGTCATATTTATAAACACAAAATAATTTAAACCAAATGTCCCAAAATCTTAGTGGTATAGACCTTTAAAATATTATAATTTTCAAAAAATTGAATTTCATTCTAAAATTTGTTGTATGATACTAAAGCATTATATCCAATATTTGATTGATAAAGGGTACATCAAGATAGAGCCAAGTATACCCACATCTGAAAATCATAACTTGGAGGTATGTTAACATGAATTTCCTAAGCTTAATCAATCTACTCCATTTCCAAGTCGGGGTCATAACCCTCCATCCATTTCTCACAACCCTCTTTTTAACACATCCATTTTCAACCAATCCATAATCGACTGACCCACCTTTGACAACCATGGTCTACCATCCATTGTTTATGAGCCTTTCTTTGTTGAAGAGCTTATCTTTGATCAAGATCTCATTTTTGACAAAGATCCCATTTTTGACCAATATCCTATCTTGGACAAAACCTCATTCAATGAACACATCGTATCACTGATTAGCCAAATATCCAATCCCTTATCACCCTAAAACATATCTTTAGTTTATTACTTAAGATTACACATTTAAAAAAAAAATCATCTTGAAACCATCATTTCTAAATGCCTAGTGAAAAAAGGTACTTGTGGATAATTTAATTCAACATGCCCTCCTTATGTCCACCTCCAAACCAAGATTAAATTTATTATCCAAATATAATTTACAATCCATTTTGGCATTAAGATCAAGTTAAAGATCAACATTCACCTTTGTTTCAACAACAACTTCATCAATATAAAATATTGAAAATGTTAGTGACCCTTTTATGGTTACTATGGAATATTCATTTAGAATCTATGCAATTTCTCTTGGTACCCTCTGTGAGGATTATGCAGCATGTTCTCCTTCTATAGGAACTACCCTCCCTTTTCAAATCCAATATCATCACATCTTATTTATTATAGATGTCAATTGGTACTCAAATAAATATACATCATTGGACTTATTCCATGACATCATATTAATTACAACATCTATAAATATCTATGAAGACATCCAAATTGGAGAAATAATCCCTTGAAAAATATTGTTTGAGGCTCTAGGGGAAATAAAAATTAAAAATATCTCATTGGTGGAAACCTCTTCAAGACATTATTACATAATAAAATAAACTCTTCATTGCTTAATGAAAATTATATCAAAGATAATGCAAACATCATGCCAACTAGGATGGAAACAACATGAAATTATCTTCCAGTTATAATCTAAGAATGAATCTTAACTCATGGGTGACATATTTATTATGATAATTTAGTATCATGGCACTATAACAAGTTAGATTATGATTTTGAGATCACATTCAAGCACATCGTAATAAATTTGAATATTCTAGAATTTCCAAAGAATTAAGTATTTCCAATATAGACTTATCTTATTTTGTATTTTGTAGTATTTGGTGGTTAGTCAGTAGTGGTTAGGTAACAAATATTAGTTTTTTTACATATGGTGAACTCATTAGTCCCTAGTGTTTGATACTATTTAGTATTATTGATTATAACCCTTATAGGAAAAGGGTTTATAATTCCATGATGATCTAAAAAACTTTTAGAATGTTTCTAGAGTTTAGCTTTACTATTAGGCATATAAATGTGGGTCTATTTGATAACTATGTTTTCCTAATAAAAAACAAAATTACCATAGAACTCTACCAAATAATATTATATCTAGATGTATATATCCAACAAGGTTTTATGGATAGGGAGAGATAATCTAGATGGTTCAATAATAACATTTGGTAGACCCACCAACCTAATCTTGGTCAAGTACTATTCAAATTAAATGATAGAATTTAAAAAAATATGCATCTCATGACCCTCCATTTGGTTCAAATATCAATAAATCCAAAAATAATTATTAGATCAAAAATACAAAATTAAATAACTTATTGTCTACAATAACCTTGACACTTGAGGGCATCTCATTTACAATTACATTTCACATTGCCCTTGTTGCTTTACATTTTACATTGTTTACATTTTATCTTGCATATCAATTATCATGTTTGGTGATTATTTAGTTGTCAATTCGCATAACATAAAAATTCAAAATGAAACTTATCATATCACTTAATTTTTATATCACCCTATTATCTCATGGAAAACATTCTCAAAATTAGCATTACATTGGTTCTTGCCTTAGTCCTTATGAGCAGATTACATCTCTTTTCCCTACATCCTCTTACAAAACATAGAAAATACTAACCCACATCCTATTTTAAAAGATTGTCTATGATAGAGTCTCCTATTATAGTTCCCTCTAAGTATAAAACATTATCATGATAAAAAATATATGGTAAATTTACTCACTTATCTTGGTCTTTAGTGACAATCCCTTATATCTTACTAGTTGCCTAGGTCCAAGACTTGGGGGTAAAATCTTTCTAAATAACTCAATGCCCTTATGTAAAAATTATGCAAAATTAAATTCAAATTCTACATCTCTCACCCTTCACTAATATTTGGTGTTTCTCCCTCTCATTTCAATAGTTGTGTGGGATTATCATAGGGGGAATATGCCCTTACTCATCCATGTATAACATTTAGTGATGATCCCTTCCTTAGCTCTTGGCTATAATTGTAAATCTCTTATTTTTCTTACAGATTTTTATACTCAATCCCTTGTTGGTTTTCATTGTTGTATTGTTTATTTTCAATCTTTAGCCATTAAGTTTATTTATTTTCCATTTTATCCCTAACCATTAAGTTGGTTATTTCTCCATTTTCTCCCTAACCATTAATTTGGCTATTAATCCATTTTATCCTTAACCATTTACATGGTTATTTCCTTTTTGTTTAATTTATCCATTGTGATTATTTTAATTTAGTATGTCAAAATTTATATCTTTAAAATTTTTGCTATTTTTTTGTTTATTTGTTTGTGTATCATTTTTTATTAATATTGTTGTGTCAAAATTTTATGCATTTACATCATTTAGATTCATTTTGTTTTAAAATCTTACTTTCATTTTTTTTATTCTTAGTGTGTTTGAAAAGTATATTTTGTGAGATGCATAATAGTATGGTTATGGTTTTGTTTTATCATTAATTATTTTTATCTTATACAATTTATTTTTCATTTAGTTCATATGCCTAAGACATCTACATTCATCATTGGTGGTATTATGTTTTATGTTATATTAAAAAATAGGTTTCTCAAGACTCTTTATTTTTGGAAATCTAATGTAAGGAAAAAAAACAAAATTAAATTATTTATGTCAAATCATAATACATACATTCATAAATCCAATCATCCATCATATAATCCATAATCCATATGCTAAAAGAATTAAAAACATGCTAGCATATATTAAAATATAGGAAATATAACCAGTTATCTATATATCCATATGTACACCAACCATGGATACATCCATATGAAATCCATATAGAATCCATAAATATTCCATAGTGTCCATCCACATAGTAAAAAGTCTCATAATAATCATGATATTTATATATATATATATATATATATATATACATATATATATATATATACATACATATATATATATGTATATGTATATATATATATATATATATATATATATATATATATATATATACATATATATGTATACACACACACACACACACACACACACACACACACACACACACATACATATATATATATATATATACATAATGTGTTTATAAAAAAAATACATCTCAAAATATATGTATACATAAATGAACCAATACATCATCCAAGCACTATGTCATGTCTCATTATACCCTTCTAAAGGAGTGTTTGGTCTCAAGAATAACTCCCCACACTTTGGTGTGCCTAGTGGAGGACCCATCACATGTTGTGTAACCTTATCCACCAACCTCTCTAACTCTACCATCTATACTAATCTCCCTAATGCAGATTATCTCATAGGATACACTTTAAAAGATGATGCCCTCTAGACACATGACATAGCCTCCCCATATAAGCTTCTATAATATGTTGCCTAATTCATGGCCCTCATCATTCTATTTAATGTCACAATATCTCCTTATCTTGTTAATAATACCCTAGCCTCTGCTAACTCAATCCTCATAGTGTCTTTTTCCTCTTTGTAGTGTTGTGTCAATCATGGATAATTTAGAGTCTGAGTCTCCATGTTACGTATCATAATTTTTGTATCCATATCATATTTTTCAATCACATCAATTGTGGCATGTAACCTATCCACTTTGGCCCATAATTGATGTAGGGGCATCAAGCACATTGTGTAAATTTGATCATGTATATTTTATTTCAGTCTCTTAGCATACCTTAAGAGGCATTAGAAACATTAAATTAGTCTTTTAAGTGTGTTTTGTAAGCCCATTGGCTTTTCCTACCTAAATGGGCCTTTGAAAATTTGAATTTGAGTGTGTTTAGAGTGCTTTGAGGAAGGGTTAAGTTCTCAAATGTTTCTGGAGGGTCATGTAATGAGTCTATGTAGGATAGAAATGTGATTTTACGTATATTTTATAAATGAGGTGACATAAAGTAATGAATTTTGATTTCAAGTCCTTTTGGAAGATAGTTATTAGAGGAAATAGTTATGTAATAATGTGGTTACTCAAGAAGGTAACAACTTTTGGATTGGAATAGGTAGTTATTCTCATAGAGAGGTTAGTATGAGGTTAGAGAGGTTAGTTAGAATGAATATGAGAGATAGAGGTATGGAGGAGCCTCAAAAATGAAAACAAGAATTATGTATCTTCTATCCTTAAGGATTGAATAGTCAATATACATAATGAGATTAAATAAAAGAGAAATGTAGTAAGTAATTCTATTGAATATTTATATTTTCATTGTTTCATGAATTCAAATTATTTGTGAAGGGTCTTTAAGACTTGGAAAATAAGTTCCCTATTATATAGTGAGTAAAAGTGGTGACTACAAGTTTGAGATTCATTTATGTGTTTAACCATTGAAACTATCCAATGGAGTGAGATATGCATCAAGGATATTTGTAAAGGTACAAGTTTATTTTTTTTATTTTTATAAGGTATATCTACATCTCCCTTTACATATAATAAGACCCAAGTTTCAAAAGATAGACCTTGTGTGTATTATATTTCCCAACCACAGTTAAGGTTTATGAGTATAACCTGTATAATGAATTACAAGAAATGTGAATAGGTTTTAAATGTGTGAACATGATTTAGGAAGATAATATGGCATAAAATATTATTTTAAACATGTTTAAAATCTTTAGATAATCAATATGACACCACAACCCTGCATTTGTTAGTTATAATCAGACTATATGTATAGAGAACACTATCAAATCCATGTATGGAATGTACATACAAGAATCCAAGAAAGGTTAGTGATTTAGCAATTTATATCTACATTTGACAGACCTCATTATATAATTAGAAGGTTTGAAAGTGATTACAAGATAAAATAACCAATTTATTAGTTTCTTGGGTCTAAATGGAACCTAGAAACCTTAGTTTAAGGTTTACTCTAAAAAAACAACAAATGATTCAAGTAATGAAAATCAATAAAATTTGGTATTCTAATGGATTTCAATATGAAGTAAGATATTTTTAAGAATCTAGGATAGTATGGCCTCTATTCATATATATAAATCTAATCATGTTATTTGATAGGGGCAAATAGGCCTAGAAGGGATAATTGGAGAGAAAGGGGGATAGAAAGTGGTGAATATAAATGAATTAGACCCTAAAATTTTGTGGAAATATCAAAGGAGATACAATTTATTCTAATATGTGTTTATTTTCCTAATGTGGTACCATACTAGATCATACAAAATGAAATAGTCAAAAAAAGTCTAGTAGCATTGATGTGAGGTTGAGGGTTTGATTTGTCAAGTGATCAAGTGATATTTAAATAGGGTGTTAGTGAGATTGAAAAAACTTTATTGATTCCATAAAAGGATATTTGAGATAAATATTTTATATGTAAAACACTGATCAAGAGTTGAGCTCTTTTGGCCTAAAGAGTCCTATAGCCTAGTATAGGCTAACGAAAAAAATTACAAGAATAGGTTAATAGAAGCAAGTGAATAGAAAATTAGGAGATATTTATAGGTTATAAAGACTGTTGAAATCATTCAATAAGTTGAGTCACATAACCATAAGAAGACAATGTCATCAGACCATGTCAAAGAGTTGGCATTGAAGAGAAGACTAACAAGAGAGGTTGTATGCACAAACTAAGTTACATGTGTCATAACCATGTTATCAAAGTATGAAAGAGTTAATATGCATCATTTGGTCTTAGTGAAACATGTTTGTGGGTATAATAACAAGAATTTCATCAGTAAGAAAGTTATAATTTATGTTTTATTTTGATTTGATTTTTTACATTTATTCATACAAAGTGATGAGTTGTAAATGAGAGATAAGAATGTGATAGGAATCCCTAAGCCAATGAAGGCTTGTTGAGAAGAGAGATAGAGATATTGACAAACTCAAGAGAGAGAGCTCAAAAGTGAGCTTATAGAGAGAAAATTTATTATGTGAAAGGGTAAGAGAGAGAAGAAAAACCCAAGTCAGAGGTCATGGAGAGAGAAAAAGTGAATGGTAATGATGTGGCAAATGAGAGAAGACTTATTAGATAGAATATGTCTAGATGAGATCAAGAGATTGATAGGAATATTAGTTAATATGAGGAAATAGAGATGAAAGATAAAACATGGCATTATATAAAATATCTACCATAAAAAGATGGGAAAAATGACACCAAGAAGAGAATAGAGATGGAGAAAGAGATGATAGATGTGAGGCAGCAAATAGATGAGTTTCTGGTCAAGATAGAGAAGGTGAGAGAAAGTGATAACCCATGTTGTGGATGGGTGATGAAAAATAAGAAATTCATGTGGCCAATAAGGAAATAGATAAATAAAAGAAGAATGTAAGCTAAGAGAGAGGAAAGATGGTAGAAATTTTTTATATGAAATCAACTTAAGAAAGACATGCATAAGATTTCATTGAGTGAGCAGCCAAGTAAACAAGAGGACAAATATTAGTTTGATGAGGAGGTGACTAAATTGTGTGAATAACAAGGTGAAAGTTACATCCTGCTAGGTGTTGAGAAGGATAAAGAAGTGGATCAGTTTGAAAGCCTCATTGAAGGCTTGGAAAATGAAATGCAATGAAGTGAAGAAGGTGTGAAATATGATCACACATTTTTTTATGAGTTTTTTACATTTATAGGTATAAATAGTAGTCATAAATAAATATTTTCATAGTGGGAGGATGGATCATGAAGAGGAAATGATAGTTGAAGTAGTTGAGGACCTCTTGAACGAGGAAAAAGAGTGTGAAAAGGAAACAATTAAGGTAGCAAAGAAGCAAGTTGAAGGCATAGATCCTTGTGAAGGTTTGAATATTATTGAGACATTAGGTATTCAAGAATATTTCTTTTTTGTTTTTATTACAAGCATGAAGATGATAACTAATGCAGGTGAAAGAAATAGTGCTACAGTAGTGTTTTAGGCATACACAACCCATATGATAGAGGAAAAAAGAGAAGAAAGAGGGAACATAAAATCATAATTGGTATAAGAAATAAAGGAGTAATAATGAGAGAAAAGATTATAAATTTAGGCATGAAGGATTAGGAGCAATAGTAGATGATCTTAGGAACCTGAATTGGAAGACACATAAGAAGCATGCAATAGTTCATTAGAGTTTCATTATTGTTCCTTGGAAGTATGATGCAGGGGCATCAAGAAAATTATGTAAAATTAATCATATATAGTTTATTTTGGTCTCTTGTCATGCCTTAGGAGGAATTGGAGTCATTAAATTAGTCCTGCAAGTGTGTTTTATAAGGCCTTTCGCTTTTCTTGCCAAAATGGGCATTTGAAAAATTAAATTTGAGTGTTAAGAGTGCTTTTGGGAAGTATCAAATTGTCAAATATTTGTTTAGATTCATGTATTGAGTCTAGGTAGGTTATAAATATATTTTTACATATATTTCATAAATAAGGTGACATAAAGCAAGCAATTTGAATGACAAGTCCTTTTAGAAGGTAGTTACTATAGTAAGTACTTATGCAAGAAAGTGGTTTGTCAAGAAGGTAAAAACAATTATATTATAATAGATAGTTAGTCTCATGGAGAGGTTGATATGAGGTTAGAGAGACTCAGTCAGAATGACAAGGATAATTAGAGGTATGGAGAAGCCTCAAAAATGAAAACAAGAACTATGTATCTTTTATCCTTAAGGACTGAACAATTAATATACATAATGGAATTCAATAAAAGAGAAATTTAGTAATTAATTCCCTTGAATATTTATGTTTTAATTTTTTCATGAATTAAAATAATGTGTGAAGGGTACTTAAGATAGGGAGAACAAGTGCCCTATTTTGTAGTGAGTAAAAGTGATGACTGTAGGTTTGAGATTCATTTCTGTGTTTAACCATTTAAACTATCCAATGCAGTAAGGTATGTATCAAGGATATTTTTAAATTTAGAATTATATTTTTGTGTTATTTAAAGGTATATATACATATCCCTTTACATATAATAAGACCCTTGGTTTTAAAAGATAGATTGTGTGTGTATTCTGTTTGCCAAACATAGTCAAGGTTTCTGAGTATAACCTATGCAATGAATTAAAATAAATTTGGATATTTTGGAAAGGTGTGATTATTATTTAGGAATATAATATTGTTTAAACTATCCCTATATTCACATTTTAAATATTTTGATAAGCAACATGACCTCATAACCTTGCATTTATTAGTAATAGTAAGACTGTATGCATAGAGAACACTTTCAAATGTGTATGGAATATAAATAAATGAATCCAAGAAAGGTTAATTATTTTTAAAGTTTTATATAGGTTTTAAAAACATAATTATATAATTAAAGGGGTTTTAAAGTGACTACAAGATTAAATAACCAATTTATTAGTTTCTTGGGTCTAAGTGGAACCCAGAAACCCTAACTTAGGGTTCAGTTACAAAAAGTTGAATAAAAAATTATTCAACCACTAAAAATCAATAAAATTTGGTAGTAAAATGGGTTTTAGATTAATTAATATATTTTCAATAATTTAGGAAAATATGGCCTCTTTTTGTACATATAAAGCTAACTATGTTATTTGATAGGGGTAAATAGGCTTAGAAGGGCTATTTGGAAAGAAAGGGGATAGAAAGTAGTAAAGATAAAAGAGTTAGACCATGAAATTTTATGGAGAGATCATAGGAGATAAATTTTATTGTAATATTATTTTATTTTATTTATTTGGTATTGCACTAGGTCGTACATAAGAAAATAGTCAAAAAAGGCGAGTAGCATTGATGTGAGGTTGAGGGTTTGATTTGTCAAGTGAGCAATTGAGATTGAAAGAGGGTGTTAGTGAGACTAAAACAAAGTTTTTTAGTATATAAATTTTTGTTTTATATAAATATTTTACATATAAAACACTAGTCAAGAGTTGAGGTCTTTTGGCCTTAAAGAATCCTATAGCCTAGTATAGGCTAATGAAGGAAATTGCAAAAATAGGTGAATATAAGCAAGTGAATAGACAAGTAGGAGATATTTAGAGGTTATAAAGACTATTTAAATCATTAAATAATGTTATTTAAATATCCATAGGAATATAATGTTATCATAACTTTTCAAAGAATTGACATTGAAGAGAAGACTAATAAGAGAGATTGTATGCATATAGTAAGTTACAAGTGTCAAAGCCATGTTAGAAGAGTATGCAAGAGTTATTATGAATCAATAATCATGTAATATTATTTGTATAATCTCATATTCTATCTAAAACTCCCTAAAACCTAGATACTTCCCTATGTAACCTATTTATCTCTCTATCCTGAGATTTGATCTCTTCATGAAGCCTATTCACAAGAACCTAGTCCTCTTGAGATCTTAGAGTGCATGAAGAATCTGAAACATCCCCTCTATTTATTTTAGTGTCCTATTCTTATCTCATAACTAAATCCTCCCCATCTCTATCCCACTCACTATCAATAAAAATATAAGGAATCTCTTATTCAACCCTCTACTCTATGTATAAATTCATATCTATATACACATATATATCAACCCCTGCCTATCATAAAATATCCACATTCTCCATCTCCATAATCTCAACATCATGCAACTGAATAATATTGACCACACATCCTCTACATAATTCTTATTTTTTTCACTTATCTCTTATAATATCCCTCATAATCTAGGCTCCCAATCTTATACATCATGATTGCATGCTTGAGATAGAAAATAGTTTTTTCTCCATATCTATGGTGGTACATATGGTGCATTCAATCTCAATAAACACTATCAAGCCCAAAAATTTGTGTAACCATCCATAAATCCCACATCAATCACATATATTTGGTCACTTCATCTAACTATCTAACATTGTGACTAGCTATGATCAGCTATCACTAGATGAATGGTCATCCCCCACTCTGCTCTCTCTCTGACTGATCATGTAAAAATGTGTAGACTATCCATAATATTATTCCTAGCACCAAAATGCCTCATCACCCTATCTAGGATATATCTATCTATAATATAGGCATGTGTCCAAATAATATACCATTTGGTAATCATTTAGTCCATGTGTAAATCATCACATGACCACTAAAATACAATGTTTTTGTAAGGTCTCCAGGTGATCTGGTCATCACCTAGCTCATTAACAACCATCCTATATAACTCACAATCACCTAAATGTGGTTTATGATTATAAATAATCATATTCCACATGTATGCTAATGGATCATCCATAAACCACATGATTGGGTGCCCAACTAGCCTATCTATAGCAATGTGCTCCTAGTGCCATACCTGTAGAAATTTTGATTGCCCAATCTCATTCCAATCTATATACACTACATGATGCAAGTCTCTATATAGGTATGTTAATATACATGGATCCCATGTAAACTGCTCACCCATATCCATCGTATATCTAATCACATCTAATATCCTAATAGAGCATAATATCCCACTCTTGTTAGGTAGCATAATGCCACTAAAAATATCCATAAGCATAATATTCAAAGAATCCATATCTAATTTAGTACAATAATACACATCCACTCTGCCTCACACAATAGGAATCAATCCATCACTAAAGTTCCTAAATAATGTAATATCTCATGGAACCTACTCCTAGTATACCCATTTCCATTGTATCAAAATTCATAAAATCCAATAAAAATTTATTAATGTGACTTCCATGTCTCTTATTACCAAGTGAAACATACTTGTCTCATTATGTCATCTCTCAACAAGTACTATTAACAATGCCATGTTTGATCAAATATCTAGCATCTATGAAATATATGATATACTTGTATCTTATAAAACCCCAAACTCTTAATCTATAAATATATCCATCTATGGTATCACTCAAGGCGTCTGTTCTCATGTAATCAGAACTGGTAATACCTCCTATCATCTAATTAATTTTCTCAGCATAATAATCTATCTATCACTATATTTAAACAATTAAAAAAACAAAAGCATTATAAAATCAACATTTTCAATCCAATTATTCATATTCCATTCTCATACCACATTTTTATCTTTCCTTAAAACTTCTTTTCCTATTTTAAAAACTCATTTTCACTTTTACAATAAGCATTTTTGCTACTAAATTTTGTAATTTTTCTTTCAATACATTTAATTTCACCTTTACTTATCCATATTCTACCCTAAAATGAATTCACACCTCATCTTGACAATTTTTCCCCCATTTTTACAATTTTGCTTCTTTGTTCTATAAATTTTCACAATTTATACCCCTAACGTAATTTCACTACACTATTCTATGAATTCACTTTTCAGTTTGATGAATGCATATTTTACTCTAACTATTTCACAAATTTCATTACCAAATTCGTAGATAGCTCATGTGCAAATTTGTTTTAGTTAACTTTAAGCATAATAAATGACATTAAATGTAAACATTTAAAAACAAAATCTAACTCACCAGAGGCTTTCTCCTCTCAGGTCTCTAAAATATCTTCACTCACTTTGCATGATGATTTTGGTGTGGAATTTGGTCCATTTTCCTCCAAGGTCTTAGAGAAAGTATCTCAACCAAGTTATCCTTGAAAATCATATTTACAAAAATTAATTTAATCACCCCATTTATTCTATTTATATTTTTATCCAATTTAAAAAATAAATTCCCCCATCTTTCCATTTTACTCCTTTTTCATCTATTTCGATTCAAATTTTAGGATACATTAAATCAATCTATTCTAGATTTTTCTCAAAGTATTGAAATAATCAATTTGCTTAAATTTATAATTATAATTTGAAACTCAATATATTTTTTTATTTTTAGATCATTAGCTTATTATGAATGGGATATATCATTCCCACATCCACTCAATTGACTCCTATGTCATTATAAACAACTAAGTGTCTAATCTCTGAATGGTATAACATATTGTCTTTATGATCAATACTCTAGTTTTGATTAATTAGAGACAATGTCTTTAAACAACCTAAATATTATAATTTTGATATATATTCTACAATAAGTTAATTTATTACTCATCCAAATCACTTTGTCAATTTCTTCTTTTCATCAATTTTGATCATTTATCTTTCTTACTGTACAAACCCTCGTTGGGGCATCATCACACTCATTTTCATTCATTTAGGGGCAGCTTTTTCCTTCTTAATCATCAATGATCTACTTAATCTATTATTCTTATAAATATTATTACTTCACAACACTATTTCAAAGAGGGGAAAATGTAGACACCTAAATTACATTTAGTGTCAAAATGCACATAAAACCTATTAATAATTCTTCTTAATATAATTCATGACATTTCCCTCTAAATTCAAACAATTGAATATGTCAAATTAATTAATTGTGCACACTTTTAAATCTTTATTTAAATATTAAATATGGATTTTACACATCATCCAACATCTTCCACCTTATTCTCCCTAACATGTTGACTCATCCCAATCAAAATCCACATTTTCCTCAACCTCCTTTGAGTCACCCCTTGAGTTGTCAAAAAATTTGACTCATTCTTGATGACTTAGTTAACCATTCCCACACTTCTCTTATCCATTTGAAATGGTCATCATCCTCATGGGTGATGACTCACTATCCATTGTAGATTATTTGGATAATTTAAAAAATCCAAATAATCCTTTACAATTGGATATTCCTCCAACAAATTATAAATAAACATGAAAACCATCATTTTCATGCATCCTAACTTATGCTAACAAAGTTATATCAAATTCACAAGAGAATCTAATTGAATTAAAGCATCCAAAAAACAAATTTGGACTAAAACACGTCCCATTCTCCTTTGCATTGGAAGAGTGAGAAACCACAATGTTGAATATCAAATCAATTTTACATCACAATGAAGGAAACTTGCATATTTAAGGTATACATTTATACTTACTATTTTATTTCATTGTTTCTATATCTTAGGTTGAATTTATCTTAGGTTAAGATTGCATAATCAGTTGGTTTCTTGTCATTTCTAGATTTAGTTCATATACTAACTACCAAATCAAGATATGATTTGTGGATAAATTTGCTCTGATTATGTCAAGAGTTGATTTGATTAGTCAATTGGTGTAATTAGATACATTATTTGGGCCATATTGAGCCCCTTGAACCTAAATAATGGCTCAAGGTTTACTCTTTAGGGTATAGGTTTGCAATTAGTTGATGTAATTAAACCTCATGAACCTAATATATACTATATATAGGATGTAATTTAGGTGTTAGTCAACCTTGATATCATAACAAAAAAAAGTAAATAGATCACCATTTCAATCATGAAGGAAACTAGGGCTAGTTTGATCTACTTCACCCTAACTAGACAAGAGCAAGATGTGATTTAGGGTTAAATTAGTCATGAATTGATCAAATTAGTCAATTAGTGCAATTATAGATGTGATTTTGGGATATATTAGTCATGAATTGATATAATTAGTTAATTTGTGGAATTGCAAAGGTGATTGGACCAAATTGAGATTTTGAACCTAAATTATGTCTCAATACATTATATAGGGTGCAACATATGGTTGAATCAACCTTATAATTGTATCATAAATGAAAATACAAAGGTAATTTTGTAGGATTGAGTGACATAATAATATTTCATAATTTATATTATATCACATAATCATACAACATAATAATATAACATAGGACTACATCATATAATATAATCATATATCATAGCTATATGATATATGGATATATAAGAATAGTAGATATAATGCATATGCATTATAGTATGTACAAGTTATTGTTATAATAGACAAAAAAAAGGTTTTAGAACATTTATTTTTAACGTGTTTCAATAATTCTAATCCCACTTACTATTGTCACTTGAATGTACCCAATGAAGATATGGGAAAAACTTCTCCTCACTCTAGTGACATAATGAAACCACCCCAGGGCTATGGGTATCCCTATTGGGTGTTGGTTGTCTAGATTAGGGGCTAGCTCCCCTTGATGCATCATTGAATCTCATATTCTTAATACTAAAAACTTAGGAGGATGAAAAGGGTTATAATAAATAAAATTAAACTTATTATATTGGAGGTGATGTACCAAAATATTTTTTCTACTTATGCCTTTAACATACACTTGAAACTAAGGACAAATAGTACATATACTCCATTCAACATCAATCTCCCCTCTCACATCAGTGTTTCAACATGGGGTCTTGGAAATGACATAGGATAGGAGGAACTAAATAATAGGAATTATAAGAAACTCTATTGATTATCCTACTCATTTATACCTGCATTCTCCTTAGACACTTTTAGTTGACCTACAAGAAGGAAATCACAATACACTAGGTACCAATGGAATCAACATGTGAAGGTAAAGGAAATTACACTTGAACAAGACTAATACCAAGAATTTAAACTTAATTAAATAATAAAATAAGTTAAAACACTTTTAATTATTTATTAAAGGTAAAATTTTGGTAGGGCTTCACCATACCAAGGTAGAGAGATCCATACAATAGCCAAAAAGCTACAATTTATAGAAGAAATGGGAAGGTAGGGAAAAGGGAATTCCAAGAGTCACTTGGGCATGTTTCCATTTGATAAAATAAGTTATAATTTCATGTGGAATATATTTGGGTTGATATATTCCATTTCATAGTGTATGCTTGTCCAAAACAAGTCATAAAGATAGTGAAAAGTGGCACAAAATTGCCATTTTTGCACAAGAAACTACCCACCTAAGCTTCCTTCCAAACTACCCATATCCCTAAATATGTTTAGGTATGATGGTTGGTATGAGAAATAATGGTTACAAAAAATCCCACGCATGCATTTTATTGGTTCCTAACCATCCCTATTCTTGTGGACATGCAAAATCATCACTGGTAGTTTCCAAAAAGGCTCTTTTCCATGCACCTTCTCCACTTGGCATTAAAAACTCATAAATTTTCATAAATGATCCATGAAAAAGATGGAATGACACTTTTTAAATTCTCACATACCATTATTTTCAATTAAAAACATTTAAAAGGTCTCCTTAATTTCTTTTCACCACTTTCCCATGTGTTCATTAGTCTAGCTCATTAGACTAGTTGAAAGTGAGAGTCTACTTGAGATACTTATAGTTTTATTCATGAGATGAAATAATTTTTTGGAGTTATATAAAGTTTATATATTCCTTCCATAGTTTATTTCATCCTCTAACTCATCCTATAGCTTGAACACCACTCAAAATGGCCAAAATAAGCTTGGTTTTCCCTTGTTCTATATAATTCCATTCAAACCAAACACATGTGTGAGATCCTATAATATTAATCTAAAAATTATAGGTTGTTTAATGGTCATCCCCCTTGCATGTATATTATTAAAATTCTCTATCTCTCCAATTGGGTCCTTGTGAGGGTTTTACAAGGGTTTTGAGTGATATAGACTCTTAACCTTTGTTCATAAAGGTTAAATATTGAAACCCTTGAAAAATGAAACCCCTCCATAACATTTCCAATTATCTTAATGTTACATTTAAATGATTTTGAGAGATATGAGTGTCCAAAGTTGACCTTTGAGTGGTTTTCATGCTTTTTGTGAGGGTCTGAGTATGTCTAGAGTTGGATGTTGCTTCATTTGGAGTTTATTAGTCTACCAAAGGATTATTAATATCTAAATTTGACACAAAAACAGTTTCAAATCCTTTTGAGAGTTCAACAAGACCCCAAAATGGAAGTTACCCTTATTTTGGAAAAAGGACTATGCCATGTCAACAAGCCTATTAGCAATTTGTGATAAAAAAAATATTAAAATATTCACCATAAATTAATTATAATAACATTAAAATATTATATTTTCCCATATATTCATCACACAAAACATTATAGTACTTGGAAAAGCTAGAACTTGAAGTGACATATCATTAATGGTTGGATTTTCATGCTTTCCTACTAGGTCTTCCTAGAAATCTCCTTATGTAGATCATATCCTTAGAATTAAAACCTTATAGGTTAGTTTTTAATGTTTCTCCATATGTAATAAATATTTAAAAACCTAATTTCATGGCCAAACTTACCACAATCCCTTCATTCTTCACTTTATCTAAAAATTGCCATTTTCTTGCATGTAAGGAGTGGCTTACCTCTAAGACAAAATAAAGGGTATTATCCCTTATTGAATGGGAAAATATATAATATTTGTATCTCCAAAAGGTAATTATTACCATTTTTACTAAATTTATTCATCATATTCCAAGTCTAGGTGATCCAACCAACTCAACCTTAACAAAAAAATGGGTCAAAATCCTATTTTTCTATTTTTTGTGTAAACCTCAATGTAGCCACTCCTTTCATGAAATTATCATTCCAAAATTCCATTAAAACATTTTTATCCTCATTATTAAAATCTCATTAATGTTTTTAAGTCTTTATAAATCCTATTTTCTATTGAGAATCATCACTTACCCCTTGGAATAAGGTCTTCTTAGCCTAACTGTATAGACTGAGACAAGGTTGCTTATAAGGAAAGGATTTTGGACGGCTTATGAATGGTTTTATAGTGTCATTAAAATTTTTTTATGCTACTTTACCATCCATAATTCATTAAATACTTCATATGTCTCCTTGGAAGTCAAAAATTGACACCTTACCATCACCAACTAGTGCCCTGTCAGGACTAAGACAGTAAATAGGGGTTTTCTTCGTGCTTGATTTAGATTCATGTAAATTTAGGTTGGAGTTTAAATTGATAAATATCATTTATATAACCTTCCATTTCACTCAGTTATCATTTCAAGCCCCCTGCAGGTGTTTATGGCTTTGGCTGAGATCCCTTCTCTCACTACGACTAGGACACTTACCTATAGGCCTGTAGGTTTCCATGCAAGCTTTTGGCCTCCAAAAGGTATCTATATATATATATATATTATTATACATATCATCACATGTTCATATCATTTAATTTAATTCATTTCTTGACCTTAAAATAACTCGCAAGCCTTTGACTAGGATCAAACAATGAACTCTGACTGTAGGTGCCTATTTTTAGGCTTGTGGGTGTCCATTTTTTATGATTACAGGTTGTATTTGGTTATTTGGAGCATATAAATGGTCATTTTATGATTTTATAGGTACCTCAGCTATGTATAAATAATTTAACACTTCATAACTTATTCCAAACCATGCTTATTTCATAAACGTATGATTCTCTACCTATTTTCGGTGCCTTTTTGCCAATTTAGAAGGTCTCAAAGTACACATGATCCTTAACCATTTAAGCTCAAACATGGCATGAAATTTGTACATGAATATAAATACAATATTATAATATAATTATTCCTCAAAATAAAACATAGTTTCAACTTATGAAAACCCAAAAGACCCTTGGGGACTCTATTTGGGGTGTTTAGGGATTCAGTCCCTAAAATCAAATCAATGTTTTTGGAGCTATCCATCCTTGTTCCTAGGCTCATTACTAGGTATAAAACATAAAATAACTACCAATAATTGATATAAAACCTTATTATATTTTAAATAGTGACTATCACACATGAACACCTCCATGGAGAAGGAATAAAACCTATAGGTGACAGTATTGAATCACATGAATGGGAAGAGGTATGTAAGGATGAAATTATGCAAGGTGAGAAGTAATCCAAACTAACAAATCTTGCTTGATCCAAAACTAAAAAGCTTTGGTTGAAAGATAATCTATAAATAAGAATAACATAATTCAAATAATGCTATCTCTGAAAAGAGATGTTTTATTGATCAAAATTGTAGACCCAAGCATATGCCTATCTCTAAGAAGAGATGTCTAATTTCAACTTTGGGTTACATATTCATTAAAACATGTTTTAAAGTTTTGAGGAGGATGTTTAAGGTCACCCATCTCAATGGATATTAAGTGGTTTGATTTCCATGATTTACAACAATACAGAATTCAAGGAATTACTATTTTTAGAAACTTACTATTTTTAGACTACACTACTAAAATTGAAATTTCGGGAACATCCATTGGGTTTTCAGGGGTATAAATTAATTTATCAAAGATCCATGCCATCTCATGACGTTTCCCTCATTGTTTTATTTCCAACGGTTCAAACGGTGAGTCAATTGGAGCTATAGTGCAAAAGTTATGGCTCCCAGAAGTTCCGCCATCAATTAGCGTGGACCCATCACCCGAATTGTCATCTAAATTGTTGCCCAGATCATTCCTCCCTCCTTGAGAATAAATTTTCCCCATTGCATCAAGATTTTTCATCAAGTGTGGTAGTTGTACTTCAATTTTATTCCTAATGCATACTTGGAAGGGACTGTGATTTATAAAACTATGCAGGGCCCGATTGTTCACCATTTTTGTCTGACCATCAGTCTGTGGATGGAAGGCTATGAAATTCTTCAGCTTAGTATCTATTTTCTTCTATTTTTCTAGTGTTTGTGTAGTCAAGGCTGTAACATCAACCCTTTTGGATTCTTGTGGCTTGACCACCATGAGAACAAATTTCTTGGCACTAATCAGAGAGACAGATGTAGAAGGTGGTACCTCTAGTACCCTATAGTGTCATGTTCCAAAAGTGAGAGCGATCCTTCGATTTCTTGATTCATAGATTCCATGTCTATCATACATGAATGGATGACCAAAGAGTACATCACAAACATCTAGATTGACCACATCACATAAGACCTCATCTTGGAAAGGTTTTATTGCATATGAGAGAAGATATTGGTGGGTGACACAGAGGTTTCTCCTTGGACATAACCATATAATATAGTATGGCTTTGGGTGAGGCCTCATGGATATATTTAGGCTTTTCACAATAGTATCAAAGATTAAATTCTTTTGACTTCCACTATCAAGAATGAAATGCAGAGGCTTACCTTTCACCCATAGCTTAGACTGAAATAACCTTTCCTTGTCATTTAGCATCTCATCATGGGTCTATGATGAAGAAACAATGGCTTTAGGATTATCATCTACAATTTCTTCTTCAACCTCTTTGACAACATGGTCTCTATAAGGTAGAGTAGTATATGTTGAGGATTGTGACTCAGAAATTAGTGACTTGATGGCTTGACATTCTTCTTTGGAGTGAGTTCCAGACTTGTGATAATCACACCACTTCCCTATATTTCCTTCCTTTTGCTTCCAATATTGGCCTCGTGTTTGACCTTCTTTTTCACTTTTCCATTTTGAAGACTAATTCTTTATATTCATTCTTCCATGCTTTTGCTCAATCTTCATGTGAACTTGTATGCCTCACCGATGGTTTCCAAATTGAAGAGTTCCATTTCTCCCCATATGTACCATTGTAGTCTACCATGATATTTGATAACCTTATGTTTCTCACTTTCTTGGATGCCTAATCTCGCAGATAGAGAATCAAAAATGTCATTGTAATCTTGAACAGACTATTCCTTACCTTGGTGAAGTTGTTTCCACTCTATATATAGATCATCATATGCTCTAATGGGGTAGTATTCTTCCTTTATAGCTTCTATGAAATCATCCCATGTAGGTTCTATTTCAAGGCCAATATCATCGACACTAAATCTCTTTTTGTACACTTCCCACCATTTTTTGATAGGCAATGATGCTTTCAAAAGACCAAAAGTAATATTCTCTTTATCGGTGAATTTATTTATAGAAAAATAAGATGACAATTGATTTAACCAATTTTATACTACATCAACATTTATTTTGCCTTCAAATGTAGGGATATCAAAATTTGCCTGAACCTTGAAGGGTGTTGGGGCACTAAAAGGATGTGCAGGTACAGATGAAGAGGCAGAATTTCCCATTGAGATTTGTTGGAGAATTTTAGTGCATTTTTTTAGAATCTATGCTTGCTATTTTTGGAGGGCTTCATTCACCATTTCCTTGAAAGTATCAGATGTCTTTATGTTGTCTACCATTTGAAGTCATTTAGATCAAATAGGTGGATAGTCTATTGGTTCTCTTTTCCACCCAAGCTTCCTGTAATTTGACCTCATTCTTGGGATCATACACTCTAAAGACAAACTACTCTGATACCATTGATCCAAAACTCAAAATATTTTGTTGAAAGATAATTTATAAATAATAATAACACAATTAAAATAATGTTATCTCTGAAAAGAGATGTTTTACTGATCAAAATTATAGACCCAAACATATGTCTATCTGTGAGAAGAGATGTCTGATTTCCACTTTGGGTTACATCTTCATTTATACATGTTTTTAAGGTGTGAGGAGGATTTTTAAGGTCACCAATCTTGAGGGAGATTAAATTTTTTTACTTCCATGATTTACAACAATACAAAATTTAAGGAATTACTATTTTTAGAAACTTACTATTTTTAGACTGCACTACTAAAATTAAAATTTGGGGCATTTATATTGGGTTTTAAGGGGTCAAAATTAATTCATAAAGTCTTCATGCCATTTCATGAAATTCCCCTCATTATTAGTTTTCCAACAGTTCAAACGGCGAGTCAATTGGAGCTACGGTGCAAAAGTTATGGCTCCTAGAAGTTCTGCCATCAATTGGGGTGAACCCATCACCCGAATTGTCATCTGAATTGTTGCCCGGATCAATGGTATATGATAAAAAGACTTAAAAACATTTTATATTCCCTCATTCCCATGTTGTAAACCTTTATAAAGTAGTTGGAGCTTAAGTTTTACAAGCAAGTCTGTAACTCTGATCTTTAGGCCAATAAACAAGCTTAAAAAAGGCTCTATCAATGAATAGACTATTAAAAACAAGTAAAAACATGAAACTATACTTAATTATCATGTATATTCACCTAAAACACTCAAACACATCAATCTAAAGAAAGATAAGTTGAAATAGATTCAAAAAGAGACTGCTTCTTGGTTGAATAGGCATAAAAAGATGTCTAGAGTGTTAACAATTGTTTATAAAGGAAGAGGCATAAAAACACAAACTCCTATTATGAAAATTAATTATACTCATACAAATAATCACCCCCAAGTTAATTTCTTACAACTCAAACTATACGGCCCATGGTGAGCATTTGAAGTTGACCCATCTTTGCATGCCAAGAAGAAGATGAAGAAAATTGAGTTGTAGATGCATATTTTTTCATTCTCCTTGAATTTAAAATATGGAAATGGATTCAAGGAGGTGAAGAGACACCCCACCCACGTTTTCATCTAAATATATTATCATGAGAGCTGTACAAGTATCCAAAAGCCACTAAAAACAAGGAAAAACTCACATTTTCTAATTGTAACTAACCTCTGGATGCTATCTAACTAATTATAGCCTAATTCTAACCTCTCAAACATTTAAACTAATCTTGGTGACAAATTTATCCTTTTAGAAGTCCATACAAATCTATTAATGAGCTAGAAAGCAGCCAAAGGACCCCATTTTTCACATGAAACTTAGGAAATGAACAATTAATGACTTGTAAACACATTAAAACATTCTAAAAACCATGATAGGACAAATTTACACAAAATGGGATTTTGACCAAGTTTGACCATGGTTTGATCAAGGTTGACTAGGCTAATTCAAGAGGAATAAACTTCAAACAAGACTAGAATATGGCTAAGTAAGATATCTAGGATAATATGAGACCCCATACGATGCCTGTAAACCTTATTAAAAAGTTTAAAATGATATGGGTTGACCTCATTTGACTAGAATTCAAATTTGGTTACCAATTTGGCAACCTTTAGTGGTAAGATGCTTGCCTATGTTAAGGACTAGTAGCCTTATCCTATCTATTGGGAAAGGGAGTCAAAAAGCACATGGTAACATAAAGATTAGACCTGTAAAACTCAATAAGATAGCCATTGACTACCTAAAACACATAAAGTAAAGATACACACAACAAAGACTAAAGCAAAAACACATGTGTTACTAGGCACTTAGGGAAAACAAACACAATAGAAATGAAACAAATATGTCTATTCACCTTGTTCATACCTCTTTTCCTAGATCAAAAGGAAAGTATCTTAGGTCTCCTTCTTCACTAGATGAGTTAAGATGCCATTACTTCTTCTTGGTTGGAATAATAGATGACTCTTTCCTTCTTTTTGTTCCTTATCTTTGTACATTATCTAATGGAATCATCTCCCATACCTTTCCAAAATAGATAAGGTCCTCCTAAACCTTGAAGCAAGCCTCATAATGTTGTCCTCCTATCTCTTCATGATAAATTGGCATACTTAGACATGGGACAACTTGTTATGAATCAATTTTTTTTTAAGTATCCTATCATCCCTCTCAATGGTCATAATATCTTCAAACTCTTCAAAGGGGAATATATCATGACCATGTGGGAGTGTTTCTTTTTCATTCTCTTCTTGTAAGTTAGTGGAGGTAACTTCATGAATGGATGTAAAAATAAATTCTAGATCACCTTCAAAAGGTCCAAGATCATCGTAGATGGCTCCATCATGAGTTGGACTTTATTGGAGGTTATTTTCTTCAACATGTGCTTGGTCTCCTTCATCTTGATCTTATTTAACTTGGATATCAGCTCTCTCACCCTCCTCATATTCTTGAAACATTTACAAGTAGATTTTCCACATGTCTTCCTTTTTAGGTATAGCCTATTTCTTATCATGTCTTGGGGTGAGTTCCAAAAGATTTGTAGGCTCTTTGAAACCTTCAACTTCATTGCATTTGTTATCAAACCTATACCATAAGTCTTCCTTAGCTGACTCATTTGAGTCATGAAATGGAAAAATAAGAGAGACTTCCCTCTCTTCTTTTATGGGATTCAAAAGGAGCTCTTTTACCAACTCTCCCTCAAGTTTTCCTCCAGCCCTGAGATCATTTCTTCCAACTCAAACTTTATGTCCCATGGTGAACATCTAAACTTGACCCTTCTTTGCATGCCAAGAGAAAGATGAATAAAATTGATTTGTAGATGCATCATTTTGCATTCTCATTAAAGATAAAATGTGGAAATAGATGTGGGGATGTGAAGAGACACCCTAACCACATTTTTAATTGAATATCTGATTATGGGGACTGTACAAGTGCCCAAAATCCCTTAAAAATAAGGAAAAACTAACATTTTCTAATTTTGACTAACCTTTAGATACTATCTGATTGATTCTGGCCTAACTCTAACCTCTCCTGCATTGAAATTGATATGGGGACAAATTTATCCTTTTATAATTCTGTACAAGTCCATTAATGAGCTAGAAAGTGGCCAAAGGACCCCTTTCTGCACATGAAACTTAGGAAATGAATAAATCATGACTTGTAAACACATTTAACCATTCGAAAAACCATGCTAGGAAAAATTTACATAAAATGGACTTTTGACCAAGTTCGACCAAGGTTGACTAGGCTGATTCAAGAGAAATAAACTTCAACCAAAACTAGGACATGGCTAAGTAAGATATCTAGGATAATATGAGACCCCATGGGATACATGTAAACCTTCTTAAAAAAATTTAAATGATAGGGGTTTACTTCATTTGACTAGAAGTCAAATCTAGTCAACACTTACATTCTCTACACATTGTCTTTGTGTTTTAAATGACAACGATAAAAGGAATCAAATTATTCTTTAGGACCCCACTATCAAAAGGAATCAAATTATTATTTGTCTAGTCATGGGTGATAGTTTTGATTCAATGAATAAGAATAAATTAAAGCATAAAACACAAGATAAATCATAATAGGTGAGATAAAAATGAAAGTTTTGAGTTCAAACATTTTTCTCAAGATAAGGTAAAAACACTATCCTTAATAAAGCAAGTGTCATAGATAATGATGAAATTGACAATGATGAATTACATAATGAAGATGAATGTTTACCTAATAGTCTGAATTATGTTTTAAGTCCATAATCAGATTTTAATGTTTTTGATTTTATTGATGATGTATCTACACATTATGGTTTACCCCCTAACAATTAAAAAAAGTTCATGGAAACACAAAATGATGAATGTAACAATGAAAGTAACAATTAAGAAATTAGTAGTGAACATAATATTTTTTAAACACTCAATCAACAAATTCTACCTTTAAAAACACCTCCAAGGATTTTGCATATAAAATTTAAGTAATTAATTGAAATTGATGAAAGTATATTGAAACCAATGCATAACAAAATGTTTGACTTCCATTCAAGAAGAATAGCTGAGAAAATTCAAGACAATTTTTTTGATAAATTAGATTTTTTTAGTCAAAAATGTCAAATTTGTTTTATGAAATTGATTAATATTAGACCTAAAATATATACCCTAGGACTATAACATCTAATATGGATGATGAAAATAATAAAATTGTTGAAACTATACATGATGCATCTCATATTTTAGACCCAAAATCATGAAAAAAAGATTGTAGTGTTGCTTGGCATATAATTATAACCTGTGTTGTAAGTGGTCAAATAGGGAAAATTATTGATTTCATAAACTAGTAAAAAATTGGACATAAATATAAAAATATTAATTTAATTGATTGGAATATGTTGAATACTGAATGATATGAATACTATTGAGCTCTAAAATTTATCTAGTAGACTTCTACAAAAGGATGACGCTATAACCAATGCTCCCAAATATTACTTGCACAATTTTGGAAAGACAATACAAGAGTTCCAAATAATAAAAGAGATGTAGTGAAAGTAATAGTTGGTTCTTGTAACTGTGAACCACATCTAAAACATTTCCTAGATATGACCCAAACACAAATGTACTCTTAAGTTTTTGGAAAAATAGACATAAATTTCTATTAATTAAATATATTTTAAGATGGATAGACTATTTTATGTAAAAATAAATCACACACTCACCACTTGTTCTTGTAGGCAGCATGTTGAATTTTCAAGGCACTATGATGCTTTTCACCATATATGTTCTAATTTTCATACTAACAATAGATTTTAAAAATGTGGCATAGAATTTCTACCAAAACTAGCTAGGGAATTTATTCCAACCATTTTTTATGAAACACTAGATGGATAGTTCTTTTATAACAAATCATGTTTGGATGGAAATTACATAATTTATGGTGGATTGTCAAAATTAAAAAAAATTATCCATGACCAAGTGTAAAAGTGCAATTACATAGGAATGAGTTGGTTTGATAAAATAGAAATCTATGACTTATCAAGTAAAATATGGAAAATAATCTAAAAAGTGTTAGAATGTTACAAAATAGATACATGTTTTAGAATATATGGTTAAATTCATGAACAAAATTATTTATGAGTATGTAAGGCACACACACATGGATATATGCTTGGATAGACATTTCAAGACAAGTAGTTTAATTTACTAAGAATTACACATTCAAACCACAAATGAAATTTTAGACATAGTATTACAAATCAATATAGATTTTCATATTCATGCATATAGAATTCATGCATCTACTCGATAATACATAGTAATATTAAAAAATATTAAGGAAGTACCATTTCTATGTTAATGATGATCGATCACATAGTAAAAAGTATGTGCAAGGTTTTCTTAAGATGTTTTATGTAAAATTGATTGAGACGAAAATTATTTTCAATCAATATTACATTTGGTTAGAAAAATACCAACATAGATAAGATTAGTTAAAACAAATGAGTTGTGAGTTGGGACGGTGCTTGTCTTGAAACAAAACAAAAAACTATAACTATAAAGTTATATCAAGGTAGACGAATGAGGTTCAATATGATCGAATGAAGTTCATACAAGTTAGATGAATAAAGTTTGATATGATTGGCATCAATCCTCATACATGGTCTTACATATTTGTAGAAACCTATTGTTTTGGTAAATAGTCTCCTAGGCGTTGTTATTGTGACCTCCTTTATCGTAAGGAGGCACCCCTTCTCTCAAATATATAGAGCTATTTTTTCCAAGTTATGCACATCATAATTTAAGAATGCACTGATGTTTTAATAATTTAGAAGTATGTCTGTTGCCATTGATGTAGAACATATTTGGAGTTTCATTGAGGCTAGCCATGGAAAAGGGGAGCATTATGGTGATCGATCATATGTAAAAAGATTAATTACAAGATAGGAGTTGAATTTTGAACATGGTATTTTTTGGACTTATGCAACAACCACTATTGAATGGTGTAATGAGAAAATGGGCCATATTACTAAATAAAATTCTATTATTTATAGATATTTATGATCAATTAAAGAAGAACAATTAGAAAAGTATGAGGATTGTATAAATCTAATAGGATCATGTGAGATCCACTCATTTCATATTTCAAATATAGAATCTTATACTATTCATATGAGGCACTTGTCATATTTTTATTCTTTATGCTAGACTCTATTTGAAATGAGTGTGAGTCACAAGAGTGGGTGGATAAATGAAGTAGTAGACATCTAATTCTAATCAACACATATCAAGTTCTACCAACATCATAACTTATATATATATATATATATATATATATATATATATATATATATATAAGTTATGATGTTGGTAGAACTTGATGTGTTGATTAGAATTAGACGTCTACTACTTCATTTATATATATATATATATGACATCATCACATGACTTTGACCATGTATCTTATTTAGTGTAACCAAGTAGAAGATTAATCATTATCTATTACTTATTCTCATTATCTATCTTAAAAACATCACTAAAAACTTGCTTTTTATGATACAGGACATGTTTTTCTAGTTATTATTAATGAGGACAATGAAGAGGGAACAAATCAACACTTATGTTGGTATGTAGAGGAAAATAACAAATTAACTTCCCAGGTAATAGATGGATTAAACATTGACTATCCCACTAAATTTGTGTTAGTCACTGGAACTTGGCTTTAATGATATTCTATAAAAATGTAGATGTATGGTTGTTTCAATACTTTTAAACACATATGAAGATACTACACTATTAAAATTTATTTCTTATAACAAATGTTTAATTGGTTAAATATCATGGGAGGCCATTAAACATTAACCTATGAAAATTTCATGACTCAAAACATGAAGCACTTTTTACTACTATCAATATTAGAGCATATCCTAGTGGTTCATTGGACTGAAACTCCAAAGTATGCAAACTTGTTAAATTTATATGTATTTAATTTTACTAAATTTTATAGATTTTTTAGGTGGTACATCTATATTTAATTTTTAATTTCTCACAAGAATTTTTTTATAGGTTAGCAGTGCCAATTATGCTTCCACCTTCATTCGATTGGCACTATTAATAAATAAATTCATATTCTTCAAGTTAACGGAATCTTAATATAAGTAATCAATTATTACAAAATGGCCATTCTTGAAGCCATATTAGGTAGTGGATCTCTAGACTGGGCATGATGGGATGTCAAGAACTGGTCCTAAATTTTATCCACCACCTTGTATGTGTTGGTAGAGCTAGTTTTGTGCCATGAAACACCAAAGGTAGATTTCTATAATTGTAGTTTCAATTTTGACAACATTTATTGTTAGTATTTCCATGCTCCTAAAAAATAGTGAAAATATGAATCCAGGTGGATTTTAAGGTTGTGATCATAGGATAATGTGTCATTTTCATATACATGTCTATTAAAAGTGATGTAATTACACACATAGGTCAAAGAGAAAAAAATTCCATTAGAGGACAAGAACTTGTCTCTTCACTATAAAAAAGTTACATTCAGGACATCTTACTGTAGTGTGTGACATGGGTTCATATCCAAGGTTACATAAATGTTATCCTAGTTGAAATTATATGGATTTTAAATGTATTTAAGGGTTATTTCATTTCCTGTCAATGACTTACAGTTTATGTTTTATGTACAGTTGAATTTAGTCCAATGAACTACAATTTTATCATATTGAAAAGGGTGTTATTATGGCTAGAATGGGTAGTGAGTTTATCATCTACGAATTATGGGAGGATAATAATCATATATTATATATTATATAATACCATATACATGTTTTTAATTCCATTTTTGATCCATAAAACATTGAATGTGGATTCTATAATTGTAACTTCAACTTTGACAACATTTATTGTTAGTGTTTTGTTACTCCTAAATAGTAGTGAAAACATGCTTGCAAGTGGATTTGGGAATCATGTTTATGGGATAACATTTTATTTTCATGTAAACACATTTGTGTATTCATGTACTTTCCCTGGTATGTCCTAGAGGTATAAATTTGAGTTGGAGGGCAAGAACTTGTCTCTTCACTATAAAAAATTTGCATTTCAAGAACCGTTACTATTGTGTGTGCCAAAGATTCCTCCTCAATTTTATATTTACATGATGTTAGGTGAAATTATAGGGATTCAAAATTCATGTTATGGTTTTTCTAGTTCATCCAAATGACTTACTATTTCATTTTTATGCATGCCTATATTTAGGCCAAAAAACTACATTTTTATTGTATTGGAAAGTGCACTCTTGAGGCCAAAATGGGTAGTGGGTATCTCAATTTGGAATTATTAGAGACCAATAACATGTTATTGGATGTTATACCTAGTATTTAATGTTTTTTCAATGTCAATTTTGATCCATGAAGCATTGGAGGTGGAGTTATCCAACTATAGCTTAAACTTTGACAACATTTGTTGTCAATGTTTTCATGCTCCTGAATAATAGTAAAATCACACTTTTAGGTTGATTTTGATGTTTTAGTCATGGTATCAGATGTAATTTTCATGTACATACATGTTTTAAATTATGTAATTTCACATGTAGGTATCAGAGGTAGAAATGCTAGTTGGAGGACAAGAACTTGTCTCTTCGCAAAGGATAACTATATGTGATCCAAATTATAATTATAAGGATTTTAAATGAAATATAGGATAATTAAATTTAATCCCAATGAATTATGATTTCCATTTTATGTATGCTTGAAGTTATGTTTAAAAAATGTATTTTTCTTGTATTAGGAAGGGTGTTCTTGAGGCTAGAATGGGTGGTGGGTCTCTCAACCTAGCATAATCAGAGACCAATAACTTGGAAATAGATGTTATCCAACACCTTTTAAATATTTGATATACCATTTTTAATCCATGAAGCACCAAAGGTGTTATCTAACTACATTTCAAACTGTGACAACATTTGTTGTTATTATTTTCATGGTCTTGAATAATAATGAACACAAGTTTTTGGGTAGATTTGGAAATTGAGGTTATCGAATCACATGTAATTTTTCTGTGTGTGTGTGTGTGTGTGTTATAATATATTTATTTTCACTTGGATGTCCCAAATTCATAATGTCAATTGGAGCTCAAGAACTTATCTCTTCACTATAAAAACATTACATTTTTGGACATGTTACTACAACTTATGCCAAATATTCATATCAAAGGTTCCATAAAAATTATCTATGATGAAATTATAGGTCTACAAAATATACTTTGGGGTTCTTCTAGTTAATCCAAATGACTTACAGTTTTCACTTTATGCATGCTTAAAGTTAGGCTCAAAATTATGTTTTTCTTTTAATGAGAACGTTGTTCTTGAGACAAGAATGGGTGGTGGGTCTCTTGATTTGGAATGATCATAGGAAAATAACTTGGTCCTAGAAATTATACACTAGATCCTATGTGTTGTAAATTATAGTTTTGATCCATGAACGACTAGAGGTAGATTTATTCAACTATAGCTTCAAGTTTGACAATATTTGTTGTCAAGGTTTCTATGATCCTAAACAATAATGAACACATACTTATGGGTTAATTTGGAGATCAACGTTATTTAATAGTATGTAATTTTCATATCTATATTTTATTAAATATATGTATTTTTCACTTGGAGGTCCTAGATCCATAAATTCTAGTTGAATCTCAAGAACTTGTCTCTTCAATACAAATTTGTCATTTTTTAGGACCTATTATTTTAACTCATGCTACACATTAATATTCAAGCTTAAATTGACATGATATTAGGTGAAATTATAGGTATTAAACATTCATTTATGGATTTTTATGGTAATATAAATGAATTACTTTTTCCATTTTATGCACACCTAAAGTAAGGTTTAAAACTTCATTTTTTATTGTATTGGCAAGGGCATTCTTAAGGATAAATAGGGTGGTGGGTCTCTTAATTAGAAATTATCAGAGGAAAATAACATGGTAATGGATGTTATCCACCACCTAAATCATGTTGGTGATCCTATTTTAGAGCCACTAAGCATTGGAGGTAGAGGTATCCATTTGTAGTTTTAACTTTGACAACATTTATTTTCAGTAATTCTATGCTCCTAAATAGTAATGAACACATGATTCTAGGTGGATTTATATGTTGAGGTCATTTATATATATATATATATATATAAAATGACCTCAACATATAAATCCACATGAGCACATGATTGTAGGTAGATTTATATGTTGAGGTCATTTAATATTGTGTAATATATATGTATTCAAGAATAAAAGTGTCAGTATCTTTTATTCCATCATAAAGAGGTGAAAAGATACATCCAGAAGGCCAAAAAAGTTGGTCATGAAATGAAGAGTGCATAAACATATTCACAAATAGACCAGG
>JARHVA010008899.1:37500-62500 GCA_037957365.1 Torreya grandis | reverse complement strand
CTAATCATCAAATAGTTTCTCTCTCTTTTATTTATTCAAATAAGACACTCAATGGGATTCCATTCTCATATATGGAGATCCATCATATGCCTTAAATTCCTCCAAGGTCCAACTACAGAACCTTGTATGCTCATAACTCACCTGTAGGGAAATTGTTCCAATATAAATATTATTATAAAATTTACATGTTATACATGAAACCAAGTTCATAAATTAATTTTAAACTATAATACAAACATAGTTTAAACATTCACTTACTATAATCTTTTTTTCATGCTTAATCTCCATCTGACACTCAATAGGGTCTATTGGTTTATGAACAGGTATGTGAAATGGAGATAAAACTTGAGAATGTTAATTAATTACCATATGAATGGGACTATTAGATTTTATTGGAAAACCATACATACACAATGCATTCACATAAGTTATATTTTCTCAACTATCTAGTAAAATTATTAAAACAAAATTATATTTATAATTTAAAATTACAAGTTAACATGTAGCTTAGTGACTGCCTCTATAGAATAAATTATAATAGTAATTCTTATGTATATCTTAGCTCTTAGAGATGTAATATTATCCAATGTGGTCATAATATGAACACAAACTCACTTAGTTCATATAAAATATTGAATATATATGGTAAATTTATCTCCTTTATTAAATCCATAATTAGTTAAAATAAATGCAAACCCCTTTTCTCTCTATACATGCATTTTGCACTTATGTGTTTATAAACTTGTATATCAAAAGTTAGGAACTTATTGGATGGAAGTATCCACACAAAGAGAATAAAAATATAAAAATGAGAAGCAAAATCTCAGGGGAGGAAATGGTCAAAGGGATCTAGGAATAATGGAGACCAAGAGCATACTATTTAATAATAGTTTAATTGAATTTTGAGATATTTGATAGATAAATTGAAATTAATATATTACATAATATGCATCATTAACACAAGGGAACTAACTAAAACATTTGGAAGATAATTAGTGGTAATATAGGTAGTCAATGAAAATTTTTAGTATTTACAAAACACTATGAAGAAGAGATGATAATCAATAAACTTTTGATGTACTGAAATAAGTTTTAGAAGGTGAAATAACACCAGTAATATGAAATTATAATAAATATGAGGAATAATATATTTTTAAAAAAATTGGGAGAAATAAATCATTACACATTTAAGGAGACTCTCTACAAGGTTGATCATTATTAAAATCATTCAAAGATCCATTATTCACTATATAAGGTATATATTCAATCAGGGTTCTTAGGTTATGGATTTACTGTATATATCTTTCATTAAATCTCACACATATTAATTTCATTCACATCACCATCATTAATCTTTGAATTTAAACATGTATGATTTTTATTCAAGAGCATAAATCTATATAAATAAAAAGATTTACACAAAGTATAATATTAACTCAATATTACATCTGTATATGTGAACATTGTCCTAGAAACATCAATAGATGGAGTAGTATGTGGCCCAAAAACTAGCTAGCCTAAAAATTTAGTAGTGGATCATAAATATGATTGCACAATATACTCCTACAACATAAAACATTACATAGATGTTATAAAATTTATGTGTAAATTAATTTTTATCTTTTAAATAATAATATAACTAAAATTTAACATGTATAATATAATAGATACATGAATATGTGTAGTGACTGAGATGTTCACACCAAATATATGTGTGAAAATCTCATCACTCAAAATTATATCATATAATTTGTCATAAGCACCATCATCATCATCTAAATTTTAGGTGCATATATCGCAACAACATATGCAATGGTCAGTTCAAGTATGCACACTAGGTGGAGTAGTTATACCATCAGTCTCATTAATCCTACTTGTATGTTGAAAAAATGTGTTAGTAAGCACACTAAGCACATGCAATGTATAAATCTCCATGACCTCCTTCATCATAAATGGGAAATAGAGATGAAGTGGGGTTTAGGTAGGGATTCTTACTAATTGATTAGGTTTATGCCATGCACATGGTGTATTCTCCATAAAACCTTTCCCTTAGCCCTAAAATTTTGAATATTCAAAATAGATGGGAATCTCATTGAGGAAAAAAATGTATTAGAATTTACTCAAAAAATACAATTGGACCTTATGGTTGTTACATGGTGGGTAATCAAACACCCTCCACCATTAGTCCCAAAAGTTATATCTAATAAAATTAGGTTGGCAGTGATGGATCAAAAAGTCCTTTGTGGATAGTGGAAAGGGTTCATTGGTTTCTAGGTTGATAAATAATGCACATATTAGGTATATGTTGGGAAAAACATGCCCCTAATTCTAAAAATTAGGGGCCCTTGAGATGTTTTAAACCTTGTTTTTTGTTAATTTAGTTGTGCTCTAAGGTTTTAGTAGAATTTAAAGATCATCCATTCTAATAAGGTGACATGTATGTATTTAAACCCTAGTGTGCTTAATGCTTCTAACATTCCATCTTGTTTTGACATAAATATATGTTTCAAGGAAAATACTAGTTTTTACCAGGCAAAAGATCCACCAAAATTATGCAAGTAGTTGATTTTCTATGTCTTAACCTTGGTCCCTTTTTTCAAAAAACCCTGAGTTTAAAACCCTAGGTTTGAAACCCTCAAGTTTGAATTCAAATTTTGGCAGGAGTATTTTGGTGAGGATGTTTAAAATAATATTTTAGACCTAAGATTAATTTTATATTAGGGCTTATTCATGTTTATTAACACTAATAAACCTTAATATATAATTAATATTAAATCCTTTTATATTCTTTTAAATATCTTCATGTATCTTGACCACCCCATGAAGTACCTTGACAAGGCCCACTTTTAATTTCCTAAGTCGGGCCCCTTTTAATTAAAATTTAGCTTGAGTGTTTATCCTAAGACCCCCTTCATATTTATAAATATGAATGGGGCCTATAATAAAATCTTAACCTAAGTTTTATTAATCGAAGGTCCTAACTTAAACATATTACATCTTACAGGATCCAACAACCCACTCTTGATCATGAAACTCAATCTAAAAATGTACGACAAAGGAAGATCCAAAAATTTGTACTTCATCATAGGGTCCAATTCAATGGTGTGAGCCAAGGGTTGAAAGGTCAAAGCCCCGTGAGGATTCCAAGTGGTAACCACTTGCACCAAATTACATCAACAAGGGTCCCACATAATTAACATAGCCAATCATGTATAATGCCTTAGATCTTGATCCACTAGCCATCACTCTTATAATCCAATGAAGCACATTAATTTCCCACTCCTAAGAAGCTCCATGAGGTTACCACATGGTAGTTTCACATTAGACCATAGAGACTTTATAGACTTAAATTTAATGTTTGTGGTCAAGTCATTTAATGCCTACAAAGATATCTATGATGATAGTGAGACCATCAAATTTAAGTTAGACTAAAAATTTTGCCTAGGAAATGGGGGCATGTTCTGAGAATTTTAATGGGCCTTGCATTTATTTTTCAACTAACTTAGGATAATTTGTTTAACTTGAGTCTTTAGTTGTCCCTAATTGATTTAAACATTGTGCATCTTGTAGGATCTAACAGCGCTTGCTTAATCATAACAATTTGACCAAATGGTGAAAAATGTTTCAGAAAAACTTAGGGGGCATAAAATCTTGATATATGGAGAAATATTGGGGATTAGGGAACAATGGTGTGATATCATGCCAACTGGCATAATTCTAAGACTTGAGACTTATAACAACCAATGAGATAAAAAGACTAGGATTACAATCGATGGTTTACATTGAATCTATGGATCTTGATCTAATGATGTGAAGCAAGAAAGGAATTCAAAGACAAATGACTATTTTTTACTCATAAAAATATGAGAATTGCCATGAAAAGACGCTGAATGGAGGCCACATAGGATCTACATGGGCAAAATATGGTAGAACTTTGATTTTATCTACCTAGAAATACAATGGTATACAACCAAGTCTCAATCAGATCTTGAGGAATGAGAAATCCTAAATCCTAGTCACCTCTAGCATTAAATCTCCCAAATTACCTTAAACTTGTATAAAAGGAGAAACTACGAGTGTTCAAATTATAATTGAAGCTTGTTAATAAATTTTGAGCACAAAAAAAGAGCAATCTAGATGTTTCCATCAAGTTGATGCCAAGCATTTTTGAATGTTTAAGAAATAATGGTAGTGGGAAGACAATAATAGTGGGAAGAAGTTGAACTTTACCTATCTATAGACCATTTGGGTGGAGTTTTCAAGGATAAGGAGTTGGACACTGAGGCATTGAACAATAGGTGCAAGAACTGGTCTAAGTTTTTCTTCACCATCGATGAGATGTAACCCCTTACCTAGAATGAAAGAAGAATTTAAGAAATCAACATCATATAAAATGACTTGGTATAAGTACAATTGGTTGGTCTCCACCATGTGACTGCCAAACCATAGGTACTTCATTGCATTGATGTGCTTGCTCCTCTTTTTATAGAGTATAGAGTAGATGAGGATTGGATTGTTAGGGATGGCAAGTCCAAGAGAGTGGCTTATGTTTCCCATATATCATTTGAGGGTTACTATAATCTCCCTTAATCCCATGTAGACTTACCCATAATTAAGGATTGCACCACTAAAATTGTCCTAGATACCATCCTTAGACCTTCGCTAAAAAAAGAAACTATGTTTTTAGAGATTTCCAAGGTAGATTTTTAATTGCTCATTTTAGGGAAGGGATTAAGGTTATCATGACCTTACTAATTATAATATCTAGGTCTACCACAACTACTTATGTTAACCCCACCTAGGTTTCATATGTATATTTCCTAATAGAGTAACAACTCACCCCTCTCATTGGGGAAATGATAAGTATTCACCTAGGTAGGCAATTCAAAGCCATCAAGAGAAAGACCAAAAAGTATTTTTGCCTGATATATTACCTATTTGATGCCTTTTTGGCCTCTACCAAGTTCTCCCATATCAATAATTGGTCTCCCAGTAGCAGAATATTTGTTTTTCACCACTACTCCAAACTCCATATCTTCAAGTATAGAAACCACATACAATTCATTTGTATTAGCATTTATCCCTCCTTGGTTAAGGCTATCACTGGCTTTCCCATGCCTAGGATGCGCCCCCTAATCAAGATATATATGGATATGATGGGGGATGTATGGTACTACTCAAACTGCATAGTAATAAGGATTTAGGGAACCATGTCCTCACCTTTCAGATTACCTATTATGTGCCACCCAAGCTTGTTGAGCAAGAAATTACTTCCCAACTCCTCAATGGAATTGATGGAGTGTGCAAATAAAATAATAAGGGCCTCCTATATCCCTTCTCTCTTATAATTAGAAGGACCGTAGTACAAGATTGGAAGCAAATAGACATTATGTCTAGGCAAAGAGGAGCCTTTATCTTCCAAATAGATGAACTTAGAATGTGGGACCCTAAAGGAACAATAAAGAATAATTTTAAAGATAATAAGATGTTAAAATAGGTATATGAGCATCAACCTAGGTTTTTTATGACATTTACACTAGGGAAATTAGTTTTGAAGAGGTGTTGGCAAGAATGAAAGAGTGAAATACTAAATTAGAGCATAGGTTGATACATGAGTAGAAACCAACAAAGGACATTTGGAAAATACACCCTCTTCAATATCATTTTATACCTTCTACCTAAATAGTACCTCAAGGATCTTCCCAAGTAGAGGTGTCACCATCACAAGCACCCCCTCAAATAATTTTACCACCTCTTCAAGACCATGATAACTAGAAATTAGAAGAAAGACCAAGAGTGGGACCATCATCTTTAAGTCCTCCACAACAATCACCATATTTAGTGGAGTTTGTATACATGGTGGATCTTGAGTCATATGAGATAGTGGAGAAGTTTTTCAAATATCTTGAGGAGGTTTATGGGTCAGATAAGGAAGAAATAGATAAAGACCCTGTTACCCAAGTAGGGCAACTTGTAGAGACTCTTGGACAATTAGAGGGGGTAAGAAGGATAAATGGAAATAACATGAGATGGCCTTAGCCATAACTATTAGCCAAATAAAGATGAAGGATAAGTAATCCCTTATCCCTGCCAGATCCAAAAGGCCAAAGCTCCCCTTTTTTCATCCAACCTAAGAAATTAACTTGTTTAGTGATGAGTTCCCCATTCATGGGCCAGTCATTCCTAATTGGTTCACTTATGGAAAATTACAAAAGATTATTGCCATAGCCCATTCATGGGCATTGACTCAAAGCATCAACAATGATGAGGACCTCCAACACTAGATTGTACTGCTGATGAAAGAAGAAGATGAAAAGAGAATAATGGAGGCAAAAGGTGCTGGTGGCAAGAGAATGGATGCTCCAAAAAAGTCTAGTAGCACCAAAGTTGAAATCCTAGAAGCCACCTAACTAACTGATCCTACCACTATGGCTTACTTCAATCTAAATACCAAAAGCTTAGATAAGATCACCACAAGGAAAGATGTGGTTGGTACAGAATATTTCACCTTTCAAAAGGTGGAACCTTTCATAAGCCTAACTCTAATAGGAGGACAAGCAATGGGAGAGCATTCCATCCATTAAGAGGATGTGGAGAGTCTATTTGGAGCCTATTCAGCACAAGAAATGGCTGAAATCAAGGGACTTAATTAATAGATTACCAACTCAAGGAAGGAAAAATAGGACTTATACACCTAGGCCATCATCTCTATGCTTGAGGATATGATTAGGTTGTTGAATGAGTCCTTCTTTGACATATTTTAAGCCTTGAAGGCTATGAATCTTAGAGATGATGCCTTAATACAACAATCTTAAGTAGCTAAGGCTTTAGTCATCAAGTGGTAGGCTTTAGAGGACCAAATTTTTTGAGCTCATCACTGTACAAGTAAAGAGATAGATCCCAAACTTTAGGGCTATTAGTTTGGGACAATTAAGTGCAATCTTAGTCATTAATATTGACAAGGTGTGGGATCTAAGCACATGGCACAATAATTTTAGTGAACACATAATGGAAGATGAAGCTTTAATCATTAGGATTGAGAAAATCCTAAGAACAATGTTGATAGAGCCTTCACAACCCATTGCTATGGGTTTGATTGATGATGAAGACTTCAAACAAAGAGACACTACCACTATATGGGAGATAAGAGGGAGAAGCCATGGCCAATCCAAAAATGAAAAAAATAGGATAATGGATCTCATCTTCAATTTAGGTGAGAAAATAATAGAGGCTTAGAGCATGATGAGGACACGCTAAGAAATGATAAAGAATTTGACAAACTGGTAGATCAAAAAGATGGATGTTTGATGAAGCATGTAGTAGATCTTGAGATGATCAATGAACAACACAATAAGGCTAAGAACATCCTGTAGAAAAGATTGGAGGCCCACTACTAACCCGATAGAAGATTCTATAAATTGTAATTCTATATATATTTTTTAATAATGGAATATTCTATTGTATAAATATATGATATCTTGTTATCATATATAATTTTAGGTTAGTCTAATGCAAAAGGTCATGTGTATAATAGAATTTTCACATAAGGAAAACTATCCTTAATATAAGTATATATATATATATATATCTTGAGAATTAATTGGTACACCACCTATGTTTCCTATAAATAGGCAATGTTACCATTGTGTAAAGATAGACATTTTTGAAAAAAATTGTATACTCGCACCAATTAATATAGCTAAGGAATTTTTCGAAGATTATCCATCTTATTGTGTTGATAGTTGTTGTCTTTTCTCTTGGTTATTTGTCTAGATCTTGAATTTGAATGGTTTTTTTAATTCCTGAACTACATTTTCTCATTTATAGGGTTACTAATCTATGTTATTCTAGGTTAGTTGAAAAGATATTGAGTCGGTTCACTTTAATTTGTTCTACATCAAATATGTGCATTATATGTTTAGATGTAGTAACAAAATATTAAAAGTACACTTGATTCTTTCTTGTAAATTCAATTCCTCCTCAAAAATCAGCCTAGTTTGTAATGAAAATCGAGCATTAGCTATTTTACATTATAAATTTGTTTAGATGTGTATTTAGGGAACTAAAAATTTGTCATAATGTTTGATTTAAATACTTACAATCACATTTATTTCATTTTTGCCTTACCCTCTTCTCTTTTCTTTTTTTTACGAATATATTCACTATTGCTTAGATTTCAATGTTAATATCCATTTATTATAGAATAACATTAGCCTTTGACTAAGGATTATCAAGAGTGGCAAGGGATAAACCAAGGTGGCTCCAAACCACTAAATAAAATAAATATTTTGGGACAATATACTTTGCTCTACTGCTATTTCACCATAGGCATCCTAATTTTTAGATACCTACAACTCATGGTTTGCATTCTTTAAATTCTAAAATGAGAAGTGTTCTTTAAAAACTAAAAGTACCTTTGGTATATTTAGAGTCATCAACAAGAGAAGCTCCGCTGGTGCTAGAAGGAGGGGCTCTTGATGTTAATTAGTCAATAATTGGTGTCATCTTTATGCCTTTGGGTAGATCTTTGCTCCCAAGTATAGAGATTAGCAGTCTTGGAAATTTCTAACATAGATTTATGCTTTGTTGAGGAAAATATCATGGTTCTTTGGTAAATGATTGTTTAATTCTAGTAAATATATCATTGAATTTGAAGATTTATAAAATTTGAAATTAGAACAACTTTTTTTAATCAAAGATCAGGTGATCACATGCAGATCTTGGTTCATCTCAAATTCAAACTTTTAAAGATCAATTATATTTGAATAATGAGATGCTTGCTCAAGCTACCTTAGTATTAATTTGATGTCCTTTAGAATTCTATATGTAAATATTTATAGAATCATCCTAGTGTGTATGTTTATTCCTTACTTCTTGTAAATATTAACTTGATACACCATATTTCAAATAAGGTTTCACACCTTCAAGATGAAACTACCTAGAATTCACACCAGATCATGCTAAAAACAAGAAAGCCTTTACTTGAGCTACAAAGTCATCAGATAACTAGGCATGATAAAGGTAGACAAATACTTTCCAAGTCAACCCACTTCTCCTATTCAAGGGACCTTTGCATTCAGACCACATCTAGGTATGGATTGGGTAGATAGTTCCCCCATTTATGTATAAGGGATAGTCCATGATTTACCAAATAATCCTGAGAAGTATTTTCCCATAGTTAACCCTACTAATGTTGTAACTATAGTGGAGCACATTAAGTATTTTAAAGTTTTTTTTAAGTTATTAAATGTCATACATGAGGTTGTAGCGTGTATACTATTTCCCTTTACTTTCAAAGATGCATCATATGAATGGTTACTCAATTTGCATGATGATTGCATTACCTCTTGGAATAATTTCAACACCCTTTTCATTGATCAATTTGGTAAGATTATTATTCCTTGTGTCATTTATCATCAATTCACAACTATCAAAAGAGATGAAAATGAATCTATAATGTCTTTCAATGCCAAATTCCAAAAGAAGTATAACAAGACTATGGAACCCTACAAACCTAATGATGTTCTAGCCCTACAGATCTACAAGGATACAATAGACCCCATGACTTTTGTGTTCCTAAAGAGATCTATTCCAGTTTTATCTTCATTAGCCCAAGCTTATTTTGAAGTAGTAGTTATTAGTGATCAAATGTAAGAAAAAGTTAAAATGGCTTACTTTATTCCTAATGTCAACCCATAGATGCCTGCTCTGAACCTTTTTCAAAGTAATAAACAAAACACCCCAGATCTTAATCAAATCCTAACCCTAAGCATATTGCCTACTATTTATGCTACTCCAAATCAAAATATAGGATTATTGAGTCACCAAAATACTAATGGATGTTCTACCAATGGTCAGAAAGCCTTAATACCAAATCTTTGTTCAAGCTATAATCAGGTCCATAATTTTGAGACCCCTAAAAATGAAAATAAATTTATTTTAAATATGGTCCAAAAAATTATCACTAATTTTCTTCAATTTCAAAAATAAGTTGGTAATAATGGTGATATTTATAGAAGGAACTTTACTTTCCAAAATTTTAATAGACTAGGAAATATGTTTTAGAATGATAGCTTATAAAACAACAACAAGACTAATGAATCCTCTTCTAGTAACAAGACCATAAACATCAATCTCACAGACATTACCTTGATTGACTACTATAGAGTGCATGCCACTACCAAACATGGTGAGATTGATTTATTTGAATTATACAAATCCTTTTAAGCTTTTCAAGAAGAACTAGATACATTTGAAGTGGTCCCTAACAAGGATAGTGCTACAAATGCTTTTGGCTCTTAATGATTAGACCAGGTTCACATTGTAGAAACCTTCCAATTCCCTTTACAAGAAGATAATGAACATAAGAATATTCTTGAAGAGATTCAACCATTTCAAAAATTATTGAGGACCTACCCTCTGAGGAATAAGGTGTAGAAGCAAACTTTGACCACTTCAACTCCTCCTAATAACTATGGGAGCCCTCCTAACACTACTTCAATAATTGACCCTAAATCACCCAAAGGAAGTTATTCCAAGCCTAATGTTGATTGACCAAGAAATAATGGCTATAACATTTTTGAATAAATGAATAAAATTATGGCCAATATTAACTTACATGAGTTAACTCAAATTACTGAACAAAGAGACTTGTTGTTAGAGTCTTTGTCTAAGAAACCCAAGAAGCCACCTAGGGCTGATACTACAAATGTAACCATGCAAATTGCTAATGTATAATGTCCCCCATTCCTTCTCATAATTAGTATATTTGGTAAAAACCTCCACAATTATCTTTTAGACTCTAGGGCATTAACCAATATCATGCCTACAAGAATATATGAACAACTGAGACTGACTCCAATCAACTCTAATACGGTGGTTACCTAATTAGACAAGTCAAGGGCTAAAATCATTGGTTAATTTTTAAATTTTCACGTGTTGTTGGGCAGTGAACTCAGAGTGCAAAAATTTATTGGCATCTAAGTAGTGGACATTCCCAATGCATATGGACTACTTTTAAGTAGAGAATATACCAAGGCCTTAAATGGGTATATGTCTACTAATTATTCACACCTATGGTTAACTTGGAAAGGTGTCCCAAATAATATAAGAGTGGAAAGAGAACCAAGGGAGAAGCATATGATTACTGAGTATAATGCAGTCAATGAGAGAGTTAATTTCCTTGATTCTAACCTAGGAGTCTTCACCTTAGAGACTAAAAAAGTGGTTGGTTCCCAAGACACTCTTGCTATACCTAGTTTGTGGAAACTTTATGTTGATGGTGCTAAATTCAAGTTTAGATCTAGAGTTGGTATTTTTTTAATAGACCCTACTGATGAACAATATCATGCATCTTATAGACTACAATTCCCATGCACCAATAACCTAGCTAAATATGAGGCTCCCATTTTAGGGTTGTAGTTTTCTATTAAAAATAAAGTCAAATAGCTACTAGTTTATGTGGACTTTGAACTTATAGTCAATCAAGTGAGAAGAAAATTCCGGTGAAAATTTTCATACCCCAAAAGGCATAAATTTAAAGTCTAGGATATAATAGAGTCCTTTGATGCATTCAACATCCTCTTTATCCCTAGATAAGAAAGCAAGGCTACTAATGAAATGGCTTCTATTGTAGCCAACCTCATGCCTAACCAATATTCTTCTAACTTTAGTATTGAGTTAGTATCCTACCCTTCAGTCCCAGATAATGTGAACCACTTCCAAGTATTCAATGATGATTAGTAGATCATAGAATTCATGACTAATTTAGGAGATTTTAAAGCTCATATTACTGATGAATATGATGAGGATATCTCTAAAAGGGAATTCAATGGCAAGATCATCCAACTAAGTGATAACAAGATACCTAAAGGGGTGGTTTCATTAGAAATATTGTTTGACCAAGATAAGCTCACTAAAAAACCTAAGGTCCCAAAGGTAAATGGGAAGGACTACAATGTAATAAATCTTGGACCCCAGGGTTAACCCCAATAAGTTATATAGGGAAGGCTTGCATAGAAATGGAAAACAAGAAGGCTAGAGAGTTTCTCACCAAATACAAGGTCATAATATCCTGGTCTTATGATGATTTCAAAATATTTGATCCCAGGGTTATCATTGATACTATACCCCTCAAGGAAAATTATAAACCCTTCAAGTAGAAATTGAGACCTGTTAACCCTATTCTAGAACCCATGATATATAAAGAAGTCAAGAATCTATGGATGCAAGGATTGTGTTTCCCATTTATCATTCCACTTAGGTTTCTAATTTAGTTATAGTAAAAAAAAATAATGGTGAAATTAGGTTATGCATTAACTTCAATAAATTTAACAAAGCATCCAAAAAGGATAATTACCCCTTGCCCTCTCTAGACCATGTGATATAGGTCATTTTAGGATATGCCATGATGTCTTTCCTTGATGGAATTTCAAGGTATAACCAAGTGTTAGTTGATAGAGAGGATAGAATGAAGATAACATTTACTACTAAGTGGGAAAATTTTTATTACAAAAGGATGCCCTTTGGGATGATCAATATAGGGGCCACTTTTTAAAGAGCCATGGACCATGAATTATAGGGTCTATTTGGAAAATGCATCATAATATACATGGATGATCTAATAATGTTCTTTAAAGATAGGGAAGGTCATTTCACACACCTTCAGTGAGTATTTGAGAGATGCATAAGATATGGTATTTCTCTTAAGCCCAAGAAAATCAAATTTTATGTTATTGAACGGAAGTTGCTAGGTAATGTTATCACTAAGGATGGGATATCTATAGATCTTGAAAGAGTGGAATCCATTTCCAAGATATAACTTCCAAAATTTTGAAAGGAACTCAAGTCATTCTTTGGCAAGATAAACTTTGTGAGGAAATTCATCTCAAGGTTTGATTAGATTATTAAACCATTGAATGACATGCTTAAGAAGGATGCCAAGATTACTTGGAATGAGGAATCCAAGAAATCATTTAACATTATCAAATATGAAATCAGTCAAGCCCTAGTATTTATAAGTCCAAGTTTTTCAAATGAATTTTACTTGTACTCATTTGCTTCTGATCACACCATGGCAGTAGTCCTAACTCAAAAAGATGATGCGAATTATCACCCAATAGCTTTCATGAGTACCAATTTGAATAATGTAGAACTAAACTATTCCTTGATTAACAAGTAAGCATATGCATTGGTAAAAGTAGTAAAGAAGTCTAGGCATCACATCCTCAAGAACAAAGTACATGCTATCTTACCAGACCCTACCATAAAGATCATGCTATGCCAGAATGAATTGGGTGAGCATAGAGCCAAGTGGATGTTAGTTATGCAATAATATGATATATAAATTAAAATTTATATGATATTAAGGTTTCAAGGCCTTGTCCAAATGATTTCCAAAACCATTCCCAAGCTATATAACCTATAGGTTGAATAATAGAAATTCCAACCCAATAAGTGGTATGATTCTTTGATTCACTTATTGAATAATGGTGTTTGTACTATAGGTCTTAAAAGGGAAGAAAATAGATCCCTAAGACTCAAATCTTCTCACTATCTAACTAAAGATAGAGTATTATATAGAAAAAACTTTGAAGGAGTCTATTTAAGTTGTGTATCCAAGGAAGAGGATTCTAAAATCATGAATACTTTTCATGAAAATCTGGGTAGTGGACATCCATTATGAAGAATAATATCCCTAAAAATACTCAAATTTGGTTACTATTGGCCTAAAATTTTCAAGGATCCCCATAAATATGTGAGGGTATGCCATTCTTTTGAAATCTTTAGCACCAAAGAACCAAAGCTAGCCATGTATTTACAATTAGTGATGAGTGAAAATCCCTTTGAAAAATGGGGATTATATTTCATTGTTGTAATTAACACCAATTATTTTAAATTCCACAAATATATCCTAACTTCTATAGATTATTGCACATAGTGGACTAAAGCTATGCCACCAAATAATATAAGATATAGGAAGTGACCAAATTCCTAGAAGAAAGCATTTGTACCAAATTTGGAACCCCAATCTCCTTGGTGTGTGATAATGGATCAACCTTTGTGACCATAGGGATGACTAAATGGGATTATGAAAATGGCATTTTTCTAAAGTTTTCTTCAAACCATTACACTCAAGGAAATGAAGTTTTTGAATCTACCAACAAGAACCTGATCAAGGCAATCAAAAAATTAGCTAAAGATAAACTTAAGTCTTTGCAAAAGCTCCTAAAGTATGCTCTATGGGAAGATAGGATAAAAATTAACCAATCCCTAAAGTCATCATCATTCGTATTGGTGTATGGCTAGGAACCTATCTTTCCTATCACCCTCAAGTTACCCATATTCAAATTTATGCAAGAATACATCCAGGAAAGTTAAGAACTTACAAACTCTAGGTTACTAGATATCATCTAGATGGAAGATGCAAGGGAGGAAACATTTTATAACTTCATTAAGCATCAAACCATAGTTAATAAGTGGTTTAATAAAAGGTCAAAATTGAAAGTATTCATACAAGGAGACCTAGTCCTCCTTTACGATAAGGCATCTAAACCCATAGGTAAGCATGGAAAATTCACACCTCTATGGATTGACCCATATCATATTGTTGACACATTTGGAAACAATACTTTCAAGCTAAAATACCTTTGAGGAACAAAGTTCACCTGGACCACCAATAAGAAATATCTCAAGCATTAATTTGATGCATCTGCACTAGGGGTATTCATGGAATAAAATTTGTAAGACTATATAAGTTAGAGTAAGAAGGCTAGTTAGTTTTCTTTCCAAATTCTTTTTCTTATTCTTCTTGTATATATTTATTTGTTTTTAATGTCTTTGGTTGTTTCCTATTGTTGGCTTGCTTTTGTTGCGATTTTCTATTTCTTCTTGTTCCTTAGATCTTTTGGTCTTTTTAGATATTTTGGTGCTCAACATATCTTATCTCCTTGAAATTTCAAAGATTCACTAATTAGGGTATGAACCCCATGCATATGATGACCACAAAACTAAAATATGAATTAGTGTTATAACATAAGGAAACTAGTAAAGGCTAATGAAGACATCCCTTATTCTATGTAACCTAAACATTATTTGGATCTAAATATGATTTTAAGAAAAATTGAATTTCTAAAATAAGGTTGAATATGTTAAGATAAAACCATGTTTGTACTTAATAAGACATCCTTGCCTAGGACAACGATTACAACCCTAGGTGATTTTCTAAAATCAAAAACTAGATTACAATCCTTAAACTTGGATGCCTTGGTTCCCAACCTTGTTGAAAGAATTAAATATATGTCAAAAAATACAAAAATAAGAATTCAATGAGAGTCTGAAGCTTTTCAAGCATAGGTGATTTGGGTAATCTCTATTGGGGTTATGGATGCCTGACTAGTAGTGGAAAAAGGCCTTGAGTGGAGATAAAGGGATTTTTATCAGGGCTATGGATGACTAGCTAGTAGTAAAGTAATGTCTAAGCCTTCTTGAGATGAAAGAATATCCCCCTACCCCCTGAATGTCTAAAATAAGTGACTGGCCAGTGTAAATGATTAAAGCCATGAAACTTGGAAGTTATTCCTTAAATCCCATGGCAAATAGTAAGTAGAATCAAAGCACACACACAACATGATTATATCCTAGAAGGTTTTAACTTAAGTTTATAGGTAAAAATCTTTTTTCAACCATAAGCAGACCTTAAATAATGATATGGATCCAATATGATAAAGGACCTTATTATATACCTAAACTAGAATCCTTGGGTTCTAACATTTGGCTATGTTTTCCCTATGAGTCACCATTTGTTGGGGCCAACATGCCCCTAATTCTAAAAATTAGGGTCACTTGAGATGTTTTAAACCTTATTTATGTCAATTTGGCTATACTCCTAGGTTTTATTAGAATTTGAAAATCATCTATTTCGGTAAGGTGGCATTTATGTATTTAAACCCTAGTGTGCTTAATGCTTCTAACATTCCATCTTGTTTTGATATAAATGTAGGTTTCATGAAAAATACTTGTTTTTACCAAGCAAAAGGTCCACCAAATTTTTTCTAGCAGTTGGTTTGCTATGTCTTAACCTTGGTCCCTTTTTTTCAAAAAACCATGAGTTTAAAACCCTAGGTTTGAAACCTTCAAGTTTGAATTCAAATTTTGGTGGGAGTATTTTGGCAATGATATTTAAAATAATATTTTACCCCCAAGCTTAATTTTATATTATGGCTTAGTCACATTTATTAACATTACTAAAATTTAATATAAAATTAATATTAAGTCATTGTATATTATTTTAAATATCTTCACTTATCCTGACCACCCTATGAAGTACCTTGACAAGGCCCCCTTTTAATTTCCTAAATTGGGCCCCCTTTTAGTTAAAATTTATCTTAAATCTTTATCCTAATACCCCTTTCATATTTATTAATGCAAATGGGGACCTATAATAAAATCTTAGCCTAAGTTTTATTAACCAATAGTCCTAAATTAAAATTATTGCATCTTATAGGATATAACAACCCATGATTGATCATGTGACTCAATCTAATCATGCACAACAGAGGAAGATCCAATGATATACACTTCATCACAGGGTCTAATCTGATGTATGATCCAAGGGTTGAAATTCAAATACTCACGAGGATGTCAAGTGACAACTGCTCACACCAATCTATGTCAATAATGATCTTGCCTAATTAATATAGCCAATCACATGTTATACCTCAGATCCCAATCAAATTTCCATTGCTCTTTTGATATAATAAATCACATTAAGCCCTCACTCTTGGGAAGCATTGTGAGGTCACCACATGGCACATTCACATTAGACCATAGAGACTTTATGGACTTAAATTTTATGTTCACACTCACATTATTTTAGGCCTATGAAGACATCTATGATGGTAGTGAGACCATAAAATTTAAGTTAATCCAACATTTTTTCCTAGGCAAAGGGGCATGATCTAAGTGTTTTAATGGGCCTTGCATTTATTTTTCAAATAACGTAGGATAATTCATTTAACTTAATTCTTTATTTGTCCCTCAAAATGACATAAACATTGTGCTTCTTACAAGATCCAATGGCCCTTGCTTAATCATATTAATTCTACCCAATAGTGTGGAATGTTCAAGTAAAACTTGGGGGGGGGGGCAAAATATTGACACATGGAGAAATATTGGGGATTAGGGGTCAACAGTGTGACAGCATGCCAGGTGGCATAATTTTGGGGATTGAGACTTATAGTGACCAATGAGATAAAAATATCATTATTACAATCGATAATTCACACTGAATCCATGGATCATGATCTAACATTGTGAATTAAGAAAGGAATTCAAATACCAATGGCTATTTATCCCTTAGATAGATATGAAAATTTCCATGAAAGGAAGCTGAATGGAGGCCACATAAGATTCATGTGGGCAAAAGATGATAGAACTTGGACTTTATCCACCTAGAAATATAAAGGCATAAAATCAAGTCTCAATAAGATCTTGAGGCACGAGTGATCCTAAATCCTAGTCACCTATACAATTAAATCTCACAAAAGACCTAAAACTTGCATAAAATGGGAAACTATGAGTGGTTAAATTCCAATTGAAGCTTACTAATCAATTTTAAGGAAAAAAGAGCAATCTAGAGGTTTCCATCAAGTCAGTAATATGCATTTTTGAAGGTTTAAGAAACAGTGATAGTGGGTAGATAATAATGGTAAGAAGAGGTTGAACTCTACCTATTTATGAACCATTTGGGTAGAGTTGTCAAGGATACAGAGTTGGACATTGAGGAATTAAAAAATTGGCACAAGAACTAGTCCATGTTTTTCTTCACCATTGATGAGATGCAGCCCCTTACCCAAAATGAAAGAAGAATTCAATAAATCAACATCAAATACAAGGACCTAGTAATAGTACAATTTCTCAGTCTCCACCATGTAGCTACCATACTAGAGGTACTTCATTGCATTGATGTGATTGCTCCTCTTTTTATAATGTAAAGTATATGAGGACTAGATTGTTAGGGATGGAAAATCTAAGAGAGTAGCTTATGTTTCCCCTATATCCTTTGAGAGCTACCACAAGCTCCCTAAGTACCATGTAGACTTACCCATGATTAAGTATTGGACCACCAAAAATGACCTAGATACCATCCTTAAACCTTGGCTCAATCAAGAAAACTATGTTTTCAGAGATTTCTAAGGTAGAATTCTAATTACCCAATTTAGGTAAGGGATTAGGGTTGTCATGACCTTGCTAAATAGAATCTTTGAGGCAGCCACAACTACCTATATTAACCCCACCTTGGTTTCATATGTATATTTCCTAATAGAGAAACAAATCACCTCTTGCATTAGGGAAATGATAAGTATTCATCTAGGTAGGCAATTTATAGTCATCAAGAGAAAGACCAACAAATAATTTTTCATGATGTCTTACCTACTTGATGCCTTGTTGGCCTCCACCAAGTTCCCCCATATCAATAATTGGTCTCCTAGCAGTAGAATCTTAGTTTCTCACCACTACTCCAAACTCCATATCTTCAAGTATATAAACCACATGCAATTCATTTATGATGCCATCTATCCCTTTTTGGTTGAGGATATCACTACCTTTTCCATGCCCAATATGCACCCCCTAATCAAGAGATATGTGGAGATGATGCGTGATGTATGGTACTATCTAAAATGCATACTAATAAGGATTGAGGGAACCATGTCCTCACCTTTCATATTACCTATCTATGTACCACCTAAGCTTGCTGAGCAAGAAATTACTTTCCAACTCCTCAATGGAATTAATGGAGTGTGCAAAGAAAATAAGAAGGGCCTCCTCCATCCCTTCCCTCTTATAATTGGAAGGAATACACTACAAGATTGGAATAAAGTATATATAATGTCTAGGAAAAAAGGAGCCTTTATCTTCCAAATTGATGAACTTAGAATGTGGGACCTTATTAGAATAGTAAATAATCATTTGTAATGCAATAAAATGTTAAAATAGGTATATGAGAATCAACCTAGGATTTTTTACCATATTTACACCATGGCAATCAGTTTTCAAGATGTGTTGGAAAGATTAAAAGAGTGAAATATAAAACTAAAGCATAGGTTGATACATGAGCAAAAGCCAACATAGGACATTTGGCTAATGCACCCTCTTCAATATCATTTGTTACCTTCTACTTGAAGACCACCTCAAAGATCTTCCCAAGTAGAGGTGTCACCATCATAATAACCCCCTCAAATAGTTTTACCCCCTCCTTAAGACCTTGGTAAGTAGTAATTGGAAGAAAGACAAAGAGACGGGGCATCATCTTCAAGTCCTCCATAACAACCACCACCTCTAGTAGATTTTGTAGACATGGTGCCTCTTGAGCCATATGAGATAGTTGAGGAGGTTTTCAAAGCTTTTGAGGACGTTTATGGTTGAGATAAGGATTAAATAGATGAAGATCCTACTACCCAAGTAGGAAAACATCCATATTCTCTTAGACAATTGGAGGGGCTTATAAGGATAAAGTGAAAGAACATGAACTAGCCTTAGCCACAACTACTAGCCAAAGGAAGAAGCTTTGTCCCTACCAGTTCCAAAAGGCCCAAGCTCTCCTTTTTGCATATAACCCAATAAATAAACTTGTTTAGTGATGAGTTCCCCATTCATGGGAAAGTCATTCTTGATTGGTTCATTTATGAGAAATCTCAAAAGATTCCCACCATGGTCCATTCATGGGCATTAACTCAAAGCATCAACATTAATGAGGACCTCCAACCTCAAATTGTAGAGATGATGAAATAGTAAGAGGAAAGGAGAATATTGGAGGTAAAAGGATCTGGTGGCAAGAGAATGGATGCTCCAAGGGAATATAGTAGCACCAAAGTTTAAATCCTAGATGCCACCTAGCTAACTGAGCATACCACTATAGTGTAATTCAATCTAGATATCACAAACTTATAAAAGATCACCATAAGGAAAGATCTGGTTGGTACATAATAGTTCACCTTTTAAAAGGTGGAACCTTTCATAGGCCTAACTATACTAGGAGGACAAGCAGTGGGAGAGCATCCCATCCATAAAGAGGATGTGGATATTTTGTTTCTATCCCATTTAACACAAGCAATGGTTGGAATCAGCGGATTAAAGCAATAGATTTCTAACTTAAGGAAGGAAAATAGGACTTGGAAGCCAAGGTTGTGCTCTTTATGCCTAAGGATATGATTAGGTTGTTAAATGAGTCATTATTTGACATATTTGAAGCCTTAAAGGCTAGGAATCTTAGGGATGATGCCTTAATACAACAATCTCAAGTAGTTAAGGCTTTGGTCATCCAGTGGTAATCTTTAGAGGACAAAATTACTGATCTCATCACTGTAAAAGTAAAGAGATAGATCCCAGACTTTAGGGATATTAGTCTAGGATATTTAAATGTAATCTTAAGCATTGTTCACAACAATGTCAGTGAACTCATAAGGGAAGATGAATCTTTGTTCAACAAGATTGAGAAACTCTAAGGAACAACGTTGATAGAGCCCTCACAACCCAATGTTATCGGTTTGATCGATGATGAAGAGTTCAATAAAAGAGCCACTACCACTATCCAAGAGATAAGAGGGAGAATCCATGGCCAATCCATCAATGAGAACCATAGCATAATGGATCTCATCTTCAATTTAGGTGAGATAATAATAAAGTCTTGGAGCATCAAGGAGGTCATGCTAAGAAATGACAAAGAGTTTGACAAATTGGCAGATCAAGAAGAGGGATGTTTGATGAAGCCTATAGTAGATATTGAGATGATAAATTAATAACATACTAAGGCTAAGAACATCCTATAACAAAGATAGCCAGGAGGCCCACCACCAACCCAATAGAAGATTCTATACATTGTAATTATGCATACATTTTGTAAAAATGGAATATTCTATTGTATAAATATATGTCATCTTGTTATCATATATAATTTTAGGTCAATGAAACATAGGTCATTGTGTATAATAGAGTTGTCATACAAGGATATCTATCCTTAATATAAGCATATGTATCTTTAGAACTAACCAATACACCACCTATGTTTCCTGTAAATAGGTAGTGTTACCATTGTGTAAAGATAAAGATTTTTGAGCAAAATTGTATACTCATACCAATTAATATAGCTAAGGAATTTTAAAAAGATTGTCCTTCTTGTTGTGTTGATAGTTTTTATCTTTCCTCTCAATTTTTTTATCTAGATCTTGAATTTGAATGGTTTCTTTAATTCTTAAACTACATTTTCTCATTTATAGGGTTGCTAATCTATGATATGTTAGGTTAGTTGAAAAGATCTTGAGTTGATTTTCTTTAACTTATTCTACATCAAATATGGGCATTAGCTATTTAGATGTAGTAAAAAAATATTAAAAGTACACTTGATTCTTACTTGTAAATTCAATTCATCCTTAGAAATTAGCCCAGTTTGTAATGAAGATTGAGCATTAGCTATTTTACATTATAAATTGGTTTAGATGTATTTTTAGGGAACATAAACTTTGTCATAATGTTTTAGGTAAATACTTACAATCACATTTGTTTCCTTTTTGCCTTGCCCTCTTCTATTTTCTTTTTTTTTACAAAGATCTTCAGTATAACTTAGATTTCAATGTTAATATCCATTTATTTTAGAATAGCATTAGCCTTTGACTAAATATTATCAACAGTGATAATGGATAAACCAAAGTGTCTCCCAACCACGAAATAATATAAATATTTTGGAACACTTTACTTTGCTCTATTTCTATTTCACCACAGGCATCCGAATTGATAGATACCTACAACTCATGCTCTAAATTATAAAATGAGAAGTGTTCCTTAAACACTAAGAGCACCTATGGTACATTTAGAGGCATAAAAAATATCTTTATATATTTTGATGTTTCACATCATGTGCTAATAATTCATCAGCATAGTAAACTGCACATTTATACTTATATCATGCCCATCTATTAATTTTAATCATTATCAAGTCAAGTTGACATAAGACTAACTATACGGTATTATAAAAATAGGTGTAGTGGGTATGGTCAAAGTGAGGTCCCTCATTCTCTTAAAGGTTTATTAATTTTCTATTTTGTTTTTTGTTATGTATGCAACTAGATCCTCTTAACTGTTTGGGTGGTCTTGTGGAAATATAGGGTTGTTAGGTGGGTTAAGAGGGTTAGGAGGATAGTTATTAATTTTTTCTCTTACATTTGAATGGGTTGTCAAAAAATGGGTTTTAAAAATAAAAAATGTAAATAAAAAAATTCTAAATATATAGTGTTAATACCTATTTGATTTTTTATTACTTACCACCCCTCCATCATGGCATTATAGATTCATTAAGGTAACAAGTGATTGAAACATCTTTTTTCCCCTCCATGCATAATGAGATCATATTTTGACATAGATAATGGAGAGTAAAGTGCACAAAGGGTGCGAATGAGGATAAAATGTAGGTTTGGGTTTTTATCATTTTTTTTTTTTTTGAAATAACAATAACATGTACACATTATTTCAAGTGTACATAACATGTACATGGTATGTATTCTTTACATGATGTGTATATGTTATAATGTGTATAAATTATGGCTCAATATTTCTGATACTAAACTAATAAAACATGTATGTGTTAGGGGAATTATCCACATAATTATCCCAAACTCTATTCACATACCCTTAAAAATTCATTTTTTTAATTTTTTTTAATCTTGCTTTAATGGATTTACCTCTGAATTTTTTTCTATTTGAGACTTGAATTTGTCTTTTTGATTTATATTGTTAATCAAGTAAGAAGGTGAATTTGAAGAATATTCTAGAGGTTGTTTTATTTTTATGAAATCATGTTACCAAGTTGCATCAAAATTAAATTTACTATTTATTATTATGTTATAAAAATAAAAATCACCCATATATGCTTCTTCTATAAGTCTTTACTTAATAAAATGTTTCCATTTATTATCATAAGTAAATTACACAACATGAGTAGAGAAAAAGGAAAATTGGTTATCCATGATATATACAATGAATTTAAATTAAAAAAAGTAATAAATAAAATTATTATTTCTATCAATTAATCTTGCATATACAAAATAGCTAATGGCTATGAATAACATACAATAAAAAATCAAGGTATATGGATTATCTGAGTAAGGGTTTGAATGATTTTGTGGAATGTCAAATATAATTTACTGTTTATTGATTAGTGTTTTCCCAATTTTTAGAGAAATAATTACAAAGGAAAAATAGTACTTGTAACCAACTAACCCCATTTTTGAGGGTATAGTAAGAGTAACTTCCCTTGGTGATATGTTCCACTTAGAATATAAAAAAATAAAATGGGATAAATAGGAATACTATGGTATAAATAATGGACCCTAGCCATATTTTATATACCATGAGGCACATGGTGATTAGACTCTATGTTTGTTGTCATAGATGGTTATGTGTATTTGGAAGGAACAAATCATGCCATGATGTATGTAAAATAGATCACTATGTAGCCCATAGTTAGAGTCACTAAGAAGTGTTAAGTTTTTTTAGAAATAAAAAATAAAAAATGAAACAATAAAATTTAAAAAATTATATGTATAGATATCAAATTTTTTAAAAAAAAACTTGACGTCAAAATAAAGAGCTTTAGTTTTGGATTTATCAAAGGTTACAAGACAATTCATTCAATGTAAGATTAAGTCCAAGATCAAAGATTTATTGTATTTAAGTTTTATATTTATGTCCAAGGTAGAAGTTTGTTTTATTTTAGTGTCAAAATTTTAAATAAATTTGAATGAAATCCTAGGTCAAAAATCAAGCAAACAATAAGTAGTATTCTTAAAATAAAATTACGAGTTGACTAGAAAGTTTAATATAGTTTGAATATTAATGAATGAAACTAATAGATATAAATTGTTGTAATTGAAATATAATTAATATATGTATTTACAAATAAAATTTAAAATTTACATAACTAAAAGTTATCTAAAATTGTAAATTTGTAAAAGATACAAAAACCTTGCTGAAACAATCTTTATATTGATTGTGAAGGTTGACTATAACTAAAATATTCTTCAAAGGGCATGTGAATTATGTCACACATATAAAAAAATTTATAAATTGTGATGGGATAAAGACACACTATGACCTTTTCTAAATATTATGGTATCATCCTAGTTAACTATGCACCTAATTTATTGATATTTGTCTATGTATCTATCTGTGAGGATTATACTATTTAATTATGTGTACTAAGTTGATAGGTAGAATACCTAAAAAATACAAACCCTTTCTCTTTTAAAATAATCATAATGGACATCAAATCCAAACTAAGGAATAAGGTTATGTTAATATCCAATCCATCCTTATAAAACCTTTCATAATTTGAGTGTTGCCTACCTAGCCAAAAAGGGCCATAAGCCAATATAGTCTCCCTCCTACATTGAGTGTGTGAATCTTGACTTTTACTAGATGAATGTATCTAGCTAGATTATTTTATATTATTAAAAAAGTGTAATATTGATGTAAAATATAATATATTAAGACTTAGCCTATTTCTATTATAATTTTTCAAAATTTAAATTGGAAAGAATAGTGCTCTTTTGCTTAGTGTGCACTAGAATTGCCAATTGATTTATAGATGTATTTGGATAAGCCTCGATATGATTATATATAGGAATATTTAAAATACTTTTAATAACCTTCTTTTATAAAATCATGGTAGTGGTTAGACATAGTGTCTCAAATTCAATAAGTTACCTTTCGGGTGTGGGGGACAAGGTCATGCTAGTATTCATGGCTAGAGTGCATCCCTATTTTTCTTATCATGGTATGATCCTGAAAGGATAGAGACTACTAAAATTGGTCTGGTAGGAATCCTTGAGAAAAATAGGGATGTCTGATACATATTTTGATGGTTTTAAGATAATTTTTAGTATAGTGAATGTTCCCATAGATATTTTAAGTTAACAAAATGATAAATTGGCCAAGGAAGGTAAAGATT
>JARHVA010008899.1:10000-25000 GCA_037957365.1 Torreya grandis | reverse complement strand
GGGAGATTAACTTGGTAAATTATTTCACGCTACATAATATGAGTTATAATATCAAAGCTTACCAGATGGTATGGGATTAACCTTTGTGGTGGAACCACTCATGTGCACTAAAAGGGTACAATTTCATTAATCTTATTTTGAAATTTTTTGAGAAATAAATTAGAAAAAGATATTTGAACACTATCTTCAAAGAATAGAAAATTACAGAGTTTTAGATACTAAAACAGAATACCATGTCAATATCTAAGTATTAAAATATTTTATTTATGAATCATGCATCATGTTCATTACATGTTAGACAAAGAAACCAAGGTCATTAAGGTTAAATTGGGGTTGAATGAGATATTCATTTATGATGTAAATATGACTAACCTAAAGATATTAATTTCCTCCTTAGAATCAACACATCATGTTAAATAAAAAGGGAAGTCTTGCCAAAGAGTGAGGCAAGAATTTTAAAACAAAAAGTAGTAAGGAAATTCTAATCATCAATACCTCCAATAATCAGTAATTTCAATAAAAATGACTCCAAAAATTCTACTAGAAAGAGTTATAATTCTATAAATAAAATTCAAAATAAAAAGGGGTCCAATTCACATTATTTTACAATGAATGATGTTGGAAACAACAAACAACAAAACTTCCATGGCTGAGACATAAGATTAAATACCATTACACTCTTGGATACGACTTATGTAACTTTTTATAACTTAATGACAACCATTATTATAGGGATTGTCCTAAGTTAAAGGACAATCACAAGGTCTATGTAGCTATAGATAATAAAAATGTATAATTTTAGTCAACACTATGAGACATAGAGTACAATTTTAAAATTTTCCTTCTATATTTTGATTGATTGAGGATCCACATATATATTTAGTTCTATTTTTAATGCATTGAAATATAAAATAAAACCAACTAGACTTAAAGAGTGATGGAGATTAGATTTTGGCTTCAGAAGGAATGTGGTTGTTAAGGAATATCTAGAATAAGTCGATCTAAATTTGGGTAGTTTTAAGACTCATTTAAATTTATTAATTACTGCCTTAGGATCATATGACATTATCCTAGGCATAGATTGGTTATATTCACATCAAACTAAGTTGGACTGCACAAGTAAAATAGTTCAATGATTCGATGATGCAACAAATTCTATGATGATTCACAAAATCATCAACTCATCTAGCCCATAAATTCTTTCATCCATTCAGATTAGAAAGTGGTTATTGAGGGGTATTATTTATATGCTCTCAACTCGAATAATATAGATGAATTAAAAACCTCCATACTCCAACATTATCCAATTTTTGAAGAGTTCACAGATGTTTTTTAGAAGAGATATCAGGTTTACCTCCAAAAAAGATATTTAATTGTTATATTGATGTAATACCTGGTATAGAACCTATATCTAATGTGCCTTACCATATGAACATGTTTGATTTAAGGGAACTTAAATCACAACTTGGATATTTTTTAGATAAGGGGATGATACATCCTAGTGTGTTACCCTAAGTAAATCTAGTAGTTTTTGTCAAGAAGGATGGGACACAAATTATGTATCAACTATAGAATGATCAATAAGTTTAAAATAAATAATAAGTATAATATTCCTCATTTAGATGATCTATTTTATTAAATGAAAGGAGTTGTATTTTCAAAAATAAATATTCGATCTAGGTATTTTTATCTATGCATCAAAGGTGAAGATGTCCATAAGATTGTATTTAGAACTAGATATGGGCATTGTGAATTTATAGTCATGTCATTTGGACTAATAAATTATCTTTTAGAATTTATGAATTTAAAAAACAGTGTGTTCCAATATTTTATTGACAATTTTGTATTGATGTTTTTAGATGGCATTTTAATCTATTCTAAGAATGAAGAGGAACATGAATAAAACTTAAAGTTGGTGCTAAAATGATTAAGGTAACATAAGCTATATGAAAATTTGTCAAAGTGATCTTTTTTCAATTTAAAATCATTATTTAGTTCATGTGATTTATAAACAAGTACTTAAGGTAGATCCTAAAAAGCTTACAACCATTATTGAGAGGCCAAAACCAAATAATGTACATGATGTAAGAAGCTTCATGGGGATTTATGGTTAGTATCAAAGGTTTGTACAATAATTTTCTACTATTTCTCACCCTATAAATTCCTTACAAAGTAAGGGGAATATATTTTATTAGTCTCCTAAGTGTGAATCAACCTTTCAATACCTGAAACATCTATTGACTATAGCTCCTATTTTGGCTATATTGGATCCCACTAGAAAATTTGAAATATGGGTAGACACTTCTAAGGTGGGAATTGGATATATATTGAATCAAGATGGAAAGGTGATTGCTTATGAGTCTAGGAAGCTCAAGACTTGTTAACTAAATTACCCCATTTGTGATTTAGAGTTAGTTATTGTCATTCATGATTTAAATAAATGGAAGCATTTTCTTATAGGTAACCACTTTAATATTAATCAGATCATCATAGCCTTATACAATTGTTTACTCAGGATGAGTTGAATTCAATTCAAATAAGATGGTTGTAATTTGTTAGTAACTTTAATATTTACATTGATTTTGTTAAAGGAAAATAAATTAGAGTGGTTGATGCATTAAGTAAGCAACCCTATTTTATTGCCCTCTTAGTACTATTTTATGATTTTGAAAATTTTGTGCTTATAGAGTAGAAAATTGATTCTAAATTCCTTAACATTTGTGTTGAATTAAAAACAATAACTTCTAGTTCTAAATTTTATGTTGATTCAAATGGTTTACTAAGACACAAAGGCATAATTTTTGTTCCATGTTTGGGACATTTGAGAGATCATGTGTTGAATTAAGTGCATGTAACACCTCATTATGCACATCTTGTTGTCAATAAAATGACACGAGTTAAAAGAGTTATGATTCTAGTTTGGGATAAAAAAATATGTGGTTTCATATGTAGTAAATTGCTTGTAATATTAGCGAGTTAAATCAAAGCATGGTCATCCTAGAGGCTTACTTTATCCTCATACCATTATATAAATGAAATGGGATGTTGTATATATGGATTTCATCATGGGATCAGCTAAACCTCATAACATACATGATTCCATCTTAGTTGTGATTGATAAAATCACTAAAGTGGATCATTTTATGACTATCAACATCACTAATGATGTTTCTATTCTTGCAAAAATATTTGTAAAAGAAGTGGTACAGATTCATGGTGTACCTCAAGTGATCATTTTTGATAGAGATAAGTTGTTCACTTCTCAATTTTGGCAAACTATGGTGTCTTATTTTGGTACAAACCTAAATTTTAGTTCAGCCTATCATACAAAAATAGATGGGTAGACTAAAAGGATCAATATTATTATGGAATGCATGTTTTTAATATATGTCATGGACCAACAATATAAGTTGAAACACTTCCTAGAGTTGGTATATTTTTATTATAATAACACCTACCATTTACTAATCATTATGGAACCATTTGAAGACTGATATGTTTTAAAATGTAGAACCCCATTAGGATAGAAAAACTTGTAAACCCATATGTATTATGGTCCATAAGTTTTTCAAGAGTATTATGAGAAAATGACTATTATTAAAGAAAGGTTGAAGGTTGCCTCTGATTGGTAAAATTGTTATACAAACTTGAAAATATCTCATATAGAATTTGAAAATTTAAATAAACTATTTCTAAGAGTAAGACCTTGGAAAAAATTAATCAAATTTGGTAAAACTACTAAATCAGCACCATGCTATGTTGGACCTTTTGAATAGTATAAAATATCAGCCTAGTGGCTTACTATCTCACTCTTCCTCCTTCTCTATCTATAATCCATGATGTTTTTCATGTAACATTTTTAGGGAAATAGGATTTATATCCCTCACATGTTTTACATTATGATAATATTCAGGTGGAGGGAAGGATGAAAATTTAGTTTGAGGCTCTCAAAATCTTAGCTCAACACAACATTAAACTATGAAAAAAAAATGGTATCATGTATTTGTCTAATGGGATCAAATGGGAAAAATGAGTTCTACCTACAAAGATGAAAATATTTTTTGGAATAATTATCATTAATTAGTTTAAGATTCAAAGATGGTACCATTCTTAAGCGAGGGTGGATGGCATGACTACAACTACCTAGCACTTTGACTTTGACTAATTATCAAAACTATTTTAATATTCTTATCTTATGTGGACATTTATTATAGAAATTATTTAACTTGTAGAACATTAATTATTAGATTAAATTAAATTGTAATAATTGATGTACTTTTTGTTAGATAGGGTGAATAAAGTAGGTTTTATAGGGATCCTCAAACCATTAGTTTAAATAAAAGTATAATAAAACAAAAATAGTCAAAGATCGATAGAAGTTCAAAAGAGAAGGCCTCTAACTGAGCATAAACAAACCAAAAGCCTAGAAGTAGAAAGATAGACCAACAAGACTTACACCTTAAACACTAAAGACCACTAATAGATTATTAGATAAAACTATAAATATCCTTAGAGCTTATATTATCCTAACTAGTCTCCTAATCATCTTCAATCTCCTAGCCATATTCCTTTAATAGAACCTTTTTAATTTTGCCCTTAGTATGCTTTGAGGGGCCTTAATCTAAGGTAAGAGTGGTATTATCTTGAGTAGGAGAATATTTATAAATTTCCACTAGTTTCATTTTCTTTTTTAATAGTGTCTTCCATCTTTAGTACCACATTCAGGTCATTTTTGAGTTTCATCGTATCTACTTTTAGATAATTCTAGTCAGTAATGAGATTTGACATGGCCATACCAACTTTTTCCATATTATCGAAAGAAAACCCAAATTTTCTATTGCATTGTCCCATGGAGTCTTATAGGGAGAGAGTTAGGGTGTGTTTAAGGGTGGTTTCCTCATTAATGAGATTTCAGGTGATTTTACATTTTTAATTAAGGGCAGTGAAGGGGCAAGTAGGTAATTGAGAGGAGTATGATAAAGGCTAGTGGAGTGGGTAAAATAATATGGGTTAGGGGAAATCCCCTCATTGTCTAGAGGCTTAGAGGATTCAACAAGAAGGTTTTTAGCAAGGGATAGGGGTTTACTTGGTAATGACTCCTTTTTGGAAAAATAGATAAATCAAACCATAGTGTATAATGTAATTTTTATTTTTCACCTCATAAAATAGTGTAGTACTCTCCAAGGATTTTAACAAGTAGAAAGGCAAACTAATTTTATCTCCTTTGAAACTATTGAGTAGAAAGAAGTGGTGTAAGAATATAACATTGAATTTACTTTCCAAAGTGAAATATTTCATAACTTTTAGGTAGATATTTGGCCATCATTTTGGGAGGTTAAGTCTAAGGAATCCTTTTTTTCAATCTTCATCTCCTCATCAATTTCCAAAGTGAAACGTTTCATCACTTGTAGGTAGATATTTAGACATCATTTTGGGAGGTTATGTATAAGGAATCCTTTCATTTTAGTCTTCATCTCCTCATCAATTTTTAAAAAATTATACATAAGATTTACCTTTTAGCTACTATCTTTGAAATATTTCATCCCATTGCATGACATGCCTATCACCTCACCAATATCTTCCTCTAAGACCTCAATGTGTAGACCCCTCATTTTGATAATTCATTTGTTACATGCAAGAAAAAAATCATTAGATAGGTTTTCATCTTGGCCAGTAATACATTGAATAAATGAAGCCAAACCCGCCTTTTAGAGTTTTTTCCAAACCTTTTTATTGTTTTGAACATTCAAGCATGAAAGAGATTCCAATTAGTATCTTTTGCCATCCATTATCAACTAGTTCAAGGAATAATGCCTATAAAATTTAATTTTGTGTTTAAACTTCTAAAGAATTCTTACAAAGTGATGTTACCAATGGCATTAAATTCATAATTATAGTTTAAATCATTAACCAACCAATTCTACACACTATTCATTAATTCATCATTAAGAGTAGACCTAGTCGACTCAAGGTGATGACTGGATGTAATCATGATTGAAGGTGATAAGAATCTAGGATGAAATTTGATTGGGACTATCCCATGTGATGAACTTATCAACACACACACCAAAATTATCAAGAATATCCACCATAAAGTTTCCCTCCCTATATATAGACTATGAAAAATTTCTCAAAATAAAGTTAAAGGTTTTGGACATCATCTATTATAGATTTAATGGTATGGGATGGGGTGAATTTACCATCAAGGGCATTAATAATATTAATTTAAATACTTAAATGATAATGTTTGGGATGTGAAAATGAGAAACAAGTTCAATACCTTAAAAGGCAGCCATGGACACAATAATATGATTGGTTCGCTGACCTAAGGGACCTATACGAGAAATAATTATCACACCAATGTGATCACAAATCACCCTTCCCCACATCTAGTCTTTGGTTGCTTTTTGATGCACCATCAAATTTAATCTTAAGCCACCCATAGGGGGACTTGGCCATTTGGTGGCATGACAAACTATGACTGATGGTGTTGTTTCCATAATTTGAGACAAATTCTAAGAACAAAATATATAAGAGCCATATGGGGATAACCTATCCTTGTCTTTGGGGATAAGATATTTCCAATTCTCTACAATAGAATAACACATATGATTCAATATCAACCCAAGTGGAGAGCTCATATTCTCAAAAATCTAATCATTCCTATCCTTTTATATGACCCAAAATAAATGAGGGAGGGCAAGGGTCCATGCAAATGAAAGAGATATGAGTGTCCACGGGGGTTTCCATTACTAAATAAGATCTTGAATGGAGCCTTGGTAGACCTAAGAGACCAAATTTGATTTAAAAACCTATATAGAACTGAGAATTTGATGGGGCACTCCATAAAAATATGATGAACTAACTCTATATATGCAGATCAAAATGAGTATCAATTAAGAATTGTTATTCCCCTCTTAATAATAAAATTTGTGGTGAGAATTTAGTTTTGAATAGCTTGCCAAAAAAATGTTGATTTTTGGGGTAAAGTATTTATCTAGAGAGGTTATTATAGATACCATTAATCCTTTACTTCTATATCCACTAAATATCTTGACTTCACTGAGTAAGTCCCACTATCTTCAGAGAACCAGAGAATATAATCCTTCTTTAGAAAGTGGGGTATGTGAATTTATTGTATTTTTTAATTAAGCTCAAAGAGAGAATGGGATTGTTTGTAAGTGATGTTATCTAGGTTAAGGAATTTTCATTATGAGTAGCCTTTAGAGTAGTCCTAGTAAAATATTATTTTAGTGTCCCATTCAGCTATGAAATTGATAAAAAGGTTATTCCATAGATGTTGAAAGATGAGAGGGATTTGAGATAACCAAGGATCATCCTAGAAATACACTGATTCCGCATTGATTATTTTCCACCTATATCCTTTTTGGAGGACATTATTTCCACAAGAGGTCACTTTCCATAAATTCAAGCCATCCACCAAGTCTTCCTCCCATAGGAAGCTATTTTTGTTATTACCATTTATGTATTTGGCCTTGATGATTTGTGTCCATTTTTTATCTTCTTTAAGGATTTTCCATCCCATTCTAGCAAGAAGAGATTTGTTCATGTCTCTTAATTTTTGAAGCCCAAGTCAGCCATTTGATTTAGGTATACAAGCCTTATCCCAATGAACTAGGGGAAATATGAACCTTTGTTCCATCCCTTTCCATAAGAAATTATGTCGAATCTATTCTATTTTATTTATAGTTTTATTTGTAATTTTGAAAAGAGACATGAAGTACAATTGTATACTCTAAATGGTGATCTTAAGTAGTTGGAACTTACTAGATTGATTAAGGAGGTGATCTTTCCATCCTACACATTTATTTTGAATTTAGTCCACTAGTGGGTTCCAGTATTCATTTTTTATTTTACCTATAAAAAGAGGAATTCCAAGGTGGCTAGAAGGGAACTTCCTTATCTGATAGGCAAGGATGTTAGTCAATTTATTTTTAATGCCTTCTTCGGTGTTAATGAAGAAAGGATAACTTTTTAAGAAATTGATGCTCTGATTTGACACTTTTTAATAATCCAAAAGGATCCTTTTAAAATTATTAGCTTCTTCAATTATGGCTTCTTCAATTAAGGTGTCATCAACAAATTATTCATGTGAGTCTATTATGGTGCCTTGATCTACTCTGATTCTTTTAATGATACCTATGTTTCTGGCTGTAGTTACTGCTCTTCCCAAAGATTATGCAAGAATGATAAAAATATAAGGGAACAATGGGTTCCCTTATTTTATACCTCAGCTAGCCAAGAAGCCTTTTGGGATCCCATTGACTATGATAAATAAATTGGGAATGGAGATACAAATCTAAATGATGGTTCTAAATGAGGAGTTGAATCTTAATTTATCTAATATTTTATCCAAGAATCTTTAGGAGACTTTATTATATGTTTTATTCATATCAAGTTTGATAAACATTCCATGATTATGGTTCATATGTGTGGAATGGATTACCTCATGTATGTTGATTACCCTATTCATAATTTACCAACCTAAGGCAAAGGCTCCTTGATGTTCTTCTATGATTCTCTCTATAATGGGTTAGATTCTTCTGACCAGAGTTACTAAACAAATTTTGTAAGCCATAAAACATAAGTTTATTTGTCTAAAGTCTTTGAGCTGATTTGCTCAAGAATTTTTGGGAATAAGAACAATAAAGGTATTGTTAAAGTCTTTTATAATCATCCCTTCTCTAAAAAATTCAAATATAGTAGCTTCAACCTCCATGTGAATGATATCCCAGAATTTCTAAAAAAAATAGGAGGGAATCTATCCAAACCTAGGGTCTTCTCTCCTTCCATTGAGAAAATTTTAGCCTTAATATCTTTTATCGAGGTGGGTTTTACAAGTTCATTGTTTTTATCTTGAGAAATAAGGCTAAAGATGTTGCAAAATATTATTTCCTTCAAATAGTGCTCCAGGGAGCCACTTTCTTTGAGCAAGTCCCATAAGTATTGAATAATCTAGTCATCAATATCCTATGAATTCATGCATTTCCTTCCTTCATCCTGTATGAGTTCCAAAATCATATTGTTTTTCCTATTTATGGATGCTTGCTGATGAAAAAATTATGTGTTCTTATCCCCTTCCTTTAGCCAAAGGAATATAGACTTTTGTTTCTAAAAACCTTCTTTAACTTCAAGGTTATGATAGGCATAGAGAAGATCTTTTTCAAAGCATAGGTTTGTTCATCAATACCTTGAAGAGAGGATAATATTTCATGTTTTTTTAGTTCTTCTTCAATGTGTTTCTTTTGAGTAAAGATATAAATAAAAACCTCCCTATTTCAAATTTTTAGTTTTGATTTTAGGTGATTGAGTTTATTAACTAGGATGAACATGTTAGATCCTAACAAGGGTTCATACCACCAAGTCTTTATATCTTCATGTAGATTTGGGTGGTGTAGCCACATAAATTAAAATATGAATGGGATATTTTAAATTTTAGGAATAATATTTCCTTCAAAGATGATAAGATTATGATCTGAGCTGATTCTAGGGAGGGAAGATAAATAGTTTCTATGGTGAAGATCCCAACATAAGGACACTAGACACCTATCTAGTCTAACCTATATTAGATCCTCACCTATCCTTCAATTTTTTTAGGAAAAAGGATATATTTTTATCTTGACATCTACAAGCCCATGTTCTACTATTAAATAATTGAGGTCCACCATACTATTTGAAAAATCAGTAAGACTACCTTTGTTTTCGATTGATGATAGAGGGTAATTGAAATCCCCTACTAATACTATTTTCCAATTGCTATTGATTTACCTAGAAGCTAATAGGTCCTAGCAAATCTTTTTCCTAGCTAACTTAGAATTAGGAGCATAAAGGCTATATATGATCCATTCCTCCTTAGATATTTTGGTTTTGAAAGGTATATCCATATGATAATTGCTTTTGATGAGGATTTCCCCTTATAATTCTTGAGGGTTCCATAGGGTGAAAATTCATCCAGAGACACCATTTAAGCTCATACATAATGACTTTGATAATTTACATATTATGTTACTACGTTTATAAAACAATTCTTCTAGCATTTTGGTCTCCTGTAAAAGAATAATCATTGGGTTGTTTTGATTTATTAGATTACCAACCATTTTTTTATTCTTGGGTTTATTGATTCCCCTTGCATTCCAATAAATGAACTTCAATGCCTTCATTCGGTGAAGTGGTTTTTAAGGTTTTTATGACAACCCTTCACTATTTAGTTGGTAGTCTCCTAAATTTGGATGACATTCATTGGGGTTATTTTGGGTTGTTTTTTTCCTTATCCAGTATCTAATATATTATGGCCTCTTGTTGACTTAGTCTATGTCTAGTTTACTTACTCCTCTTTTGCTAGAGTGGAACATTCTCCTTTCTCATTCTTAGGCATGTCTACATTATTTCAAGTTAGGGAGTCTTTTTGGGTAGAGCCTCCATTATGAAACATCTCCAATCAGGTGATGTTTGTATCCTCAATAGGTTTGAGGACTTCTTTCTTTTAGATGAATCCATTGGAATTTTTAGGGTTGTATCCATAGATATTACAAAAAAAGGGATCTCTGGTTAAGTATATATTTAAGATAGGGTCTCTATAGGGATGATTCTTTCAAAGTGGTATTGGACTGTAAAAAATCATGTCCTAAAAGGGCCCCTTTCTGATATAAAGCCAAAGAATGGCTCAAAATATTTAGAGGGTGTTGGTTGTAAATAGGACTCCCATCTAGGATGGAATCAAGAGACTAAGAGGGGGTGTTGAGACCATAATATGGAGGAGGGATCAGGGTGGGGGGTGGTAAGGTGAGAGTGAGGATGAAGGATTAACTAGGCTTTTTATAGGAAGGATCTTAGGGAGAGATAGTTGGGAGGCTAAAACATGGGAGGGATCAAGGAAAAGGGGATGTTTATGGAAATACTTTGAGAATTGACTACAATTATTGTATTTAGAATAAATCAAATAGATTTTTCATACTCAATTTCTAGAGACCAAACCCCATATTTTGATTTTAGTTTAATGTTATGTAGAAGAGGTTTGTTTACTAGAATAAGTACTGATAATAAGGCTAAAATCATTCTTATCCTAGCCATGATGACTATATCTAGATTGATCAATTGGTCTAGCACCCTTGAAACATCAAAAATGATCATCAATTCCTAGTATTATGTAGGTAGTTTAAGAAGCCAAACCCACATGGGTACATCTTCTAGAGCTATGTTATTCAATTTGGTACTTACTTTCCAAAGTCTAACTGAAACATTAGTTTTAACCATGAACCAAGGTCTTTTCATGAGGACCCTAAAGTAATCCTCTTTCTTAGTAAAGATGGCAAGGAAGAATTCCCTTGGTAAAGAAACTACCTCGAGTTAACCTTTGAGCTTCCATTAATTATTGGCCCATCTCCTAAGGGAATTAATGTTAGGTTTGAAGCCATTTACATTGGCTAAAAGGGATTTTTCCATCTTACTATTTGCCAATTTCACCAGAGTGTCAAGAATATCGACCCAAGTGTCATTGTTTTCAATTTATGGGATCAAATAGACATTTAAGAGGTCTAATCCCATCCGTTGTTTTCCCAAAACCCTATCCACCTAGGAGAGAGTGGAAAATTCCAAAGGGATCTCAGTGGGTGGGGTATTTTTAGTACTATATCTCATTACTTTTCCTTGAGACATGTCTATCTATTTAGTAAACACTGTGTCTTTTTGATGATAATATGGGACCTCCTTCTTGTGTTTTCCACTCTTGACTTTTTATTGAAACATGTCAGCTGAATTTGGACATGTAACATATTTTTTATGACTTATGTTTCCTTGTAATAATTGATGTTTTATTTTAGATAAATATATTATATTATTCATTATTGCTGATTATGAACAAATATAACTGATGTATACATGGTTTGATTGCATCTATGTAATAAATAAGCATAGGTTGGAGGTATAAATTGGGTGCTCAGTGGTAAAGACATGGTATGTAGGCAAATGATAATGGTGATGGATTAGTGTCAAAACCCACATGGTCAAACAATTGTCTTGTTCATTTTTTTTATAAATATGTTATTCATTTTGGATTTTGTTTTTGGCTAGCTAGTTTTTGTCTCAATTTATCTTTTATTTCTATATGGTTAACTAAGTAATCAGCTAAATAGTTCAATATTAATGTGATTTATAGCCACATCAATGATGCACTTAATTAAAATGGATGACATTTAGAGGTTTTGAGATCTTATAAGAGTTATATAATCCTTGATACAATACTAGCTTAGGTCTATATATAAGAAACAACAATGAAATACTAAGAGTGGAAGGTTGATACCATGGCTTTGAAATCTATTATAAGACATAGGAATTTATTTATGTATATAGTTTTGATATAAATTGATGAGTGGTATATGTGTTAATATAGTCCGAAAGGTACTAGGACTTATATTTAATAGTGTCACATTTAAATTTCAGACCATAAGTCATAAGACTTAGGTCAAGGGCATGGTTGTTAAAAAATTTAAACATTAAATCAAACCCTAAGCTATTAACTTTGGTTGAAGCTATAGTTAATGAATGGATTTAAGATACCCAACCATGAGTGGTTATTTGACTATGGAAAATGTTGATTAGGTTTATCTTGTCAATTTTGAAGGCTCTTAATTTTTTCATGATAGCTTATATGAAACTTGGGAAACATGCACGTAGATGTGGAGTTATGGAACATAAACCCTATGATAATCTTGAATGGTATTTTAATGATGTGTCATGCATGAATCTAGGGAATAATGGAATGGGAGTTCCACTTGGTGGAACTCATAGTTATGCCAAATGGAATGGTCATTGTCAATGGTGGATAAAGAATATGGGAAGAGGAAAAAGAAAAAAACAAAATAAGTGAATAAAATAAAAGGAAAGGAGATTCATGAAGGTGATAAATCATTCCTAGTATCTCATTGTATTATAAAAAGACGTAAATTTTTGTTTTTAAACTACAATGTTGTAATAAATGTGTGAATTCATTAATATGAATAATATAGGGGGTTTGAAATAGATTTCTTGCATAGACCTTGACTTTATTATGAATGGCACTTAATCAAACATACTCAATAGGTTTAGATAAGTTAGGGTACTAGCCCATAGATGACAAAAATTACCTAAAAAATGGTGCAATGAACTGGTTAGATTGTTTCATTACGTAAATATTTTACACGTTTTTTTAATTTTAGCTATTTGGGTGTAAAGCCTAGTTTTTGGTATTCTATTTTTGAGTTTGTTAAAATGATTATTATTGTCTAAAACCTTTATTTTAGGATTATCTTGAGTATGGATGGTTGAATCATGAGATCCTTGGTTATTGGTTAGTATTATTGGGAATTTAGATTTTCCATGGTAATTATTATTTATGATAAGGTAAATAGGGTAGTTGTTGTTATGTATTTTTGGAACTTAGAGTAATATTATTATACATGAGTATTGTGTTGTTCAACCAACTCATGAATATAGGAGATTGTTGACATTATTATGGGTAGTTATATAAACCTCCTTAATTATAGGAGTGATATCTCTATATGTATTCTTTGAATCATTTTAATAAAGTGTGTTGATTGACCAACTAAAATTTTATGTGTTGTGTACATTGTTGAGCCTTTGGCTATACCAATAATGGGTTAAACTTATTATCTAGTATCATAGTGGGTTCCCTAGACCTCACTGTAATTCAAGTCTTGTTCTTCACAAAGGATATGGAGTGAAGACCATGCCAATTATTTTTACCATTGGAAATACCTTTAGTTATGGCAGTAGTAATGTTACATTCTATTGGCATTCTAAAATATTTTTGTAAATATATATAGAATTACAAATATATTTGTATTTTTATAATATTTTTTGGTTTCTTACCATATAGTGAATATCTTCATACAAGGGTTTGATATCTACTTTACATTGCATATGATATTGTCTTTGATCTCCTATGATTCTATCAAAATAAATAAATAAATAAATATTACATATATTTATCAATGTTGTTATATATATATTACAAAATTGTGGATTTGGGCATATAAGTAGCGCATACTCTTCACAGCATTTATATCTAGCCTTTTAGGGCCATACTATATATTTTGGGTTATTTATAGAAGGAGTTGATACTAAGATACCTTTACAGGTCATAGCATCCTCTGTATTTGAATTGGATCAGATTTATTCATTATTCATTATTCATCATATCTCCATCTCATATCAATTTCAACTACCTTATTAAACACTGAGACTACATTCATTCAGCTATAGACCCAGATGCCATATAGTCCATAAACTTCTCCACTCCTTTCATCGGTGGCAAACCATAAAAATTTGATTGTTTATATCAATTTTATATGAATAGTATATTGAGATCTATATAACATCATGGACATATAGTTGTCTCCATAACATCATCCACCTTCTAGATGATAGTCATCCACCAAGCTCTACTTCAACCTTGTATTGTTTTGGATCACTTTAGATCTACGAATTTTGTAACTGACATGAATTAGGATCATCCACTCAATCCTTAGACTTGGAATCTAAATCACTCAACACTCCATACATTTTGCATTATAAGTTTTTGATATATTTGTCTTCAATCTGTATTCAACCCTGCATCAACGGTTGACTGACCTTTGAATTGATTTTGAATTTTTTGCATCCATGACATCCTCTTTGAAGTTAAATTATCTCTAGCTTTGCCTCTTTTCATTCTCCATCTAGATCTACAATCTCAATCTCAAACTCTTCAAATTGGACTTGCTTCCCACTCCATCGATGCATCATTAGCAGTTCCCAACTCATTCTCCAATCACTATGTACATATTCAACTTATAAGATCTCTTCGATGCTTGCAATGTTAAAACCAAAATTACTAAGCCCATGGTATTATTTTAGGTATATCTTTTATAAGAGTCTTTTAGGTTTTAAGTTTATGTTTTGTTATAGTTTTGTTTCATATCCATAGTTTTATTTTTATTAGAA
>JARHVA010008899.1:0-5000 GCA_037957365.1 Torreya grandis | reverse complement strand
CACCTTAGATCAGTATATCACCAAGAGAATCTACACTTATTGTACCCTTAATGATGGTATAGTGGTTTACAAGTATTGTTTAACCTCTGTAGTTAGTGCTCTAAAATATTTAGCTAAAAATACTCTACAAATGATAAATTCTATTTGAGATCCCACATAATAAATCAAACCCATGCCTATATCACCCTTTATACCTTAATTTTTTCTTTTAATGTATTCATAGTCATTAGATATTTTCTACATGTAAGATTACTTGGTAGAAATGTGTATTCTATTTATCACCTTTTATATATTTAAATTTGTTGTATGTATTATGGTTATTCAATTATCATTGTCATCTACTCATGTTGTGTATTTTACTTTTGATAATAAATGGAAAAATCACAATAAACAAAAACTCATTAAATAAGCATCGATTCGTGATTATGATTTTTATGATATATAAATGAATAGACAATTTTATCTTGATGAAACTTGGGATTATAAGTATAAAAAAATAAATTAACCTTCTTCCTTGACTAATAAGCTAGAGCAAAAAGAGTAATTCAAGTTTCAAATAAATAAACATTCAAAGTAAAATCTATCAAATCAAGGTCAAAGTGTTTTTTTATAAATTACATTAATTTAGGCATTTAATTATGACATGTATTTTCAAAAAATAGTTGATATTTAACTTACATGTCATATCTCTCTCCTTTTCAAACAATGGGGATGTGTTTCATTCCTTTTCCCTTAACACATCACAATATATAATTAAAATTAGTGACATTCCTTCTAGCACATTTTATGATGTTGCCTCTACTTCCACCTCGTGATTGTATTCACATGATGTTACTCTTATACCACAATTTCATAATATTATCATATAATTACCACATGATGATAATACATCTATTGCTAGTGATAATTATTTCAATAAAAAAGAAACATATAACTCGTATAAAATAAATGAATCTCTCAATATAAATAGAGAGTATACCCATTCAATTCCCACACCTATTATTTAACTATTTTCTATGCATATTTATTAAATTATACCTAATTTTTGTGCTTTTGAAGCCCTTCAAGATAAATTCACCACTATGAGATAATTAATGAAAGAATTTATGAAAAAAAGTATTTCAGCACAAATATCACATGACTTGAAAAGTAATAGAAAATATAAAAAATAATACATAATATTCCAGTACAAATCATGAAAATTCATCAAATAATCATGTGCCCCATAAACAACATACATTTATTTAACTCTAAATTATAGAGGTGGTCTCATACTTGGGTAGATAGGGTTAATAATATAGAAATGAAATTGCACAAGGGTGATAAACTATAAAGGTTATTAAAATGAGATAGGCTAAATAAATAAAGTACAAGTATGCTATATATATAAATGACAAAGTAATAATATACCTAGTTGGTTGTCATGCTGATATAGTTCTAGATTTAGAACATGTAGAAATTAGACTGGAAGAGGATTTTGGATTGAGTGCATCTAGATTTATGGACACTAGTATCTTACTTGGATGGTTGTGTTGATGTTATTATTTGAGTTGTATATAGGTGTGATATATGGAATACCTACTCTAAAAGGATGAGACCACATTAATGCTTTTAGGTTATATCTTCACCATCATTATGGTGCATTCATATTTGTATCATGGATTGTATCTCCTCATGAAATTAAATAACCTTAGTTTTTCATCTTCATAGTAACCTTGGGAAAAATAATTTAGTGGGATCACAGTGTTGAGATGACCTCAAATATCCATCTATCAATGAGAATTTCCTACATAGACAATACTTTGAACAGAGCCTTAGACTATTTTAGTTAGCCCATGCATGTTGGATTGTGTGTGAATCATGTAATATTTCATAGGTAGTTTAACTTGGAAAATATAGCTCTTGGGATGTTCCCTAAATAATTTATATATGTATATAAATTGTCCCTATGACTAATATGGAAATAGTACAAAAATAGGTAATATTTACTCAATTGAATGCTTGATAGAATGTTTTTAATAATTTACCTTTGTCTCTTTAGGTCTTTTATAGGTGATAAATGAATTAGGGTTGATCTTATATTTATATCAATCCCTTTGGAGAAATAACTCAAATTAAATCACTTAGGCTGACCACTAGGATATTTTTCATTAAAAATTGAATGACTTTAGGGCATTAGACAATTGTGTCATAACATGACATTTATGTCAATGCAAGAGTCTATCTAGGATGCTAGTGTCCAAGGAAAAAGAGAGTAGGTAAAGTCTTAGAAGTTTTAGGGGTATAAGATAAGTACATTTTGAGAAATATGGGAAATATATTAGGTATGGATCATCAAATAAGGTTGGTTTTACTAATATATAATCCAAGGGAAATGATATAAAATAAATGCAAAACTTCTAAAAGAAAGAAAGGTCTATAACTAAGATAAATAACAATGGTCTAGTTTTTCCTAGTGTACAATATTGAGGTGATATATAATTTATAAATAGTATATACATTTCCCCCCTTTAATATATTAATGAAAATGCTAGTTTAAAGGAAAGGAATATGTACTTGGGTGTGTTCAACACACCTTGTGTTTGCATGAGTCCAAACTGAGTGATTTATTAGTAATAGACCTATAACCAAGATCATGTTACAATATATAATTACTATGTATAATATAAAATTAAAAGTATTGAAAAGATTGAAATTAAAAGATAAAATTTTAAGAGTACACATGTGTATCAATATAACCACCTTGCCTATTGGAAAGTTATTTTGAAAAGATGTATTATTTTAATGATATGAAATTGAGATTAGGAAAAATATATACAAATATATAAAGTGCATATATTTAAGGAGATAGAGAGAGATTAGAAGGCACATTCCCCCAACCTTGGATAAAATATTATTTTCCTCTTGGAAATTGGTATTATCTCAATTATGCAACCCAATGATTCTTAGAACCTGGTGAGATTGGATGATATAATTAAATCCAACCTAAAAACATAAAAATCATGATCGATTTAATCACCTCAACCATACCAAAATAAAACCAACTACTACAGTATACTGGCTTAATACATCATATAAAATTTCACCCTTGCAAGTGGTGATAGTCTATGAAGAGTTTTAAAATTTGAAACTAATTTGGATCTTGCAATATTGTCACACATTACTGTCGAACAAATTTGACCCCATGTCAAATTTGAGTCACCCCATATAGTTTTAAATCTCATAGAGGTGTCTAATGTTTATCATGGTCTCTTCATGGTTTGTAGTGGTCATAAATAGTCATATATGGTCATGTGTGTCCTTGTTTATCATTGTCCAAGTTCTGGTCTTAAGTTCAATTGTTTAGTCCTACGGTCAAGTACATCATCAAACATGGTAAAACTTATATTATGGTTTAAATTCAGTTAAAAATTTTAATTGGATATCATTTATATCATAGAATCATGTGCTAACCTTTGTTTGGATCTTAATTTCAAAAAAAGGTAATTTGGCCACTTTTGGGCCCATGTAGAAGAGGTGGATGTACCATTTCAACAAGAGAACATTTAAAAAGGATTAAAAACATCATTGATGTCAAAGTTTGGTTAGATAATGTTTAGAATTAGTCAGAGTCTAACATAATTTGTAATTCAACTCCTAATCTTGGCAAAAGGACACTTTTCAAGCACTTGTATGTCCTTCTAAGATCATTTTTTAGTTGAAAATGGTTTGAAAGTGACCCTAAGGATCCCGCAGACCATTTTATATCTCTATACCAAGTTTAAATTATAAATAACACTCTAAACACGTTTTCTTCTCCATCATTGCCTTCACAAGCTCAGGAAGGTAAATTTTCATTGAATGGTATGTCTAGGAGAGAGAGAGAGAGAGAGAGAGAGAGAGAGAGAGAGAGAGAGAGAGAGAGAGAGAGAGAGAGAGAGAGAGAGAGAGAGAGAGAGAGAGAGAGAGAGAGAGAGAGAGAGAGAGAGAGAGAGAGAGAGAGAGAGAGAGAGAGAGAGAGAGAGAGAGAGAGAGAATGAAAGTTTGTCCATTATTAGTAATCTAAGTAAGCTTGAAATAATAGGAATTGGTTTTTTTTAATGGTGGCCTCTTTTTTTATAAACAATAACTAACAGTAATAGAAAGACAATATGGCTTATGCATTTGAGAGGGATCTAGTCTTGCACCTATTTCTCTAGATTATAAATTGATGGAGAGGAATAATTTTGAGGGTGATTTTTTATAGGCCTCATATCTCATTTTATTGGTGGTTGTTATGATTTGAATCATATTCATGAAGTGTTTTCACTTGGAGAGAGAATGTCTTGGTGTATAGGCTGCTTCAGTAGGTTATGTTGTAAGTCTTTATTTTATCTTCATGTTAGTGATTCTAAGAGTATTATAATGATTAATTGTTCATTTAAACTCCCTTATTTCCTTGGATTATTTTTTATATTATCTCATATGTCTCTTTGTCTATGATAGTCAAGTGTACTTGCTTTTAGGAAATGGTCTATGATTACACAGTCTAATGGAGGTTTGAAATTCTAATTTGGTTTAAATAACACTGATAGATCATGGCATAATTTCAAAGGCATTATCACACCATTGAAAACATGAGAAAGATGATTATAAATATCCCAAACACATATTCCAATGAAATGTCACAATTGTTTCCATTAATTGCATATTGTATGAATTGTATGAAAATGTTGGAGATGCTCAAAGTTATGATGAGAACTTGATAATAATATTCATGCATTCATATGCCTTTTACTACCCTAATGTTATCATCTATCTAGATTCCAACTAACTAGAACCTCAAATTTCCTACACATAAACCACATGCATAAATGACTATACCTACAGCTTGTACTGATAGTTAGTGTAAGTTGAAGATGAGAATGCATGGTCTTGAACTCTGTGATACATTGAGAAGTGTTAGAGAGGTGTGTCATGGTATACATGGTCCTAAAATCTTATTATATCATTGAATAATAATAATAATATCAATGGACTAT
>JARHVA010008898.1:392500-402955 GCA_037957365.1 Torreya grandis | reverse complement strand
CCTAATCCCAAGCTTTACTCCATTGAATATAGGTCCCGTATAATAAAAAAAGAGACCCTCGATAAGTCAATTAATCAAGAAAAATGATCTCATAGTCTAAACAAATAAAAAATAATCACTTTTTCTTAGTCTCATAGAACTGCCCTTTTTTGTAGGTGATGGTTGCAAAACGACCTTGCAGTAGTGGTGAAATCACCCTAAGGTAGCAATATAACCACCTCAATAATTTATGTAAACACCTAAGGGTAGTTATAATAACTGCCTCATGGTGGTTATGAATCCATTGTGATGGTTATGAAATTGCCACCTACAAAAGGTGGTGGTGCTGTAACCTGAACGGTGGTTCCACTAGCTGCTCGTAGTTTCCCCAAAAACCCACTAAAAATCACTTAAATTCTAACACATCTTCAAATTTTATAACATACCATACCAAACAATGATCATCAAGCAAAAAATTTCAAAATTGACTGGATTTCAACCATACTTTGAACAAATTTTCAAATTTGGGGTAAAAATGAAAAAGTAAACAAAAATTGGACTGATTGTCATCTAGTTTGCATATTGATAAATCTAGAAAAAAAAACATAAAATAATTAAAAAAATAAAAACATTTCATCTAGTTTTCATACAGATAAATCTATAAAAATTCAACATCTTGCATAATAGCATAGGTTTCTTCTTTCTTCCATTGCATGCATATCAAACATTGAAAAGGATAAAGAAAAAGAGTTTTGTTTTCATTTGCTTTCAATTTTTCTATCCTTTACTCTCAACACTTTATTTTTAGCAAGAAATTATTCATTTGTTAAAGACCTATAAAATCCCTAAAACATCAAAACAAAAATAAAAACAATGTCAAAAGCCTTGTTATTTCATGCAAACCATACCAAAAGCCTTGAAAATCTAAGCAAGTAAGTACATCTACCATAATCCTTGTCCTTCTACATAAGAAAACATGTACCAAGCCTTGCTTTAACATTCTAGCAAGCACACTTTACAAGCCATTGCCTAAACAAGCTCATACATTTTTCCCTAGATTCCACTTAGTCTCTTTCAGATGACCCTTCCTGAGACACCAGGTCTTGTCCAACATGGTCTAATCCCTAGAGTTAGAGAACCTGGTCCTACTATCACCACATAATCTAATATTATCATTGAGTTGAGATGTGAGTTCTTTTGATCCACTCCAATTCCACACCTCATCGTAGAGTCCTTAGCTACCTTAGAAGAGCAAGAACACATCCCTGATCTACCTATCATTATATTTACAAAAAATAAGGGACATCAATACAATGTCATCCAAGCTTAGTTACCCATTCATCCCATCTTCTTCTCCTTAGGTCTAATCCCATTTTATATCATTCACACTTAGTGTATAGCATTGGTGGAGTAGAGTCAACCCAACGGAGCAGATCTTCTCCCTTGAGTCATTCAGCTCAATCTCCCTCATTTCCATAAGCCTAGTATTAACCAAGAAATTCACCTTCTTGTGATATTAGAGACTGAAGGGCCTTGAATCTTTGTCTCCACACAACCTGATGCTCTCAACAAGCACTGAGATGCTATTGAGGTCTTTTGGTTCCATCAAGAGAATGAATTTCCACCACCTATCCCAAATCTCATTCTACCCAATAATCAGCCAAACCCTTAGCCCATCCATTACATCAACTACCTTTGCCGGACCTCAGGGAGATGAGTACATAGGTTAACATGTGCTAATTTACATGCATAAAATTGGGTCATCTGGGACTATGTTGGCTTGCTAGTTAGAGCATATCTAAAGAAATTGGTGGATGAAATGACTAATGAAGTAAAGGCCCAAGCCTTTCTTTTAGGACTCAAGTTTGTGATCCATTATGGGATTAAGAGAATTATAATTGAGGGTGACTCAATGGTCATTATTCATACACTTAGGAATGGAAAGAAGGGGGGTGTGGTCTTATAATGTGGATAACATTACTAGCTGTGTTTGAGACATCCTTGCTCCCCTAAATGATTAGGAAGCCAATCATTACTTTCATGAAACAAACAAGGTGGTAGATGAGCTAACAAATAGAGGCATAGCTCAAATAGAATATTTAATAAGTGACAATGATTAGGAATCATGGTCGATGGCTGGGCTTACACCACTTCATGATTATCTTACATTAGGAAGGGATACAAATTTAGTGGTAATAATGGTTGGAGACTTGAAAAATCATGGGAAGTATTTTTTCCCATGCCCATTAGGTTGCCTCCCACACTCTCACTACATTGGTGAAATGGCAAAAGAGTTTTATTCCTAAAGGAAACAAAATCAGTCAACACTAGTTTAGAGTGGAAGCAGTGAGTGTGAGGTAGTGGAAATGATGAAAATAGAGCATATATTGTAGGTGAAACTCAATGAATCACTCCTTCATGTCAAGGGTAGAAAGTGTAAGATGGCATTTGAGGGAAATGTATCAGATATTAGGTTAAAGAGAGTGTTCATCATACAAACAGGCAATGTCCTACTCACTATCAAGGAGGTCATTATGATTGTCTTTTTAGAGACCAATTATAGGGTTAAGTTTAACTCCTTGGTTGTGTTGGCTTTTATGGGAAACTTATTTATGGCCTCTAAGGATAAAGAATTAACATTGGCTATGGCAATCAAGCTTATTTGAGTGCGATCAAAGATGGTTTGGAAGTAACAGTGGAAGTTTTTTCATTGGAATAAAAATAATCTCAAAATTTATTTGAGGCCAAGGGTGGTACTATTAAGGGATTTTAGGGATTTGGAAGATAGGTTCGAAAATCTATTAGAATATTTGGAGGTTTTAAAAAACTAGCTTCAAAACATTGGTCCTTCTAGTAGTTAGGTGTCTGTTATGGATTTAGTTGCTCTACATACATCAATGACATCAGTTGTGCTAGCTTTACATGGTATAAAGTCTCATAAGCTTGCTCGGGCAATGAAATTGTTAGCTAAGAGTCATGGCATTCACACTCCCTACCTCAGTCGACCTTGATGTTATTAGGGGGAGGTCCTCCTACTAGACAAAAAAGTAGCCTCAGCTCCTATGAGGGCTCACTTGGCCAATGTAAGTGTAGTCATGTAAAATATGAAATTATATAACTTTAGTATGGCTAAGACACCTAATCCATAGGTCCTCCTATTGGCTCACACAACCCTTCTAGGCTACTTCTTTCACTAATTCCCAGTCATCCAAATCTTTTTGAACTTAGCCCTTTAAGACCCAAGTAACCCTTTTAGGCCCACATCCATCCCCCCAGGCCTCATCCCCTTATGATAATAACACCAAATAAGATAGGAATGTTGAACCCATAGTATCCTATTTTTGGCATATTGTCTAAGTTCACTTTTGCCTCCAACGATCAGATTATATTGGTTCCTTATCTTTTTCCTTATCAGCCTCACATGAATTCATTTAACCCATGATCATTTGTTACCCTATAAAAGGCTATTCTAAGTCCATTTAGAGGGGTTGACACTCATTTTCAAGAGAGATACAAGAATATAAGCAAGTATACTCAAACACTCTTCCCTATTCTTTGCATATAGCCTTCCAATATTATTCAAATCCTACTCAAGTCATTGCACCAGTCCCTAGCCAACTAAAGCACATCCAATTTTGCATTCTAGTTGCATTGATCATACACAAATTACACCAAGCACTTCAATGGGAGAACTACATTAGCTTGATCCCTCTTTGGAGTATTGGTATGTAGGCAACATGCCCACACACGGGGTGTGAAGTGCATTTAGTGTATCTTTTACACACTAACCCCTTCTCTCTTTTTCCCAAGTTTGCAGTCAAGTTCAAGCACCAAGAGGTCCTAAGGGTTTTGAAGATTAAAATAGGCACATAGTGAGCTCTACAAGGTTTTAAAACCTAAAATTTTAGTGATAGGGTAACATAGGCATTCTGAACAGAACCCAAAAAGCTTTCAACCTCATGATAATAACACTGAAATAGGACTATAATGCTAGATAGTAGGGTGTCCTATTTTTGATGCTCCTATCCAATCAAGAAACAAAGTCTAGAGACCTATTTTTGACTATTTCTCAATCCTGCTCCTCTAGTATCAAACCTTATCTCAATCCAAATCAGCAGAAATAAGCTAAGTTCTAATTTCTCTCACTTCCTACTATATTTAGAAAAAGTAAAAACACAATCTATTTACATAAATCAGCAAGTTAATTTTGACATATTTATCTAATAATTTACATTGCTCAGCCCCTTTATTAGTATAGAATATAACCCCAATATTCTAAAAATAATAAAACATTTGGGGAACCCAACTTACTTTAAATTTTTACACAAAAAACCTAGAAACCCTAGAGCTAATTATTTCTAATTTTTTGCAATATTTTCCTAAATTTAAAAATAAAAAATACAAATTAATTGAAATATTTTCAATAAATTCACCCAAACCCTAGTTTGTACATACTAGGTCCTATTTGCATACAAACACCTTCAAACCACTAGGAAAAATATATTGCTAATTTTAGAAATATTTTCAATTTTTTCCTAAATTTTTCCATCCAAATTCTACAAATTCATAACAATTTTTTCAAATTATTATACTAATTTTGAAAAAAAAAAAATTCAAATCCTAGTTGTATCAACTAGTTCCCATTTATTTTTCCAAGTTTTTTCAATCATTTTTATACATTTTAGTTATATATATAAATCAGAAAATCAATTTCAAAATTAAAAATTCATAGTATTTTGCACAAGTACTTTTGAAAAATCTTTAGTTGCATGTACTAGCTCCTTTCTACTTCTTGAGGTATCACCTTACATTTATAGTCAAATTATAAAAATGATGCTCAACTATTTCTAAATTCTTCTAACATTTCTTGCAAATAATAAAGAAATCATAATGGGCCCTACATGTACATGAATGATGAAGTCTATCATATGTTAGTAAAAAGTTTCATTCTCTACATTTTATACTTATTTGTCATTATATGGGATGATGTTAACTAATTTGTTCTTAAAAATATTAATCCATCACTTGCATCACCTCCCTTGGAGCCTCTCCCCCATATCGAGTCATGTTGCATGGTCCATCTTACTCTTCCCTAGGTCACTACCCATCGCTAGAGAGCCCAATGGACACCTTTTGTTCCTCCACCTCCTCAACCCATCAATTATCTTTGTTCTCCTCCCATAACAACTACAACTCCTATATGAATAGTAGATAATGTGGTTAGAGCTATTACTCAACGTGTAACTATGCCTCCTCCACCTACTTAGGAACCCCATCACCCTGTTATTCTAACTCATCCTAGGCTCAACCAACTAGCATAGCTAGATTCACACAAGGCTTATGAAATTATTAATCAATTACAAAACACTCCAGCTAAAATTTCCATGTTAGAACTACTTTAAAAAACCAATGCATTCAAGGACATTCTTTATCAGGCACTCACTCAGAATTCTCTGCCTCTTGATTCTGATCCTTCATATTTTGCATCAGTGGTCAATACTCTAAAAACTATAGAAGATGCAATTTCTTTTGATAGTGAGGACATGCCTTCTCAAATGGTTATTGATCAAAATTTTCCACTATTCATAAAAGTACAAGTCAAAACCAATGCAGTCAAGAGAGTTCTCATTGATATTGGTTCCAAAATAAATTTATGTAATATCACATTCTTATAGACCATGGGTATAGATTTGGCATCAATGAAAAAAATGTATAAGAACATCTAAGGGTTTGATGATATACCATGACAAACTTTGGGTACTATTACTTTAGATATCATGGTGGGACCAAAAACCCTCTCTAAATAATTCTAGGTCATGCCAAGTCCTCTCCACTTTAATCTTTTACTCAGACAACCTTGGATACATACCATGGGTGTTATTCTTTCTACTCTCCATCGATGTATTAAGTTTCTCCATGAGGGATATTTATACACATGTCCAACAAACAACCAACCATTCAGATATTGTTGACTTACAGAGTCATATTTAATTATTTCACTAGATGAGACACCATATCTCACAGTACAACCACCACTTCATAGCATTTCTCTTGATCAGATACATACATATGAAGTTGGAGAGACTAGCACTTCCTGCACTACTTCACTTATAATTACACCATTAGCACCAACTCTTTTGTCAGCTACAATAGCTTCTACCATTCCAACTACTCTATCGATCACAGTTCAAACATCGATTACACATCCACCATCATTGATATTAGCACCAATAATTCTAATTGATTCCATAGTTACTCCACTAGTTATAGATATTTTGACAGTAGTACCATCTTCTACTACATCTAATGAGACTCTTATATCATAATTACCCCTGGTGGTAAATTTTGAGTTACCATATGTACATGATGTTGATATAGATTCACAAGTTTTTTCAGATGATGATATGACACCGACACTTACAGATGATTATTTGTGTGGATTAAGCTTTACACTAGTCAACCCAAGAGAGTATTGAGATGACTCTAGAGCTCTCATACCACATCATACAATGCTTTTAACATCTCACACTACACTCTCAAGATATCCTCCACATTCATGACCACAATCAGCTCACTTGGCACATACAATTCACATGGTTACCGCTATGGATATAGAGCCAATTATTTAGGTTCAGGTAGGCAGCACATAACATCAACCACAGTTTATGTTATAGATATTACTTAATCATAGATTGATCACATTACCTACAATATGACATAGATCTATTAGTAGATTGTCACATCAGGATGGTTGCCCATTCTATACCTTTCATAAGATCACATGTTATGATACAAACTCATGCATAGCCTTATAGTAGAGATTGAATAAACTACAAGACCAAGGTATTATTTAGATTATAGCACCACTAGTAGCACCAGCTCCACCACTTCCACTAAAGTCATTTACCAATAGGGCTAAATGTCCAAGAGCAAAATCAACATCTCCACCACCAGAGCAACCCTCATTTCACCTTTGACATGATGACATCATGAACATAACATTTGCAATATATGATGATCTTAATGCATTTGATGATGTTCGAGATCTTTTCCTCCATTTTCATCCCCAACAGGTTCCATTTTTAGATCCCTTCCCACCACTAGCCTAGTCTTTTATATTATGTTGTTAATACTTGTACATAATTTCTTTCTAGTATTGATTATACATATTATCTCTAGATTTATTGTACATAGTTCAAATATTTTCAAAATTACAAAAATAATATAAAACTTCAAAATATAAAAACATTCAAAAAATTGTAAAAACACCAAAAACATTTTTTGATTGTATGCATCATCCATATTTACATTACTACTATCATGCTAGGAATTACATTTGCTATTTTATGTTATTGTATGTCAATTTATCTACACTACCATGCTTCACTTGATCTCTTTTGAGTGTGCATAGTGACATCTAGCTCTTTGATTGCGTCACTCTACCCATTAAGGGGGCATTCCTACTTCTACATTCTATACATACATCCATATACACACTCACTAAGGGCACCTTCTACATGACTACACCACCTAGGTTATGTCATTTCTACACTACACACTCTGAGTTAACATACTAATGCACATTCCTTACTAGATTGCATAGATTACTACATCAACATTTCACTAGTACCTAGCATTTATGTATTTCTTAGCATATACCTAGTCATGTACTACACATGTTTTGCATACTTTCACATTTGTTTTGATTAGTTAGATGTGTTTGTATCTTCCAATTCTTACTTTTTCTTTCATTCCTTGTTTAGCATAGCTTGAGTGAGCACATTTCTAGTTCCTGGTTGTCTTTTGTTTGTGTCTTATGACATATGTGAATGTCCTTTACATTTATTCATGTATGTGCCTTAGGACATTTGCCAATGTCCTTTACTTGTACTTTTTTATATGCTTGTAGCCCTCATGCCAACTTTACTTCTTCACTTGTATGTGTATGTGGCATTTAAACATGCCTTGTATGCTTACTTTCTAGTTTGAGGGACATGTGCCCATATCTTTTGTTTGTATGGCCCCTTGGCCACCCTTGTATGTTTCTTGCTTCTTGCTTTGTATGCTTGTTTGCTCCTCACTATGTGCAATGCCATGATTCCAATCATGCATTTATCTTGCTTCTTTGATGCCATGATGGACATCATGCTCCATCCCTCCATGCTTACTAACAAACTAACAACTAATATCTAACATTACCAGTCCAGTCTATTACTTTATGCATGATCTTACATTTTTATATCTATCTAGGCATACCCTTGTTGCTTTAGCAATCTATCAATACAAATATTGCTACATATTAAAACATCTTGTGAAATATTCAATGTTATATCTTGCATTTATATGGTTTAACACACTTGTAGGACTCTTTTATTCTAAGGGCAGTCATTGTAGGTTCATCATTCCTACCCTCAAAAGTGGGGGCATTAAATAGGGGTTTGTCACAGAGATCAAACCTCCTAACATTCAAAATAACAACATTCAAAACACTCAGTACAGAATTTAGAGCTCAAACCAGTCAAACTAGAGTAGAAAAATAGTGACAGTTTTAGATTAACAATCAATTTTCACACTAGACAACATCACTAAAAATGGATAGTAGCACTAAAAATAGGGGTGTCCACTTTTTTGCACTCTTGTCTAAGATGGAAAAACACTTAGGTTTTCTAAAAATAGGCAAAAAGTTTAGTTTAGGGACAATTTTTGCACTTCTAGATCAATCAGTTTCAGTATAGTTTTCTCAGATACAGTGGGTTATTATGCGCACCATGATGGTTCTCACTTTTAATTTAGATTAGGTAGTTGACATAACTTCTAGATCAAAATCCATGTTTTAGACATCAATGATTAGGGGCAATGTGCATGGCACATTGATCTTCTTTTCTTTCTAAGTTCAGTTTATACCCAGGCATTCTTAGCAGTTGCGTGCCTTACTCCATCTACAAGTGGTTGGCACCACATTTGAGTTAAAATTTCATATAAGTTTAGCTTTCCAAGTAATTAAGTTGGCTTTCACATAAGAATTTTGCATTAGTTTCATAGAGGCTTTCATACAAGCCTAACCTCCATCTTTTGAAATGGCCAAGAATGGTCTAGTTTCCATCATCTATTCAGGCTATCCACACTACATTGTCAGATTTCCAAAACATCTATGGGCTCCATGAGCCATCTCATATGACATCTATCCTATACTAGTATTACTTCATAGCTTCACTTCATGAGGCAACGATGGAGCCAAAGGTCTAGCTAACCTTTGTATTCTTGAGCCACCTATTCAGAGGGATTAGACACATAGTCCATACATCAATTAGTATACACATGATTCATTAACTTCACATAGTTAGTGATGATGGAACCAAAGGGCCAACCTTTGCGTTCTTGAGCCACTTTCTAGGGAATTGAGCACTCAGCTCCGTTCATGATTTACTCTTGATTCAACACACACTCATCATCATCCAACACATTCCATCATCACAACAAGTTTTGTATTGGTTCACATACCTGATGAGGTGTATTCATTCCTTTCTCTTCCTCTTACTTATCTCTTATACGTTCTTATTTTAGATATAATGTATCTATTAAGAACTAATCTACTTTATGTTTTCATTATAGATTCACAATTCATAGTGTGCTCTCTCTATGCACATTCAACATCACATAACTTCATGAGCTTCACCCTTATAGGTAAGTTCAAGTATGATTATTATTTTCCTTTATCTTATTATTTCACTTTGTTGCATCACTAGAATAAGGGGGGGAGGCAAATGTAGTCATGTAAAATGCAAAATTGTATAACTTTAGTATGGCTAAGACACCTAATCCATAAGTCCCCCTGTTGGCTCACACAACCCTTTTAGGCTACTTCTTTCACTAATTCCCAGTCATCCAAAGCTTTTTAGACTTATCCCTTTTAGAACTAGGTAACCCTTTTAGGCCCAGATCCATCCCCCCAGGCCTCACCCCCTTAGGACAATAATGCCCAAATAGGATAGGAGCCATGGAACCCAAGGTGTCATATTTTTGGTGCTATTTTCTAAGTTCACTTTTGCCTATAATGATCATATTATTTTGATTATTATCTTTTTCCTTGTTAGCCTCACATGAATTCATTTAACCCACGATCATTTGTCTCCCTATAAAAGGCCATTCTAAGTCCATTTAGAGGGGTTGGCACTCATTTTCAAGAGAGACACAAGAATAAAAGCAAGTACACTCAAGCACTCTTCCCTATTCTTTACATACAACTTTCCAATATTATTCAAAGCCTACTCAAGTCATTGTACCAATCCCTAGCCAGCTGAAACACATCCAATTTCACATTGTAGTTGCATTGATCATACATAAATTGCACCAAGAACTTCAATGGGAGAACTACATTAGCTTGATCCTTCTTCAGAGTATTGGTATGTAGGCAAGGTGCCCACACATAGGGTGTGAAGTGCATCCAGTGTATCCTTTACACACTTATCCCTTCTC
>JARHVA010008898.1:232500-387500 GCA_037957365.1 Torreya grandis | reverse complement strand
TCCACAATACTACCTTTTTTTTACCCTTTTTCTTGAAAAGCTTTGTCCAGTCCTCTGAAATAGCGATAGCCATCAAATTAGCAATAACCATCGGAAGTGCATGTTTATTCTAAGGTTTAAATGGGGGTTGATCCTTATTAGATTTAGAAGTTTCAGATTCATGTGATCTCTTGATTCCTTCCCCTATAACATTTGCCACAAATGTCACCTTGCAAGAGGAATTTTCCATAGTAAACCCTATGCCTTCTTCCTTCCCCATGTCTTCTTTGGATATATCTGTGAACTCATGTGAAAGAGGATGCTCAATTGGTTACCAACCTTCAGGATTCAAAGATTGATCCTTTTCTTTTTTGGCTTGCGTGAGGACATGCCCCTTGGAGATGGCCAGTTTGGTAGTAGAGATGACATCTAAAGGTAGTTTTTTCATAATCCAAGATTTGGATCGAATGTTAATTTTCATGATTCAATTGGATTATATCTAGGATACTTTTGTGAAGGTCCACCTCCACACACACACGAGCATAAGAAAATAACCCCTTCTTAGTCATTCATTATCTAGCTTGATGAATACTCCAAGTGTGTTCCCAATAGTTTCACATATTGCATGATGTCAAAAGGGAAGAGGGAGATTTGGGAGCTGAACCCAAACCAACATTTTGGAAACTACCATTGTCAAGGGCCCAAAATCTAAGAACCAGGGGGTTATAAAGAGCCCAACTCTACCCTATAACTAAGGTCTCTCCCCAAAGACTCTCTGATCATCATGAAGGTCAAGAAATTGAACTATGAAGAACCTTTTGGAACATAACTAGACCTCACAATTACTGGTCCAGGTAGTAAAGATCCAATGATGCAATTATTTTGACTAAGGCTTGAACCCATTAAATCTACAAATAATTGCAGTATCTATAAGTGTAGAAACTACCTTATTTACCTTAGGAAGAGAGATTTTCACTACTGACACTCCATTCAATTTCTCCACAATGTATGGACTAGAAACATTCACAAGCAAATTCATAGGTGAAGTCGATACTAGAGGCATCTTGGGGCAAGCAACGTCCCTGTAGGATGACCCAACACCCTGTTTCCTCATATCACTGGTTGCAAATAGCCCTGGTGCCATACCTTCACTTAGCTAGATCTATTATTATCCCTAAATAGTGCCCTAACCTCATAATAGCAGGCTTACTCCCACTACCATATTACCTTGGTCATTGTTGTAAGGTTGAAACCCTAATCTGTCTCCTCTCCCATCTCCCTAATTTGTCTAGACATGATCCATGTTCTAATTTTTGAAAATGCCCCTTGCATATTTTTTACACTATACCAACAAATTCCTCTTATATTTCCCTCACTGATTCCTTCTCCAAATCCCACCAAAATTCATCCATCCTCCACAACTCCACGTGACCATACCCTAAGATTGAAGACTCACTCTCAGATGAGGCGTTAAGGGGAAAGTTGAGTATATCTTTGGATTTTCCCATTTTAAAGTGACATAGTTATATGTGACATCAGTAGCCTCAACAATGTCGAATGTACCTAACCAAATGCAATCTCCTTGTTTTGAGGGTTCTTAATCTCTGTAGCAAATTTCCCATGCTACTTTACAACACACTCTTATGTAATGTCTCTTACACAGAACCAACATCTTAAGCAGTGAGGTTATATCATTTTGTCTATTACTGCCAAGTTCTAATCATCATTCTACTTCTCTGTCAAGTGACATAATTACAGTGTGCATAACTGTAGAGGCAACAAAGGGAGTGGTGAGTGTGGAGGCATCGTTGAATAAATGAAATGTGTTTTGTTGTAGAGTTGCATAATACTCTTCATAATCCATAAATAATGCTCGCCTGTGCATCACTCTGTAATGGATATTACATGCTTATGATTGTCCTCAATATTAGGAATAAAGCTCTGATACTACATGTTAGATCAATGAACTATATCCTATGATGCAAGTAAATAATGTGGAAAAATAAGCTATACAAATAAAGATAAGCAAGAGGACATATTACACAGAGATTACGTGGAAACCTTGTAATGTGCAAGGAAAAACCATGAGCAAAATGACAACTTCTAGACTTCATTACTTCAGCATCAACTCTCTTTTACAATAGCTTCTCTATAGCAACTCCTTTGGTGCTAACATACAAGCACTCAATGCTTCCACCTGAAGCATTCATGTTGTGAACCAAGCTAAACTAGCCTACAGGATCCAACCTCCAAGCATGCAAGCCCCAAGACTTGCATGGATCCACTAATTAGATGAATTACAATGAGAGAGCTAATGCATATTTTTGCATTTACAATAAGAGAGAGAGAGAGAGAGGGAAGAGAGAATGAAATAGTGGCAAAAATGCACTACACTTAGTGGGATGTCATGTGATCCATAGTGTTGTTGTCTTCATGTGCAAAAGTCTTCAAGGCATCTTCACTTTAGACAAGAACATGTGCCACCTCCATGTGGCTCCAAAACCATTGTCTCTCAAATACATGTGAGGTCAATATGCTATAGTAGCTTTCTTGTCTTCATTCTCCATGTGACGACATGAGTCCAAAAGATGCTTGCAATCATCTTTTAACTATCCCCACACATGGGAACCATGGGGTCCCTTATAAATTTGACCCACACCAACCCTTTTGTCTTTTGCACCATGTGACACCACCCATGTGACTACCAAGGATAAATCCATGTGCCTTAGTGGAGTATTATGCCCCACTCCCATCACATCAATTTAATCACTCATGGGATACCCTCCATGGGCCCCTGCCACATCACCAATCAACCACATCACTCACAAGCCACATCACTAACTATCCATATCACCAATAGGCCATGCCATCATGAATAGTGACCATGAATAGTGATTTATGAATAGTGACTTCACATTCTAACACTCAATCTAAGATTTCACATAAACATGGTCTGTTGTAAAGGGATGTCCATGATTCCTCTTTTTCGCAAGGAGATCAACAAACTTCTTGTCATATTGGTCGTCAGCTCAAATGTAGAAGCAAAGAGGCAAGTCATCATTTTCAAGAATTTTGTGATGGAGATTCAACTACTTGATCCCTGCTGGTATCATTGCATCTACAACAGTCCTCAGACACCATTTCTTCTTTGTTATAGTGGATGATTATGATTGTTAGTAAAAAAATGTTTAGTAAATATGATTAATTTTAAAAATGTTTAGAGAATATGATCAACTTAATACATGTTAGACAAAAAATTGATGATGTTTACGCATGAAAACACCTCCGACATAATAAGAGGATACAAGAGGCCAAGTGAAAATTTACTTAAGGAACTAATTTTAAAAAACTCTAATATAAATACACATTGAACAAGCTAACTTAAAAACAAACAAACCAAAAAAATAAAATAAAAAAATAAAAATAACTCAATGCATAACAAGAAGTTCTTTAAAGATAGACAATCATATCTCAACCAAAAAACAATAAAAAATGAAAGAAGATAAATTAAAACAATGTAGCAAAATTTAGAAATCAACATAAAAACTCATATTAATTAACTCGTGAGTTACACCAAAATACTAAAGTGGGGTGTTTGGAAGGCATTGACACTTACATTTTTTAATTTATTATAGCTTCTTAAGTGGAGGTTTTAAGTTTAAAATTGACCCATTAACTTCAGGATTCTATGATGTGGGCCATTGCTTTTACGAATTTGGGAAATGGAGCCTCATGAAAAATTTAAATAGTTTTGATTGCTTCAAAAAAAAAATGCTTCGAAAATGTCTTTGTAGCGATTGCTTTGGGGGTCCTTTCTCAGTGTAGGGAAGTAGTGAGGGGCACAAATATTTTTTCACCCACTTAAAAAAAGTCCAATGTTTTTTTTGCCACATGACATAACTTCATGTAGTTGCCTCCAAAAATTTCCTTCCAATATTTTATTCCGAGCTTTTGAACAAAAAATGTCTTCTTCAATATACACTACTTGAAAGAGTTGACATATCTTAATAGGTAACCTATTAACTTATTATATATATTTTATTAGATGCTTGTTTTTAATTTGCTCATTGTTGATATATACCAAATTCTATTATCTTATTAGGGGCATGTAGCCTTACATCTTTCTAATTTTTTTCCATGATGTATTTCGTTTTTATGTGATATATTTTTGTTGAATAATTCATTTCCTCACTGGGGTTGCTTTGAGAATGCATTCGTTATATTTGGGGTCTGCATGGATATTGCAAACTTTTGTTGCTGCATAAAAATGCTTGGATAATAGCCAGCTTTGAAATAAATTATTATTATCAAAATACATTAAAAAATAATACATTATTTTGCATTTCAACATTTGTGGTTTTCACAACTTATCATGTTCATAATTGGAATTCTGCCTAAATTTTAACAACAATTCTTGTAATGAAAATTTAAAAAAATGCATGAGACTATATGTATGGGAACCTAAATTTTAACAACAATCTCTGTAATAAAAATTAAAAAAATGTATGGGACCCTAAATAAAAATAAGCTCCTATAATTTTTCAGTAGTCCCTGCCTATAATTAGTTAGCTCGCCCCCATCATGGGACCGCTGCTTAAAAGCACAATTTCATGGAAGGGACTTGAATTCCTATTTTTAGTGTGAGATTGGTCCAATAAAATTAAAATAATATACAGATAGATAAAATGAATCTAATGAATAGATAAAATTAATCTTTCTTAAAAAATAGGAGCTATATAGTTTTAGACAATAAAATAAATGTTTCTTAGAAAATAGGAGTCACATATTTATAGGTAGTAAATTTTTTTAAGATTGGAGTTGGAAAGAAATTTTGAAGACTTTTAAATTTTTTCCACAACATTTATTGAGAAATTTTAAGCTACTTCTTTTTTTATAGGACCACATCCTAAACTTTTTCTTGGTATTAAAAGGGTACTATAAGAAAAATTTGAAAAAGTCTTATAAAGACTCATAAATTTTATCAACTACACTTATTACGAAATTTTAAGGTGTTCCCCTCCATGAAACCACATCCTTACAATATAATCCTATGAAAATAACTTAAGATCCTATTTTTAATACAAGACTAATTTTATATTTAAAATAAAATAAATCTTTCTATTAAAATAAAAACCCCACAATCTTAATCAAGACATAAAAACATTTTATTATAATAACTTAAATTTTTTTATAAAATCTAAACTACTTATTTAATCATGTTCATAATTGGAATTGTGAGTAAATTTTAACAATAATTCTTGTAGTGAAAATTTAAAAAAATGCATGAGACTATATGTATGGAATCTTAAATTTTAACAACAATATCTCTAATAAAAATTAAAAAATGTATGGGACCATAAATAAAAATAAGTACCTGCTTATAATTAATTAGCTCGCCCCCATCATGGGACCGCTGCCTAAAGGCACAATTTCATGGAAGGGACTTGAATTCCTATTTTTAATATGAGATTGGTCCCATAAAATTAAAATAATATATGGATAGATAAAATGAATCTTATGAATAGATAAAATGAATCTTTCTTAGAAAATACGAGCTATGTAGTTTTAGACAATAAAATAAATGTTTCTTAGAAAATACGAGTCACATATTTTTAGGTAGTAAATGTTTTTAAGATTGGAGTTGGAAAGAAATTTTAAAGACTTTTTAAAAGCTTTTAAATTTTTCCCACAACATTTATTGAGAAATTTTAAGGTGCTTCTTTTTATAAGACCACATCCTAAACTTTTCTTGGTATTAAAAGTGTACTGTAAGAAATTTTTGAAAAACTCTTATAAAGACTCATAAATTTTTTCAACGACACTTATTATGAAATTTTAAGGTGTTCCTCTCCATGAGACCACATCCTTACAATATAATCCTATGAAAATAACTTAAGATCCTATTTTTAATACAAGACTAATTTTATATTTAAAATAAAATAAATCTTTCTATTTAAATAAAAACCCCACAATCTTAATCAAGGCATAAAAACATTTTATTATAATAACTTAAATTATTTTATAAAATCCAAACTACTTATTTAAATATTTAACCTAATTTTCTTCAATATAAAAAAATTAAAAATCCACATAAGCACTAATATGGATAAAATCCATAACTTTTCCCCCAAAAACATGTAGAGAAAATTTGGGAAGGTTAAGGTGTTATCAGAATACGGCATTAGGTTTTATCCAGAATTCGACTCACTAACTAAATTGTCTGTCGACTCTATAAAGTTTTATGCAGGATTCAGCCAGATGGAATTACGGCCTCCATCCCACAATTAATGTGGCAAATTTAGCCGTTACATCGCATCTCGACCCCACACTGAATTATCATGACATGTCCGTGCATGGATCTTAATTATTTATTTTACTTCATACAAATGATGATGATTTCTATATTTCTACATTGGGGAGCCATCGGGTTTTAAATTTCATCCAACATCAAATCATTTAAATTCCGGCTACAAATAGAAAATACAAAAAGAAGACAAGTAACGATCGCAACGCATTATGCGTCATCAGCAGGGAAGAATGTTTCATACGAAGCACACAGATTGACCCAGTCTTACATGATTTGCAGCTGCTCGGTCACAGGTTCGAGTCCCACTCATTCAATTTATAAAATGCATCTGACAGCTATTAGTAATAAAAATAAATATTGTTTCTGACAAGGGGACCACGAACATACACAGAAACGAAACAAGATAAGGTCAAATTATCTTTCCTTAAAACATATAAAAAATTGAGGAGGACCCCAAATCCAAATTAAAAACCATTTAATTTCTGGGAATTAGGGTTTCGTCAGAATGGGCGTGCATGGGCCGAAGACGGTGCCAGATTACCGGCATGGCCGTCAACCTCGGTGCACGTGTCAGTCATCCACGATTTTTTTAAACGGGCCACTGTTTCAAAATTTGGGACGGGCGACAGCCAGTCGTCTCCAGGTCGTGCCGGTCAGTTTTCCCTCGCACGGGCTCGGAGCGCTGCAATTGGCCCGCACCCCTCCCAAAGGGACCGTGCGACCACGTGGCACGGGACAATTAGTTTTCTGTCGCCGTCACCTCCAGTGGAAGCGCATTTTGCGAGGTGTGCTGGGAAAAATATTTTCGTGCTTTCGAGCTTCAATTTTGGTGGAAACCCTCGTTCGGAAGGCGGCAATTCGCGTGGATCGGCTTGTTTTCCGGCGTTTTTGAGCATGTGGGTCGATGTTTTAGGGTCGAATTTGCCAGATGGGAGCTTTTCCGCTATTCGCCGTGGTAGCCATTATTAAATTTGAAGCACGGTGTTTTTTTTCGCAGTTTTGAACGGAATGCTTTCTGCATTTGGGTGATTTTAAGTTGGAATTGTTGTCTGGAGTACTGGTAAGTTCTGGATCTGTTGAATCAAATTTGAGGAAAACAGTTGGTGATCAGCGGCGAAAATTCAACAGAGTTGGATAAAATTCAAGGTTAGAAGCGAATTTATTTAGCAGCATTTTTCTTCTGCGGAGTTTGAGAAGAATTGAAGGTTGGGATCATGTTGTTTAGTATAATTTTTCTTGCAGATTGAAGAAGCTCTGGAGGTGGAGACGAAATTCTGGGATTTTTGGTTTGAGATTCAAGAAGATGTGGAGCTGGAGACAAAGTACAGGCATTATTCTTCCATATTGAAAAAGCAGTGGACTCGGAGACGAAAATTAAGGTTATAATCTAGTTATATGGCTGCATTTTTCTTCCAGACCGAGAAATCAGTGGACTTCAGTCAAAATAAATGTTGAAATCAAGTTATTTAACAGTAATTGCCATATTTTTAAGCTGAGCAAAAAAATATGCCGAAAAGGAAGTTTCTGGAAGAATAAGAACCGCGAAAGTTTAGAAGAAGGATTTTTTTAATTTGGGTGTAAGAAAATGGCGATAATGAAGCTGCTTCTTCGTCGAGGGAAAGCGTGCGAAATCTGGCTTTTCAGACGAGTCTTTCGCCCCGCTTAAAGTTGCCTAAGGATTCTGAAAAGTTGCGGGGATCAGGATTTTGCTGGTTAAAAATAGCGGCGAAATTTGGCTTTGTCGAGAGGCATTTTTGTCCGCTTTTAAGAAGTATGTGGACTTTTTTTTGTCCGGATATGAGTGGATGCTAAATCGTGGAATCAAAAGCTAGCTGGAGAAACTAGTGGTTAATTGACAATAATTTAGCCCTAGATCTCCGACGTTTGGAAAATACTTGCTAAAATTTGAGGATTCGAAGAGAAGAATTAGTAATTTTTGTCTTTGAACTGAGATGTAATGTGATCCAGGTGTTTGGAAGTGAAATTGTGAGAAGTATACAGGCTAGAGACCAATTTAGATTGAAAGATAAAGAAATTGGCTTGAATTTTGTAGAAGAGGCTAAATCTCAGTGCTTAAACAGTGAATTTATCTGGGATTTTTTTTGAAATTAAGAGATTTCAAATGCTGGAGTCTGTGGGGTGTACGCACAGGCCGCTATCTCCATGCGGTGAAGAAAGCGGAGATGAAGAGCTTTCTGTGCTTCCAAGGCATACAAAGGTTGTGGTTACAGGAAATAACAGGACAAAGTCTGTTCTTGTTGGGCTTCATGGTGTTGTGAAGAAGGCCGTGGGCCTAGGTGGCTGGCACTGGCTGGTAAGCCTCCAGATCTTTCAATTCCATACTGGAGAAAGCTGATTTTTTTTCTAGGTTTAAACAGCAGCCGTGAAACGTAGTTTAGGTTGCTAAATTTGATGTGATTTGTTTATAGGTAAAATTGACAGTTAAGACTAGCTGCATTGCTGTGTATGCGTGAGATCTGTTATAATCTCTAAGGGGTACTTAGATGTTTGTTTTAAGTGGCGGTTTGTTAGATTTATTAAAATTTAGTGCTGGTGTACAACTTCTTGGTTGGTTTTCAAGCTGCATTTTGTAGCATTAATTGAAATTTGGGGTGGGTGGGATTTTTTAATTGATGGTCAAATTGCATTTTGTTAGTTTTATTGAAAGCAAAAGTGGAAAGAACTCTACAGTTGATCATGAAGCTACATTTTGTTAGATTTGTTGAAATTTAGAACTGATTCAACTTCATAGTTGATTTTGGTGCTGCATTTTGTTATATTTATTTGATTTTAGAGTGGATAGGTATTCTTGACATGATTTTAGGCTGCATTTTGTTAGATATTATGAAATTCAGTCAGGATGGATGTATAACTGATTTTTTAATTTGCGTTTTGTTAGATTCTTCGGAAATTTAGAGCGGATCCTGCTGCCTGGCCCTGTATCAAGGGTTTTGACTGGACGCGGTGTATTTAAATGCTTAGTTAATTTAGTTGATATCTTTTTCCATTTTCAGGTTCTGAAGAATGGGGTAGAAGTAAAGCTGCAGAGGAATGCACTCAGTGTAGTTGAAGCTCCAACTGGGCACGAAGAAGATGATGAAATCGAGTGCGAGAATCCTTTCTGGAGTAGTTCTGATTTGGGTAAGCCCAGAGTGTTCCAGTAGCTTATGCATTGATGAAAAATATCTTATTGGGTTACATGTTCTCGGTAGAAGATGCAATATTTTAATTGTCTTGCGCGTGTTGACCTTTTTTTATTTGTTGTTAATTTATTTTGTTTCAGCTTCTGAAGAGTTTCAAAAGCCTTGCAAGCCCAGAGTGCGGCCTCATAAATCTACAACATCAATATCCAAAGCTGCCAGCAGAAATAACGGCAGTGATTTGCATTCTGCAGATTCAAAACCCCCTTCACATGGAATGCCGGTAAAACACATCATGACTTTTGAAAGATACATGGGTGGTTTGGTTTGTCAGACCAGCTTTTAAGATCTAACATTAAGCAGTGCTGAACTGTTATAATTGATAATCATGGTTTTCCAAGTAGGATAGTGACCTATTGTTCCAATAGCTGCATCACATCAAAGGGTACAAACTTAGATTGGCACTGTTGTATGGTGCAGTTTGTGTGTTAGATGCCCAAGGCTTTTTCTTTATTTTTAATGAAGATGGAATTTCTGCTGTTTGGAATTTTAAGTAATTTGTCTTGCACAAGTAGCCTATTCCACACAATGTGTCTATGCTTTTTAATATGATGCAATATTTGTGAATGATGGTGCAGAAAGTTAACCTCGGTAAGCTGGAAACGGCCGCCTTGTGGAGATATTGGAGGCACTTTAACCTTGTAAGTGTTAATTATACTAGTAAATGGTTTCAATTTGTCCATCTATTATCTTCAAGTTTTCACGATGACTGGTTCCTTTGGGGGCTTGTGAAACAGGTTGAAGTAGGTCCCAATCCCTCAAAGGAACAATTGGTTCATGCTGTGGAGAGGCATTTCATATCACAGGTTCGTATATTTATCAACTTATGACAAGGAAAAGGGTATTTTTCGTCTTTATGTTAAATAAATTTGTGTAAGTAGCATGTGTTCGTGTGTTTCTTGTATTTCTGTGTATATTTGTGTACCTGTGTGGTTTATGGAATTCTCACATATGAATTTCTTGTATATGTGTTTATGGAATTCTTACGTGTGTTTCTTGTTTGTGCAAAGTATACAAACATGCTAAGCCCATACATGAACAAATAATTTTTTGTTCATTCACACATAAGTTTTCAGATGGTTCAGGTACTGGAATTAGGGCAGATCCTTGGCTTTACTTCGCTAATCCTCTGTCCCTGCAGATATGACGTTTTTCAATGATTAGGTGTAATTATTTTTTCTTTTGAAGTTAATATATACCGCTTTATAGAAAATGTTGCAGGAAATGTAATGAAAAGGATATTTTAGAAATGTAATTGGAGTCCCTATTATTTAGGAGGAAGATTTCTAACCAAAAAAGATAAAAATAAAAATGAAATTTGGTTAAAAGAAATTAGAGTCTCTGCAATTAGGAGGAGGATTTCAACAAAAAATTGATATCTTTTAAAGAGAAATGGGAGGGGATATTTTAGCGGTTGCTGAAATCTAGGAAAAAGAATTTGGAGTGCCGTGCAGCGCCCTCCACGGAACAAGTTGAAATTCGGAAGTAGTTTTCTAAAAAAAATGAAATCTAGTAGAAAGAAATGGGTATTTTTTTCAGTTAGAGCATGTGAAAGTTTTCAGAATCTCCTTCAAAAATGTGTGGCAAAGGACTTTGAGCGGGAGCTGGAGATGTTTACATTTGAATTTTAATTGAACACGTGGACCCGTGAAGTTTGCTTAATGGCAATCTTTAAATCTTATTTATAGGGCAAAGATTTTGAGTGGCAGTTGTAGAGGTTTGGCGTAAGTAGTTTATTGTTTTTTAATTATTTTCGCGAGACGCAGATTCCTAAACATATTCTCACCAACAATTCAATCTATAGGGTCATATTTTTGGGGAAGATGCTTCCAAATTTTCTCGAGATCACTTTCTGGATAAAATTTGGGAATCTCCCATCCTAAGTTAAGTTAGGGCTCTATTTAACATATTTATTGCCTAACAGAAGGTTAGGTGTGGGTGATATATTTACATCAAATTTTCTTCGTACTGGTTTCCTGGAAGAGGTTTCTATTTTTTCTTCGCATGATTATTTCAATGGAATTGAAGAAATGCATGGGATCTGTCTCATCTGTTTTGTATAAAACACCCTTAACATCTATCGGCAGCACTCACTGAGAAAAGTCCGCTATGTAGAGGCCAGAGGACAAATTTCAGCACCAATAGGACCAATTTTTTCACAAGCATCTGAAAGACCATCATGAAAACTTGTAGATGATAGATGGACAAATTGAAACCATTTCAGAAAAGCATGTATATGAAGAGTAACCGATTTTTTCATGGGACTTAGGTATATAGATTAATATGGAATGAAATCAATCCTATAGTGATATGGAACTCAAGGTAAGGGGACCCACAAAACAAACAAGCGCTTCTAACCAAATGGTTCTAAGGAGGGAGTAATTCGAAATTTTCTTCGCAGGCACATCTCAGGAAGATTTTAAACATTATGCAGTTATTTAGTCCCATCAGCTTCTATTTTTTCTGCTGGCCCCAGGTTTTTGGGAATCTGCATAACAAAATAATTGGACTACAAATATATTGTCAGTTGTCATAAAATCTCCCTAAAATAGCTGAACTAATCGTGCAAACTTCTATTCCCCAGCCTGTAGTAGCAGCTAAAATTCAGAATTCTCCTTCCTAAAAATTAGCCCCTCCTAGTTTACAGCTAAAGACTCCGAATAGGACCACCTGTAACCTAAGAATAAGATCAGAAAACCGCTTCCTGGAGCCAGCTTTAGTATTGTTTCACTCCCTTTAGTGGTAATTTTCAAAGGAGGCTCTAAAAAATCTGTTGTGGATCTGAAAATATATCATTCCATTGGACCGTTTACCATATTTAGTGAGCCATTCAATGAATTTTTAATCTTGTATATATATATATATATATATTTGCTTTTTATAAGAATTTCTCTGCTTATCCTTTTGTTGGCTTAGATCTGTATTTGGCTTCTTATTGGTATCATTCTGAATTTGAAAAATTGTTCCATCTTCAACAAACATAATCAATAGCCTGGTATTATTATAATCGTGAGTTGTGATGCAAAAAATTGAAATATCCCATCAGAATGGGGTTAAGATGTTATTCTTGACTCTTAATTGTTTTTCTGATCTTGTTAGTAGACCGTCTCCCTTTGGTAGTCTTCTTGTGGAAGCCATGGTTATTTGGTTGTTCTCATGTAATTTTTTTAAAGCATCTTCAGTATATATATTTTTAATTATAAATTGATTTTTTAATTGTTTGATCTGGTATGTTATGTCTGTATTTGGCTTGTCTGACTTCATAAATTTGTTGCTTTGCTATCTGTAAAGCAATTGGATGAGTTGCAGGTGATCGCCGGATTTGTGCAAGCTGCAAAACGATTAAAGACAGTTTGTGGTTAGATCCATGTCCAGAAGGAGAACGGGTTACTTTTTGGTGATTGGTCTGTACCATATGTACTTCAATTGACTAACTTTTAATAACATAATGTTAGGTCCCACTTCTTGTGCGATGAGTAGCTGTAGTTGTGATTTAGTCACTTGCTCCCATGCTTCTAGAGCCTTGGAGGTATGGAAATGTTTCAGACATTCCATCTAATAGTTCTAGAGACCTTGAAACAAGACAAATATTGTGATATTTTTCAGTGGCTCCATGTAGTCATTTTAATAGTCGAATGTACAAAGTGTGTGGGTCGGTGGATGTATGTCAATACGATAAACTGATTTTCGATGCCAATACTTTTTTTATTTCCTTTCTGAAAATGTGTACTGTTTTTTCATGTTTTAGAGTTTTAATAGACTATCTGATGCGTTATAAACTTTGTGCATTAGGCATGATACATTATAAACTTTTGTTCATTGCTCATGGTTGGATTTTGGAATTTTTTGGTACATGTAATCGCCAGTTTAAGAGTGTGTCGCATTGAACTTTTTTTAAATTTTTAGCTATTTTGTGGATACATTTGAAAACATTGGTCAGTCTTCATATGCCTTTCATGTATGTGTGTATTTAATACTTTTATGGGTTGGTATTATATGAGGTACATGGACAGGGCACAGACTCACGCTATACTACAAAATAGGAAAGAGACTATTCAGCACTATGTTTTTATTATTATTGTCATTTGCTTTTTAGGGATTTCTTCTGCTTATTATGTATGCATAATAAGAGTTTCATTTTTATACCAATTTTTTCTCTTCATGCAAATGAGTGAATGTGGTGAGTGATCATGAGGTTGGTCTGCGCATGTGGGTATGGTGATTTACTTTTGTGGATTTCTTCTGCTTATTATGTATGCATAATAAGAGTTTCATTTTTATACCAATTGTTTCTCTTCATGCAAATGAGTGAATGTGGTGAGTGATCCATGAGATTGGTCTGCGCATGTGGGTATGGTGATTTACTTTTGTGGTTAATCCTTTTTGTGCATCTGAATAGTAACAGGTCGGATGGGAAAAAATGAGAAAAAATGTGAAAATAATATTCCTTATTGCATTACTGTCGCCTTTTATATTATAGTATTATGGTAAAGTAGATTTTGCAATACACACATATAATGAACTTTAAAATTCCATGTATGCTATGTTTTTGTGATCATCTCCAAATCTTATCGTCTTTTTATCATTGTTAAGTAGAGTTTTCTGGCTGCTATTTTGGCAGCAGGTACTGGCTACGTGCCCCTATGCTGTAGAGTTGGAGACATTGTGATGTTGACTTTAATTAATTATAAAGGTGTTCGTGTGGCCTGGAACAGGAGGAGAGTCTCTATTCTTTTGGTTCCAATGTTCAGAGGGTTTAAGCTATATATTAATTGAAGATGTGTCTTCGATAGAGCCGTTTGCCCTTTACTGAATAAAATCGCAGACATTGATATTTTTGGTGACCAAGTTTTTCCCCTTCCCCCTCCCCCTCCCTCTTGTCACACTTCTTTTATTTAACCAGCAGATATAGTGTGGATAGATGCCAGATTTCAGAAATTATAGAGGTGTTCGTGTGGCCTGGAACAGGAGGAGAGTCTATTCTTTTGGTTCCAATGTTCAGAGGGTTTAAGCTATATATTAATTGAAGATATGTCTTTGATAGAGCCGTTTTCCCTGTACTGAATAAAATCGCAGACATTGATATTTTTGGTGACCAGGTTTTTCCCCTTCGCCGCCCCCCCCCCCCCACCCTCTTGTCACACTTATTTTATTTAACCAGCAGATATAGTGTGGATAGATGCCAGATTTCAGAAACTTATTTAACCAGCAGATATAGTGTGGATAGATGCCAGATTTCAGAAACAATGTTAGACTTACCATCTGTTAGCACTTGAATTTTTTATTCTGCAATCGGAGAAATGTTAAAAATCATGTCGAATCTCTTTTCTGCAAGAGCAGTAAAAGCTAAATTCATAGATACAATCTATCTCCTCTTTTCTTTTGTCTTGCATTAAGAGATCTGAACCTGGGTACTTTTTATGAGAGCCCATTGGAGTTATTATACCTGTCCAGCTGTTCAAGAACTCTGGAATGTGACACTACGATTCTTTTAGTACTCCCATGTAAAACCCACCAAGAAGTTTGAACTTGGGTGGAGACTGACTATGAATTATGGGATGTGTATATTTACAAACTGGGTGGAATCTGCTCATTGTCAACTGGATTGGTTGTAAGGGCAGTACGATGTTCTTTTGATTGCACAGTACGAATTGAGAGGAATTTGACCGGTTCATTGGGTAAAAGCGTTTGTCAGTTTGTCTTATGGCTATGAAAAATTCAAAACAGATTGTGTTGGAAATTTCTGAACGAGGTGTGGAGGACGTTCGAATAAAAAATGCGTGGGATTAAATTTGGCTAAGCAGAACATCTTGACATAAATTAGATTGAATTAATAAAATATTTTAATAATAACCATCAGACCAAACAGTCAATGGGACGACTATAAAAGGTAGTATTAAAGTTTTGAAAGCTTCTGGTTATAACTGTGTATATACTTTTGGATTAGTATTACAGGGCACACTATATGAATCATTATCAGGATGAGGAAGAATGGTAATGGTTCATAGAAAGTAAGCTCACAGAAATATGATTTGAAATGTTGATCCAAAAACACATGCATGGTTATATCCAGAAGCTTTCAACACTATTGTTCTTAGTCTTTCTTTTTGATGTTGGCTCCTGTCATGTATCTTGATTAAAAAAATCAGTGTTTTTCTTACTGAACTGTCTTTTTCAAATAAATTGGTCAAAGTGTCGACTTTCAAACTGTGTATTTAATTTAAAAAATCAATGTATTTCTTTTTACTGATTTTTTTAAAAACAAAGTATTAAAAAGTGTCAACTTTCAAACTGTGAGTGTACTTGTAGTCAAAATGTCAACTTTCAAACAAACTAAGTGAACTTGATTTGGATATTGTAAGCTGGGCACAAGATGTCACTTTGTCTCTAGTGCCTTTCAAAATACGACCCCTGCATATTCTTTTTTTATTATGTTCTCCTGGACATTCGCAGCCTGCATATTTCACGCTTAAAATAGTTCGAGCTAATCTTCAATTGAACAAAACCAAAGTCGAGTGATGAATTCAGTTCGTTTTGTATTGATCGTCCTTAAACAAGAAGAAGAGAAGGGTAGATTATGTAGTTTTGCACGACGGTCTAAAATTATGTTTTGACATATTTGTAAGAGGTAGTTTGCAAGATGGTCTGAAAACATGTAATTACTGTTCTTTCCTATAAAAAGACAAATAGAACAAATTTACGATCACATAAAAACCATAGTCCATGTAACGTCCGATGTGATTAGCAGGTTGCACATTTACACCAATCACTTTCCCTAACAAACCCAGCCGCAATGAAAACAAATGGATTTTCAACGATATTATAACGACTTAACAAAATGGTATTAATGTCGACAAGACAGCAAACTACATGTGTTCAAAGGAAATGACACCTATAAGTCAAGCCCCTAAGAGGTAGTATTAGAACTTTAAAGAGAACGATTTTGCCTCTGGGCATGGCAATCAGGGTGTGTCATGAACTAATTTAAGGATGCATACAAATTCTTATTAGAACTTTAAAGAGAACGATTCTGCCTTTAAGCATGGCAATCCGGCTGTGTCATGAACCAATTTACGAATGCATAAAAACCATTATTAGAACTTTAAAGATAACAATTCTGCCTCTAAACACGACAATCAGGTTGTGTCATAAACCAATCTATGAATGCATAAAAACCATAAACTATGTAACATCCAAAGTGAATAGCAGGGTTGCCACTGCCATCAATCACTTTCCTCAACGAACCTGGCGGCAATGAGAATAAATAGATTTTCAACTAACATTATAACAACTTACAAAATAGCATTAATGTCTAAAAGACAGCGACTACATATGTTCAAATCAAATGACCCATCAAGGTAATATTAGGACCTTTTCTTTTTGTAGAGGCAACAATTCTGCCTCAAAGCATGGCAATAAGGTTGTGTTATGTACCGGAGCTGTGTTACTGGTAGTGTTGTGCTCAAGGACTTGGGCTAAAGGATCACCACTATTTGATGTGCCTCTAACTTCACTTGTGGGGTCACCAATGTGTGAAGCCCAAGATCACCACAAACTTTGTTGCCACCACAACAAAACAAATTGCCACTACCATTGCCACTTAACGTAAGTCCACACCAAATCATTAGGATGGAATATTTCAAATTTTTTGATTTATTGTACCCTCTTTCGAGTAAAGTTTTAAAAGTTTGCTTGACATAGAACATGTCATTTGTAGGATTAATTTGAGAGGAGTATGACAATCAAAGTCCAAGTTATTTGTATGCTCTAGGGAAATCCCTAAGCTCATATGAGGAATTTTTATTGCCCATACTTGCAAAACCTAAGACAATGGAAAAGATGTGAAGTGAAGAAGTGTCAAACACATTGAAGGTTGCCTTTAATTTATTAGAAGTGATTATCCACCCATTGACCCTTGATGAATGGGCCTTGAGACTTGAGAACTTAGACAAGATGTGCATAAAAGTAAAAAATATAAAGGGAGAAACATTGATCGGTGGAATTTTTATTGCCACCTTTTATTGCCCATACTTGCATAACCTAAGACAAGGGAAAAGATGTGCATAAAAGTAAAAAATATAAAGGGAGAAACATTGATTGGTGAAATGGCACAACCCTACATGATTTGGAGCATTTGAAGTTTCATTAACGACTTTGTCACGCACATAGATTTGGAGCATTTGAAGTTTAATAATTGATTTTACCTATTGTCATGTGAAAAAGGTGGGTGATTAAAATCTTCTAAAATATAAATCAACCCTTTGCTTCACATGAAACAATAGAATCGAGGATTAACCATAGTGAACATGAAGCAATATGAAGCAACATGACAAAAAACAAACACACAGTTCTTTCTAGAAACTCTCTAGCTAATTCAATGGACTGTGGAAATACTCTTATATTAACATGATGATAGTCATGATGTCCAAGTAAAATTACTTATTCTCCAAACTTGTGTCACCAACCTTATTATATGGTTGTGAAATTTATGATGTGGTTTTTTTTAGCACTAGTTGGGATAGGAGATAGAGTTCTTATTTCCATGTTATCCAAAAACTTGCAAGCAAAATGACCAAATTTCACATGTAATTATTTTGGGTGAATTTAGCATCCATCCTTTTCATATTTCAGTGGTATTCTATGTAGTGATGTTGCTTCACAAATTCAAGTGTATGGTAGATACAACAATTGAGTATAACATATATCTATTCAAGGCTCTTTAATCATTTATAAAGCAATGTGAAAAAGGGATCAAGAACACTTGGCGTGCTCCATGTATATATTTTTTTTTACAGGTAATTGGTATTGATGACTACTGGGAGCATTATCTTCAAATAAAAGTTAAGACGTCTTATTAACTCTTAAGTACACCCACGTTTCTTTTGATTTAAGATGTTCTATGAGCCAATTACACGTATGCTCTCATCAACATTGTATGGAGTCAAACAAATTTATTTTGCAACATCATTGCATGTGTAAACTTTGTAATAATGAACCGAAATCTAAGAAGCATTTTGTGTTTAGTTGTCTAATGTATTATGATGAGATCTGATTGCAGGATCTACTAACTCTCTAGAGGAATTTAAGGTTCTCTATGAGAGCTTGTTCATTATTAGGATCAAGGATGTGAGGTTCTATTCATTAGAGAGGACTCTTTTATCGCACAAATTTATACGCCCTCTGAAAACTTCAAATTATGAGAAATTCTCTTTAACACACTCTATTGTATTTTGTTGAAGTATCGTATGAGATGGGGGCCAACTTGCACATTCACTTGTGCTTGTTATGTTCTATTGTTTTTCTATTGTTTGTCAAACTACACCTTTGACTGATTTCTTGTAATTAAAAAAAAATGAGTTAGTCATATGAAGCGATAATAGTTCTAGCTTGATTAATGAATTGGTTGGCAGTTGCCTTTTGGTTTGAATATCTATCCTACTTTAAAATCAAAGTTTTTTCCCATTAACATTGATAATTACAATAAGTAACATGTTTGCAAACATAATAAATTTTAGTGTAAAAGTGAGTAATGGTGTAATAAGATTGTATGTACTTTCTTTTCATTTCACAATACAACTTGAAGATGGTCACATTGACATGTAGTCTAGTATATTCCAACTGCATTGAGGTACAATTTCTCATAACATTGACATCTTGGTTTACGCAATAGTAAAGAAGTGGATGCTAGTTTAGCTTCCACTTGTAAGTTCTGATTATTGTTTGTTGATTTGTACTTGCCTTGTTCTAGTCCCCTCCATGCATAATAATCTAAATTTTGGTTCTAGCATGCTTAGTTTGAAAGTTCGCCTTGGCCTCAATTTTAAAAGGTCAAACACTTTAAAAAGACATTAGCTCATAGCTGTTAGGTTGTGGAGCTAAAAGCTTCAACTGTTGCAGACATGGAGGAGGTTGCTGAGTTCCAGGGAGACCGGCGTCGACAGAGTATAGTGCAAAAGGCAACCGACATCGGCAGGTGTGAACTGAAGACAACCAGCATCAGTAGGAGGTCAGCCGACGTCGGTCACCTCCAGGGAGACAGGCACCGATGTCGATCGCCTGTGGCGGTTCAAAACTATTCGTTGCACGGACAGTTAGTTCGTTGAACCGAGAGATTGCATGTAAAGGCTAATTATAGTCTTGAGTTGCGTGTCTAATTATTGTAATTAAGAAAGTCTAATTATTGTATGCATGAGATCTATATAATAGACTCATGGGCTATATTGTAAAAGTGTGCTAGAGAGTAAGAGAGTAGAAATTAGCTCCTTCAGAGAGAAGAGAGCATGGTGTGTTCCTCCTAGTTCCAAAGGGGTGCTGAGTGTGTATGATCTTAAAGAGTTGCAGGTGTGCAAGTTCTGGTAGAAGATCCACCAGGGTACTGGTTGAAGAATCATAAGGACTTGGTGAGGTAAGGACAAGGGTTCTTCAGGGTGTAGAGACATCTACATGGTGAGTAAGGTCTATTGATTTGCAGGTGGCAGCAAGGAGAGGGAGATCTACTTGGAGTACGGTTGTGTACTTGGTGTACTGGTAGCGTTGTTACTGACTGGTGGAGGTGAACACTAATTCTGTATTTGAGTTGTGTGTTGGGACCGTGAGAGAGAGGGAAGAAGTCCTTGAGGTGTGGCAAGCCTTTGAGGTGGAAGAAGTGGCATCTTCTTTATTGTATTTTCTTCTAAGTGATTATTAATACAATTGTGTATTGTCTCTCATATCCTGTGTTGTTTCATAATTCTAGTTACTTATTCATTCTGATATAATTTCGTGTTTAGTTGCTAATATAAAGGTAATCATATATACTCTTATTGGGGAGAGTAGGATCCTGATAGTTGGTATCAGAGCCTGGTTGTAGGTTCTAGAGCTTGATACCACTTGACAGTTGGTATCAGAGCTTTTAGTTGGGTTACTAACAGGTGGTTTCAGATCTGGTTAGTGTGTGTTGATTACAGGTTACTCACAGGAGTTTCTGATTGAGTGGGAGTATAGCAATGGCAGAAGAAAGTAAGCTACGAATAGAGAAACTGAATAGCACGAATGGTCTGATTGATGGAAAGAAAGAGCAGGTAAAGGAAGATTGTTGGTCGGTAGAAAATCAATGTGTAAAAGCAGATGTTGCAGGGGTTGTTGCACAGGTTGCTCTGGATAAAGTAGAATCTTGGTTTACAGATTCTTTTGCCTCTTTCCATGCAACCCGAAATAGAGCATCTTTTCATGGGTATGTCTTTGGAGAGATTTATTTAGGGGTTGGTGAGCCTTGTCAAATGGTTGGCAAAGGGGAAGTGAAGCTGAAATTGCAGACGGATAACACACAGGTGTTGAAGGAGGTCATGCAGGTTCTAGTCTTGGAGATGAGTCTAATTTCTTCAAGAAAGTTGAGTGATGAGAGATGCACAGTAACTCTCACAGCGGATGCACTTAAATTAGACGGTGGTAAGAAAGTGGGTATTCTTTATCTATCTATTTATATTACTGATTCACTTTCTGTTGCAGAGATGTGGTTTTGTAGGCTTGGTCACATATGTAAGAAGGGAATGTATGTTCTTAAGTGAAAGATAGATGTTTTTGACAAACTTAAGAACTGGAAAGCCTTGGTGTTCATGGAAGAGATGACGGACAGAGATCAGCTGTGAGGACTGAATTATTTTGAGCAGGGCTGTGTTAATTTGAATAGGGTTTTGACCCAAAAGGAGCTCATGGGTAAAAAGTCATCACTCACAGGCGAACACAAGTACCGACGTCAGTCAGGAGGAATCGACGTCGAACAGACAGGCATCGACGTCGATCATGTGTAGATCAGCAGAGTCGGTGGTGTCGGGAAGTAGGAACTGACGTCGGTCATAAGGAACTAACGTCGGTAGGAGGTACACTGATGTCGGTTAGGGAACCGACGTCAACAGATAGGGTCAGTTGCAGGGAACCGACGTCAGTCAGGTGCAGATTGGGAGATGGCCGAGATCGGTCACTGGAACGGATGTTGGGCAGACAATACGCTGTCAAAGAGTCTCAAACGCCCATATGAAGGACTTAAAGGGTAAGTGGACCTCATATTTGTTGTTCACCTTCTTACTTGTTGCTTACTGATGGTTGAGAACTAGGAAGATGTGAAGAGGCAATGCAGGTAGAATCCAGAAACAGTGGGAGCTTGGCATGGATGAGGAGTGTGAGTCTTTGGAAAAGAACCAAATAGGTGTTTGTTGGTGGAGTTGTCAGTTAGAAGAAAGCACTGAAAGATGGATGGATTCCTAGGTTAAAGAAGAGAGTGGATGGATACGTGAGATAGAAGGCCAAGGTATATGGTCTTGAAGAAGCTGCAGCACAGTGGTACAGGTTTGACAGGTGGATGACAAAGCAAGACTTTAGTCAATGTCAGTGTAACTATTGTGTTTGTCTTACCAGGTGGATGATGAGTCGCGACATTATCCTGTTACTGTATGTGGATGGTATACTAGTTACAGGTTCAGACATACAGGGTTTTGCTGAGCTAAGGGTAAGGTTAGTTTAGTGGCATGTCATGAAGAATTTGGAGCAGCAAAATTCTTTGGCATAAGAGACATGGAGATTTTGTCTTTAGTGGGAGCTGATGTGAAGAAGGTGTTGGTGAGGTTCAAGATGCAGGATGCAGAATCAGTAAGCACACCAAGGGCTGGACAGTTCAAGCTGAGCTTAGAACAGTGTTCGAAATCACATGAGGTCTGGTGTAGACTTGAGTTTTCCCAAGCAGTGGGAGTTGTCAGAGAGTTTGGAGCCAATTCGTGGAAGAAGTACTGGAGGGCAGTTCAGTGGATTCTCAGGTATTTGAGAGGGACTAGCAGCAGGTTAACTTGTTATGCAGGGTCAAGGTCTTCACTACATGGAGTTGTAGGTTCGGATGTGGCAGGTTACTTGGATGACAGGAAAGACATCACAGGGTGTGTGGTCTTCAAGATGGAGCTTGAAGAGGGATACAAGCCAGGAAATGAATTAGATGAAGGTACAGGTACAGGTATAGGTGCAGCTATTTATCTCCAAGTGGGAGATTGTTAGGTTGTAGAGCTAAAAGCTTCAACTGTTGCAGACATGGAGGAGGTTGCTGAGTTTTAGGGAGACCGGCGTCGACAGAGTATAGTGCAGAAGGCAACCGACATCGACAGGTGTGAACTGAAGACAATCGACATCGATAGGAGGTCGACCGATGTCGGTCACCTCCAGGCAGACAAGGACCGACGTCGGTCACCTGTGGCGGTTCAGAACTATTCGTTGCACAGACAGTTAGTTCGTTGAACCAAGAGTTTGCATGTAAAAGCTAATTATAGTCTTGAGTTGCGTGTCTAATTATTATAATTAAGAAAGTATAATTATTGTATGCATGAGATCTATATAATAGACTCATGGGCTGTATTGTAAAAGTGTGTTAGAGAGTAAGAGAGCAGAAATTAGCTCCTTCAGAGAGAAGAGAGCATGGTGTATTCCTCCTAGTTCCAAAGGGGTGCTGAGTGTGTATGATCTTAGAGAGTTGCAGGTGTGCAAGTTCTGGTAGAAGATCCATCGGGGTACTGGTTGAAGAATCATAAGGACTTGGTAAGGCAAGGACAAGGGTTCTTCAGGGTGTAGAGACATCTACATGGTGAGTAAGGTCTATTGATTTGTAGGTGGCAGCAAAGAGAGGGAGATCTACTTGGAGTACGGTTGTGTACTTGGTGTATTGGCATCGTTGTTACTGATTGGTGGAGGTGAACACCAATTCTGTATTTGAGTTGTGTGTTGGGACTGTGAGAGAGAGAGGGAAGAAGTCCTTGAGGTGTGGCAAGCCTTTGAGGTGGAAGAAGAAGTGGCATCTTCTTTATTGTATTTTCTTCTGAGTGATTATTAATACAATTGTGTATTGTCTCTCATATCCTGTGTTGTTTCATAATTCTAGTTACTTATTCATTCTGGTATAATTCCGTGTTTAGTTGCTAATACAAAGGTAATCATATATACTCTTATTGGGGAGAGTAGGATCTTGACAATAGCTTAAAGAACAATTCAAATCACTTTGGAAATCGGTCTAACTTCGTTGAGCCTTAATATCATCTCAATGTCCCTTTGCTAGCATGTTCAAGTTGGAAACATTTACCATACTCTGACAAAGTTTTTGGTAACATTGGCTATTTTGATTTTTTAAGAGTTTGAAGGTTTTTAGAGGAAAGTTGAAAGATATTTTGGAAACTTGGCTAGTTTGAATATATATTTTGGAAAGTTGGCTAACCGTCATTAATGAGTAAGGCATGGAATGTGTCCGCATTAGATGGAAAGACCTTCCTCAGGGAAGCTTTGTGTTTCTAGTTAGTTATGTGGTTTTATTTAGGGGTTCATTTTTTATTTGTGATATTTTGGAAAGCTATAGGGGTAGCGAAGCTTTGTCAATTTGATTTAACAGCATAACAAAGTTGTGCAAAGTTGATTCCAGGGCATAAAACATTCAAGGGAACATTATCCCACTCATTCGGGAAGTGGTTTTATCTGTTCACAATTTGAGAAAATAACGAATAAAATAGTTTGTGGAGTGATAAGATTCTGGATTTGCATGGTAGTTTTTGAGTTGCATGAACAATGAGATATTTTGTTCCAACCCTTGCATGCATTTTTTGAGTTTTGATTTGAAATGGTGAGTAACATTTGGCTTCAAATGACAACAATGATGATGATATTATTCTGGACTACATTGTTGGATTTTCATAATAATATAGATAGTTTTGTTTAGCATTATTGATCTCTGGCATTCGACTGGTGTTAATATAATGACCATTTACAATTTTGCTTGTAAAAAATTGCATGAAATATTTTAGTTACAAGGGTTTCTTACTTTGTAGTTTCCAATGAAGATAATGACATGGTTTGGTTTAGAAGTATGCTTTGTTTTAAAACAAGCATACAGTGCCCTTTTTCTTGTTGTAATTGCACAATTTTCTTATCGAATTGGATATATTTGCAAGAATGATTGCAAGATTTTGATGACTTTTCGATATAAAATGCTTTTTTGGATGGAAAATTGAGTCAAATTTTTCTCTGCCATATTTCATTTTGATGCATAATAGTTTTTTTTTTGGATTGATCTCAGGGTTGGAGAGACCCTTGCCTAGTAAAACACACCAAAAAAAAGATAGGCTTGGCTTAAGGATAAAAATCCATAAGGTATATGATCGAAACCCGCAAAAACCATATTACTAGTCATATTGTATTAATAAAATAAACATGTACAAACATATCATAATTACAACGTTGATTACTCTTACAAAAAAAGCATATGAGCAACTACATTGTCGACCGCAAAAAATAGTCAATTACCAACTATTATTCCATAACTACTAGAGGTTTACCATCCCAACTTACACACATAATTTCATTGTCTAAAATTTGATTTATCGGTGTCAGTGGAAACGTTTGAGTTTGAGCCGTTACTAGCACACCACCTCGAGACACCCCTTGCACAACACTTTGCCCCTCCACTTCAAGAACCCCAGTGCCAAGCACCAACCAAGCTGGACAAGAAGATTCAACGACCCTCGGCTCCTATTTACCAAACCATAAGGGCATCAAAATTGTCCCTTGTAGAAGCCCCAAAGAAGATATTTCACTGCTTCAATATGCATAGGTGAACGTTGAGCTGCTCTCCAAACCTCCAAATCTAGCAGTGGGGCTTTGAGCATAGACACCTCTAGGAGAACCACCTTTTTCTTAGAATCCACATCCTTCTCAACGAAACAAAACCCATCCAATTCTTCAATAAAGCTAAGAACCTTTGTAAAACGCTCATCGAGGGCCCTAAAAATAGTGACTGGGATGAATATGAGGCCATCATTTCAAGAAAAAGACAAATCCTTAAATGGTCCAGAGTCTACCAATTCCATCTCTACGAGGAGGTTTACCCTGTATTCTGGTTTGACAAAGAATTCAACCAACTCCTTCACCAGCCCTTTGTTAGAGACCAGTATTAGAAGATTGTTGGCAAAGAGAGTGGCCAATTCCAAATTAACTCTCCAACGCACGCTGAGACCTATACCTTCCACCCCAACTATTTATGCCACAACTTCTGCAACATCAGGTGAAGGAGCCTACAAGATGTGTTGCAGTCTACAACATGAGACTGACCCTAAGAAACCCATTCCCTTTTAGGAATGCTATTAAAAATAATCGACCACACTACTGCTTCTCCCAGATCTTTCTCCATATCCTCACCTATCAAATTTAGCCCACCAGCTTCTAACCATGAGTTGGTCAAAATGTGTTAACACCATAATCTACCACCACCAATAGATGCCACAAAAGATATAGGCAGATCTCCCACGCCACAGAAATTGAGAGCTAATTCCCACACCACAAATTAATTGCCTTCATCATTAGAAAGAGCCCCTTTGATCTACGTACCCTCCACAACTCATGCCAATCATTATAGCTTGATACGAACTATCCCATTTATATTAAGCCACCTTTCTTTGTAATTGTCAATTCAAATGACCTCCACTTGGTCAATCCTTGAATTGGCCAAAAAATTAGCTACTGCATTAGCCTCCCGAAAGTAATGCTCACCTTTCCATTTCTTAAAGTGACTAAGAAGATGCAAAGCTTTAACCAAAATGTTATTTGTGTTCCATGCTTTGGCATTTTGATTAATTAAAGCTTAAATCACCAATTGAGAATCACCTTCAATAATCAGGAAATCGATGCCACACTCCACCGCTAATTCCAAGCCTACAATTAGAGCTTGAGCATCCACTTCATTATTAGTGCCATCCAAGAGTTTGATCGAGGCAACTCTGATCAGAGAGCCACTGTAATCTTTTAGTACACACCTTGTCCCAAAATCCCCATGATTGCCTTCACAAGCTCCATCAAAATTGAGTTTAAACCAACCCAGAGGAGGATGTTCCCAACTAGATTTTGATCTACTTTTTCTATTATCTAATTTGCATACTATTGACCCATTAATGGGGAGGTTTGTTATTTATTATTGAAAGCATTCCAAAAAAATTTCTTAGGGTTTTAGACAGAGTAAATATATGGCCGTGTTTCTATTGGGGTGAGCTCTCAGGGTTTAAAGAGAAAATTGATAATCTTGTCATGGATGGTTCGAATCAGAGAACATAACTTTTTGGGTTTAATACAATATATGTTATGTTTTAGGCTATAAAAATCACTTTCCAATTTTTTGGTAATAGAAAAATGACATAATTTTGAATTGTTCCTTCTTTCAAACCAAAAACCCAAACATTTGTTTTCTTGGTATGAAAGAGCCCTATTTAATTTTGTGAAAGTTTTGGCTTATTTCAACATAATTTTGATCAAATGCAAGCAAAATAGTTCCACAAAGTAATGGATGTCTTTTTAAACTGTTCGAAGTCACAATGTATGAATCTAAATTCTTTAGTTTAAGAAAGAAATGATGTTATATTTAGATACATCAAATGCTTCCATTCTAGTAGAAATAAACACTCTTGTTTGAGATCATTATTTTGATGCAATCATTAGGGTTTTCAATACAAGGAAAAGGATATTATCGTTGTTGTTTCGCATAATGAAATTTTCAAATGTGCTATTTTCAATTCAGTTATGCTAAGAAATGATTTTAAGGCTTGAATGTTTCATTTGTATTGAAACTCTAATGTCATGATAAATACAAAGAAAAGTTTTCATTTTTGGTCATGGGAATACATAATAATTTTGAGATGGCAATGATTCCTTGACTGATGATTTTTACTGCATGGCACCATATTTTTGTAAGTTATCTAATATTGATGTCATGGATTATGGTGAAAGAATTAAGGAAGTTTTGAAGATTATTTTAGTCCTTAAACATTGAATCTCAATATAAATATGTCAATATTGAAATTTGGGTATCAAGAATTGTATGTTTGTTGAAGAATGTTGAAACATTAGGTTTTATGTCGACTCGACAATGTATTGCTAGTAGAAAAACAACTACATAATTTAGAATATATTTTCAGTTAGATAGTTTTTTGCATATTCTGTAACTTCATGAAAGTTACATTTTGATGTTTTCAATATCAAGATTTGGTTTCGTTACAATATTTATTGAGAGGTCTTCTAAAAGCTTGATTATGGTAATAAGGATTTTGTGTTTCAATTGCAATTGAAAATATGGTTTTACATTCAGTTTTTGTTTCAAATGATGTCTTAGTTTGGCTGAAAGAATACTTTGGTTGACTTTATTTCAATATTTTAATAGAACAAAGGTGGTTTGCATATAAGTTTTCTTTGCAGTCTTATAATAATTAATTGAATCAATTTTGGAATTATTATAAGTTAATAGTGCCTTATAAGTTTTGATTCTTTCTGATTTAAGGTATAATGTCAAATTGGAGTCAAGGTTCATTTAGTTCTGGTAGAAATAATATTTGGGAAAGAGATGACTAGCAAGATACATCACCTGAATATTTTTGTAGTCAGATGGTTTCTTCCATATTCTATAATTTCACGAAACTTACATTTTGATGTTTTCAATATCAATATTCTGTTTTGTTACAATATTTATCGAGAGGTCTTCTAAAATTTTGATTGTGGTAATAAGGATTTTAGTTTTTTAGTTGAATTAAAAAGATGGTTTTACATTCAGTTCTTGCTAAAAATTATGTCTTAGTTTGGGTGAAAGAATACTTTGGTTGCCTTTATTTCAGTATTTTGATAGAACAAAGGTGTTTTACATATAAGTTTTCTTTGCAGTCTTTTGATAATTAATTGAACCAATTTTGGAATTATTATAAGTTGATGATATCATATAAGTTTTATTTCTTTTTGATTTAAGGTATAGTGTCAAGTTGGAGTTGGGATTCATTCAGTTCTAGTAGAAATAATCCTTAGAAAAGAGATGACAACAAGATACACCACCTATACATGATGCATACCGAGGTAGATCCTTTAGGACATGAAGGGCTACTAGCACGTTTATGCGAGGTTTTAGTCATGGCACATGGGTTTCCTTGCATTTTATACCAATGAATCCATGTTCTAGAATGTTTTACATGTAGTGACCCACAATAATTTCTTACCTCATGATACTCATGTTGGGTGAGCTCCTCAAAGATGCAATTAGAGGCCTTATCCTTTTGAATGTGGTTCACCAATTATTTCTTCTCGTTGAGTACCCCTTATCACCAATGAGACTATTGCACTTGTTAATCCTTTGCCTCAAAATAATGAAATACTTCTCCTTGGAGCTCTTCATGCCACTGACGTACATCATGATTTATCTTCCACAAGTCATAAACATGATAATAACACTTCAATCCCGCATGTGGTTATACATATACTGAAGAAGATCAAGTTGGAAGTGAATGATGAGTCAGGGGAATTGACTTGTATTGAGATCCCTGTTACTCCGATGGGATAAACAAAATATATTACATATAAGGGTGTCCCTTTAATTAACTTGATATCTTCAATTGAGTTTGAAGATAATTAGTTATGTTTGGTTATTTGTATATGGTTATTTGGTTAATTGCTTATACTTTCAGATAGTTTATATATTACAATTTCATCCTTGCTACTTTACTTAATAGTGTAGATAAGAATTCTTGAAATCTGCAATACTAACAATACTTGGTGATGGTCTTAATTATTGTTTTGATACCCCTTGTAGTAGTTGATTATGTTACTCTATGATCACTGATCATGTTTTCTTTTACAGTTTTGATGGTACCTACTGATATTCGCTGTTGTTTGTTTGATGTTGTGAAACTCATTGATGAGAGGCTATTTTGACTCTTTTTAGTTGAATTTTGATTGATGTTTCTTTATCATTTATTTTGAGAAAGAAAATGATAATTGCTAAAAGGCAATACGCTAATATTTAATTATTAGGATTTAGTCTTCGTGTTAGTCGGCTTCATGATAAAATGTTAGTGATTAGCTAAGCATTAAGTAATATGTCATGGGTCGCCACTTGATAATATTTTGTTATTTGGTATTGTTATGAGTATTTACTTGAGAATTTATTTTACATTCACTTTACAAATTGACTTATAAACCCTAAATGTTATAAAATTTATAATTTAAAGTAAAGTGTAACTAACTTTATTTAAGTTAATCTTGTTTAACTAAAGGTCAGTTACAACTTAAAGTATAAATAATCTTTATTGAAGACTTTAAAAGACTTGAGGGAAGATCATTCGAGAAAAGTTATACAGATACAAGAGCTCTCACTAAAGATTCATGCTACATTTTTATTGTGTGAATAATTTTTGAAATTAAGTGTGTGATTGTAGGAAGATTGAATAACATATTCTCTAATGGTGAAGTGTCATACTTGATACATTTAAGTACATCCAATTTTACCATTTATTGATAAACTGATTTCTCGAAAATAATTAAGTCTTAATATTTTTGATGAATGCAGGAATTTTACCAATCATATGTGAATTATTTCTATACTTTTATTGAAACCAATTAACATTCCATACACATTTATTATATGGTAGATTATTTACGATTAAGTTCATGGGCTTGTAGTCTACTCCTTATCTTAGTAATCTTTGCAATCAAATATGAGTTGACTATTTGACTTCTAAAAGAAAACATATTTTCTTATTTGTGCATGCCTTACGTCTCAAATATTTTGGGTACTTTATTTTTCTATTCACTTTTTAATATTAATTTATTCCCTTTTCCCTTGTAGTTATGTAATATTTTATGTTTTGTATTACTTCTTTAGATAGTTTCGCAGTTATATTTTTACCTATTTTCTTTTTTGTGCATGACTTACGTCTCAAATATTTTGTGTACTTTATTTTTCTATTCACTTTATAATCTTAATTTATTCCCTTTTCCCTTGTAGTTATGTAATATTTTATGTTTTGTATTACTTCTTTAGATAGTTTCACAGTTATATTTTTACCTATTCCTTTGCTTAGTTATCTTTCGCATGCATGCTGATTTTATTTGTATTTTAGTTTTAGTTTCTTTAGATTTGATAGAACTATTTATATTTATTTTATTTTGTTGTTTGATTGTATTAGTTTAATTTTTTTTCATGCTCCCTTTAGTTGATCAAAGTAAAATTCAAAAGAATGATGAAAATGGTGAGAAGGAAGCAATTAAAAAAAGATAATGATATTAAAGTTAATTAGTTTAGCTTTCTAAGAGTTTACGTCTTTCATATATAAGATTAATAATAATAATTTTAACTATAAAATTGAAATGATGAAATTATTGAAGTATGGAGAGCAAAGTTTTAGTGATTGATCTTATTTTACTTGACTGAATGACTAGTTTATTTTCCTAGATCTCTTTAAGTCATAATCATGTTTTTAGATTTCATACTTAACACAAAATACTTTAATGCATGCTTAAGTATTATCCTTTTAGTCAAGTAGGGCCCTAGGATTAAACTGATTCAATTCCATTTTAACCTTCACAATAGACAAAAGAGTTGATTTGTTAAATGTTACAAATTTTAATGTCAACAAACCCAACACATAGTTGACATCCTTAAGAGTCAACATAATTCTTTGTTTTATGGTTCAACTTGAGACTCCATCAACTTCAATTCCAAAGGCACAAACAAACCTATCGTTCTATTCAATAGTCATGAATTATTAAGAGAAAGATCTCAACAACTTAACTCATATTTTATATTTTATCTCATTTTTTTTATGCAAGCTCTTATTTAAAATGCACTTTTTTTTTGCACTCTTATAATGAAAAATAATATATATATTCATATTCATATAATCCAACCCTTAATTGGAAAGTAGATCCAAAGCCCAATTGCCCACTTAGAAGATATGGGTCTAAGAAATAGATTTGCCCTGTAAAAGCAAAGGTTGATCACCTTCTCAAATAGTGTTCTCCAACCACTCTTCACTAGAACCCTCAGCCATTGTTCTAATTAGGAGTTAAATTTGATGGTGGATTCCATTTGTGAATTAAAATTTTATGATGATATTCATTCAATATTACCATTCAAAAATAAAAATAATTCATCTTCAAAAAAAAAATCGTAAAAACATATAATTATTATAATTTTTCAAAATTTTTTAACACTATTCTCAAAAATTTTCCTTTCATCTTATACATCTTTAATTATTTTCTAAAAATTTAAATACGATTATAACACTGACAAACTTAACTTCTCTTTTCATAACAAAACCCCCGCCCTCCTAATTTCAACTTGACCACCAAGGTTATTGCTTCAAATTTGCTATTAGGGTCGTTTCCTTGAGTAAAATAAAGAAAAGAAAACCCAAAAAAAAACGCTTGCAGGTCTGGATCTTTTGAGGATACCTTTGGTGCCAACAAGACCATGGTTACGTCCTCTCAAAATCGATCTTAACCAAATTCAATGCAAGTATGAACCGTCTCCCACCTCTTAGCTTAATTAACCATCCCTTTATTGGGGACAAACCATATACTTCCTTTCCTATTCCTCGAAAAAAATGTTGACATGTTTGAAATGCATATACTCCAAGTCATAACAAAGCTATTTAAAACTTGAACAGTCTTCCCTTACAACTAGGGACTTTGTCATATATCCATGACAACAAAGGCCCTCATATAGTATTGCAGTTGTTATAAATGGCAAACAAAGGTCACAACATTGTATTGTAGTTGTTGATATACTTTACACCATTTCTCTTTCTTTTGTTTCCCTCCTCCTTTTAATCATTTCCGATCATTGAGGTGTTGAAGAAGCTCATAGTTGTCTAATAGTCATATTAGAACATTCAATTTTAGTAGGGGTAGTTAGGTAGATTCGGCTCCTAATCTTTAGATAACATGTATTGGCTCCATTATGTGCCATAAATAATTATTGAATTGAACTTAAAATTTGGATAATTAAAATTGTTGATCCCATTCACTAGAATTAATATATAAGTCTATTTTACATTATTTCTTATTTATAAACACTTTTAAACTATTAATAATATTATAATAATTTTGAAATATTATTAATCATCTATTAATTTAAAATACAATACAATATATAAATAAGAGAATTGTATGATAATTTAACGTAATTTTTTAAAATGAAACAAATTACTGCATTAATAATTCTATCACTCTACACTTAACTGATTTAATCTTTAAAAAAAAAAATATTATGAAACACAATATGATACATATATAATGATAATATATAATACCAACACTCTACATCATCAGTTTAAAATAAAAAATTAAAAAACACGTTGATGTCCATGTTAAATCTTATTTATATTTCATTTGTCACTCTAAACCTTAAAAAAATCAAATTGAAAAAACCATTGAATCCAAAATCAAAGGAACACTGAAAGGGTTGTAGTTTGATTGGTGAGGATAATGGTTTCTTATATCTATCCGCCAAGGTATAAAGTTTTCTATATACCCGACACGAAGAGTCAATCAGTTAAGACCAGGATCGTACCCTGGATGACTTTGATGGTATAGATGCTTCTTACTCATAATTGCTTAGCCAAAAGAATTCACTGATTTAGATATACACTTACTCATTATTATAATTTACTATATATTTATTTCCGAAATATGAATTAAAATATTAACATTCTATATAAATCAGTGATTCCATGTGAATACTTCATATTAAAACACACACAAAAAATAAATTAAAAAACAAAAAAATAATTAATTTAAAATAAAAAAATTAATGTTAAAAATGCGTTTAAAAAAAAGAAAAAGTCATATGATGAATTGAATACTTGATATTTACATGTTTGAAGAGCAATAAAGTTGTAATGAAAATGCTATTTGCAGGGTAATGCATGTAATCTATATTATGGGTTTCTCAAGTTCTACCTTGTTTTTTAAATTGGTAAACATGTTGTAGTTTATAATGTTTTATAAGTTGTTTTCTTTTATAATGTTTATCAAGTAGAGATTATATTAATTACATAATAATTTATTGATAATTTAATTATATTTTTAGAATAAATAATTTAAGGTGTAAATCACAATATTTTTAAAATAATTGTGTTTTTATATGTAATTAACTTTTCAGATCATTATTTATGAATTTTTTATTAAAGAAAAAAAAGTTAATAAAAAATTATAAATAATAATTTAAACTCGAATTTGTTTTATTTAAATGAAATTAAAGTAGTTCAAAATGATTTCCATAATTATTTATGGAAAATAAAAATAAAAATGATAAATATAATTTCTATTTTAAATTTTTTTCAATCTAATTTTTTCTCCTTTTTTAATAAAATTTTAAAAAAATCTAATACTTTATAAATCACCTTTGACTCATTTGGATACAAAGAACATCACCCCACGCCACTTCATATATATGAAACACAAACCCCCAATGTCAACGATGCAAAAACTTGATGCAGATCCAACCTGTCGAATTGATAGCTTTAACTGGGCCTGTTAATAATCTATATAAATCACTACCGAATATAATGGGCTTGCATGGTTCAGATCAAAATAATATATTTATGTCATTTATTGTATAAGGGTTTGTAGTTTGTAGAATGGTAACATTTTTGATTTGTCATTTTTTATTGTTGAGAGTGAATTAGTGAGTCATAAGATTTAATTTGATTGAAATAAAATTTTATGTCAAATATGTGGTTAGAAATAAAAATACAATGTGATTAATGTGGGGACAAAGTATTGACATCCCAAAATCTATCTTGTTACTTCCATTCACGGAGATTACCAATATATTGACATTTGACAACCCAAAAAAAATACATTCCTTACACCATAAGCAAAAATTAGTCTTCAAATATTTTAATGCCACTCTTATCAATGAAAAGAGCTAGTCACAAACAGACAGCGTATACTTGACAGATGGTGGAGTTGGTTGGGGACACCGAGCGGAGGGGTAGTTTGCATGGTGGTTGGGTTGGCACCTAGAGGGTTCACATATGCGCTAGAAGGCTCAAACAGATTGGAATGTCAGTTAAAGGAGAAGCAGCTGACGTGGGGGCTCCTGTCAACTGTGGTAATCTGTTGGAGAATTCTTGATGACGATGAACATTGGAGCACTGCCACGTAAGATGGGTTCCATCGTGGACACAGGCAGCGATCTGATCTGGACCCAGTGTAAACCTTGCGCCAACTGCTACACTCAGCCAGACCCCGTCTTTGACCCCTGCAAACCCACCACCTACAACAAGTCACCCTGTGTCGGTTCCTTCTGCTCTTCCCTTCCCAGAAAATCATGCACGATAGACTCTCAGTAATTTTACAAGTACGACGAGGATAGAAATACGGTTGGAAGTGAAAGAGTGTATATTCGTATTCGAATTACACTTACAATTTATGATTTATGATTTCATCTCATATTTTGTTCACATAGTATTAAGCAATAAAAAAATGATATTTTTAAAAGTGACATTGCAAAATGAAGTTGTGTGTTTCTTCATATGGTGTAGTAATGTGTTGTGTGTGGAGGAGATGTTTTGTTGTATAGTGACCTTGAACAATGGCAAATTGGTAAGAAAGAGAAAGCCCATATGAAAAATGCAAGTGGTGAAATATATCAAAGTGAGCTGGATGGTGATGGTGAGGGGAAATAACAGGGTATTTCAATAAGAGACTCAAAGAACCCTGAGAAAATATACGCACAAAGTTCAATGACATGGCACATCTAACAATGCAATTTGTAGCTTCCACTCAACTGTTTTAATTACCCAATACACGATTGAAATAGGTGTAAAATATCCAACAACTCTTTTAAAAGCACATAGAATGCACCATGTGTGAATTTAGATAAGTCTAGAACTAGATTAACAAAAAATCTAACTATGTTAACTATATAAAACCTAATTAGACGACTCTAAAACCAATTAAGCAAAAAAATGAAAAGACTTATTCAATGAAAGACACCTCTTATATAATCTAATTGAGTGATGATGCAATGTGCAGCAATGTGCTAGGCATGGAGGAGATGTTTTGTTGTACAATGAAATTGAGCAATGGTGAATTGGTGGGGAAGGGCAAGCCCATACATAAAATGCAAGTAGTGAAAGATATCAAGGTGAGTTGGGTGGTGATGGTGAGGGGCAATGACAGGGTATTTCAATGAGAAACTCAAAGAAGTTCGAGCAAATACATGTATAAATTTCAATGATAGGTCACATCTAACAATGTAATATGTAGTTTCCAACGAACTGTTTCAATTACCCAATACATGATTGAAATATGTGTCAAATATCCAACATCTCTTTTAAAAACATACAAACTACACCATGTATCAATTTAGACAAGTCTAAAACTAGATTAACAAAAAATCTAACTACATGTTAACTATATTAAACCTAATTAGACGACTTTAAAGCCAATTAGACAAAAAATGAAAAAGGCTTCTTCATTGAAAGACACCTCTTTATATAATCTATTTAAGTGATGATGCCACATGCAAACAGATGTGCATATATATATTTTAAATATTTTCTATTCTCATTCTCAGTAACATTAACAACTATTATATTCATAACAATAGCACATAATTATCTTTATTTGGTGAATGGAAGAAAGGTAAAATTTCTGTGAGGGCCACAAGCACAACCAATTTTGGATAGTTTATTGGACGAAGGTTCAAATCCCCACCAATTTCTACATGCTCTTTCCAAGCATTATGGTTGTCTGATCCCCCACAATATAATCACAGACAATCTAAACAAAAAGAATTTTGAAAGGACTTTTTCAAACTCTTTAATGCAATGAAACACTCTCAGACATATGGTTGTCATGACAATATGTGGTTGAACAAATATTGAGCAGATAGACATCTATGTTCATTGAGATGATACTTTTTTTAATCATGTATTGAGTAACTTAAACAGTTTGGTGGAAGCTACATATTGCATTCACATATGTGACATGACATTGAACTTTGCATGTGTGTCTAGTTGGGCTTCTTCAAGTCCATCACTTGAAATAGCCTATCATTATCCATCACCATCACCACCCACCTCACTTTAAATGTTTGATTGATTTCATGTTTTTTATGGCTTTGCCCTTCCCCTCCTAACAGGGTCATCAGTCATGGGTTTCACATAATAGTCTATGTAGAGAAAGACACAATTGGGAGATAAACAAAGAAGGCATTTGTTCAAAGAGACTTTTGTTTCACACGAGTATGAACTTGAAAAGTGCAATGAAATATATAATGTAGAGGCATAAAATCATCTCTGGAGGTGTAATTATTGTCGATGCAACAAATGACAATAACTAGCTATCACGACTCCTTCGTCCACCCTTAACAATAGAAAATGACCATTAAAATATGTCGATTCTGTGTAAGCTAGGGAATCCTCTGCAATGGGTGAAGGGTATGTAAAGTCTTGAATTTATTTATTACAACTAAGATCCATGCACTTACAAAAGGTTCTATTTTATGATTTATTTTTATCAATTAAAGGAAAAGTCAAGTACCAATGCATATGAATGAATCTAAGATGTAAATGATAATGATATACAAATTGTGCCTAAGAACTCAGGAGATTACAACAAAAGACAATAATCAGTTCTCACGATGCCTTCATCTACCCTTGACAATATAAAACAACCAATCAAATATGTCGACTCCATGTAAGCTGTGGACCCTCCTATAATGGATGAAGGGCATGTGAAATCTTGAATTTGTTTATTACGTCTAAGATTTATGCAATTACAAAAGGTTCTATTTTATGATTAATTTTTTTCAATTAAAATAAAATTCAAGTATCAATGCACATGAATGAATCTAAGATGTAAATGATAATGATATACAAATTGTGCCTACGAACTCGAGAGATTGAAAAAGGGTTTCAAGGTCCTAGTTCTACACATATGTCATTAATTAGTCTCATGCAAGACATATTGAATGATTTATATGTGATTTGAGAGTAGCTTGTTGGTAGTGAATCATGTTATAAGTCCTTTGAATTAGAATGTGTAGGTAATTTAAGGTCCTATGTTTTGGGCTTTGGGAAGAATAATGTTTCACAATGGACAAGATTAAATTTAGCTTGTCTAGATGTGGCACTATTGGTTACCTACCTAATTTTAAAATAATACATCTCACTCATGATATTTTGATGTGGATAAAATTGCAAGCTTTATTGCATGCATACGCCCCTAGACTCTATAGGATTAATGATGGTCTTCCCTATGACAGTCTTGATGAAGATGCATCTACAATTTATTTTGATTGACACTAGAATTTTCCACTTAATGGTAAAGATGCATTTATATTGCTACAAAGAATAGGCATATAACTATTGATAGGGGAAGTGAAACTATAAACAGAGGAAATATTAAATTTATTGACCATATGAATGAGCCAACACACCACCCAACAAAGAAGTGCATATTTGTCAAATATTTTAGGCTCAAGGTGGAATATGGCCTCATAATGGAAAACATTAAATTTAGTGTGTTTGAATATTACATTGTTCGTGACATGTGTAAATTTAAAATAGTATGTCTCACCACTTTTGAGATTTAAAATTGTATAAAATCAAAGTATATAATAAAAATAATTTACTATATGCCTTCACTTTACAAAACTCAAATTTACAAAAATAAAAAATTACATCCCTTACATCATATAAATAGAATTATACATATATACATATACATACATATAGACACACACACACACACACAAATACATATACATATACATATAGTACTTTATATTTATAATATTAATATATATTATGAATAATAATATAATATAACCATTATAATATTTTATATTATTCTATATATATTATATTATTTTTTGTATTCTATATATATATATATATTATAAATAATATTTTTTATATTATATTATTTTTAAAGTCACACACACACACACACACACACACACACACACACACACACACACACACACACACAATAGAGTTATAAATACTATTATATATATTTTAAAATTAGTGTATATACGTGTGTGTGTGTACACACACACATATAATAGAGTTATAAATACTATTATATATATATTTTAAAACTAGTATATATACAAATGGATCTTGAAAACTCAATATCTTATCCCCATGTCAGTGATATTATAGTGAAGCTTTGATCAACACATCATATGTGGATCCTACCAAAATTAAATTAGCACTCGTGACATCCTCATCAACACTTGAAAATAGAAAATGATTAATTAAATATGCTAACACCTTGTAAGTTACAAACCTCTCTACAATGGGCGCATGCCATATAAATCCATTAGCTACCTTGAATCTAGGTTTGGTGTATGATATCACCTAAAATGCCTTCTCATTGGCCCTCACCATCACCACTCAATTCATATAAAAATATTTCACCACTTGCATATTATTAACATCTAGAGCAATTAAATCAGGGTTAACAACATACAAAAACACCAAACTTGGACCCTTAAAATAAGTGGAAGGGTAATAAAGAACATGCAAGTGGTGAAATATTTCAATGTGCACTTGGCAGTGACAGTGAGTGGCATGACACGGTATGTCAGTGAATACCATATGATAGAGGGCCTATATTGTACACCAAACCTAAATACATGGTAGTGGTTGGATTTACATGGACTACATCAACCATTGCAAAGGGGTCCATAGCTTGCATGGTGGTGACATCTTAGATTTGCCATTTTCTTTTTTTGAGGGTGAATGAGGATGTCATGAGAGCTAATTTGATTAAAACATGACTCCACATATGATGTGTAACTCTTCCTAATGTGGGAAAAAGATATTGAGGTTCCACAATCTATCTTGTTGCATCCATTCATCCACATTTATAATATATTACCACTTGAGAACAAAAAATTACATTTATTTTGGAGTTCCTTGCACCATCAAGGCAACTACTAGTAGATTAATCATGTATTTGATGCGAAATCAATTCCCTGGGTCCCAAAAATTGACAACAGTATAGGCATGTACTTTTAGTAGAATCAATTAATGATTCATGAACCATAATATATTGGCAAAAAACCTTCATTTTAGGGGAATTATTAGTCCCTGCTAAGGCAGGAAACTAATGGATTCACTTGAGCAATTAATTTTTCTTTCTCAACCAATACAATTTTATGACAAGAAAGACAACTTTACCAATTCTTAAATTTAAACCCAAATATTAAAGGATATTCCTTTATATGTTATTGTGGAATATTCAAAATATAATAATTAAAAATTTATTTCAATAGTAACAAGTATAACAACATTATTTATAAAGTTACTTAATGTGAGACTTCGTTATTACAATTTGTTGGGGTTAATGCTGCATGTACGGTTAATTCTGAGGGTTGTCTGATAATATTTAATCTAAAATCTTGATTAATTTCAAAAATTCATTGAATCAACCCTAAAATCATAGGGAAACAAGGCTATGTGGTTTAGATGTCGCTATCTAGATGTAAATAATTGAACGCCTTATTCTAAGTTCCTAAAAAGGTTTTCTAGGCATGACATGATAGATCATTATCAAATAATTCTCCCAATACATCTCTCATACTTTGTGTCATGTGCCATGTTGATTGATCATTAATGTAACTTTACCAAATCTATTTAGGCCCTTCTAAATCTAGTACTAAACAAGACGACGATATGTTTTATAGCTTGGATGAACATCTCTAAACCAACAGACAGTGTCACATTATAGTTGCATATAGGTGAAGGGAAGCTTTCTATATTTTCTTCTATCATTTTGCTCACATTTGCTTTAATGTTCCCTGATTTTATCTACATTTTTAAAGTTGGAGGTACTTCAACTAATCATACCCTATGAAGTGTGGTCAGTGTATAAAATAATTTTCAATTCCAATGACATGTACGCATTAGTCATTTATTTTTATTTTGGTACACAAATTTTCTTCACTATTTTAATGGTTAAAGTAATGTCTAACACATGAAATGGCCACTTTAAGAAAACAATGAAAATTGTACGGGATACAAAGGCAATTATCTCATGCCTGTGTTTGATCAAATATGACTCTATTCATAACTGGGCACATGTATTTGTATCATTTTTTACTTTCATTTATTTATTTAAAACTTATTGACATTACAAACACTATTCAACAATGAAACATATCAAACAAACACTGTTTACAAAAGTAGTGACTAACGATTGTGCAATTATTTTTATAAAATGTAATTTTTGTGTATTTATAAGATTTCTTTAGAAGAATAATTCTTAGTCAAGTTCAAATTGCACTGATAAATTAGACAATGTTAGATTTATATTTTAAAGTACAAATTATTAAAGCATTCACTATTGTGCTAGGATTATATTGCAAATTTACATGCAAACTCTAACACAAATAATTCTTAATATAAAGGCAAGGATTGCTCACCACACAACCCTTGTTAGATACATAAATTGTTATATTATTATTTTTAATATGCACACCACTTTAAAAAATAATTTAAAATAGAAATAAAGTGCAATTTTTTTTTTAAATTTTATTTTGTTAAAATTTTATTAGATTCATAGATCACAGATAACAGATACTATTATACTATTCCTTGTTTTAATAATCAATAATTTTATTTTCATACTATTTTTATATCTATTGTTAGAAGCACAAACATGGGGGGAGGGGGGTGGGGGCGGGGGGAGAGGTGAATCTATGTACAAACTCTTCTTTCAATTCCACCTATCATTCATTAACCATTCAAACTAAGATAAATATATAACAATGCATAATCAACCATTCATATGACCATGAAGTAGGAACATAACACATGAACACAAGATCTATGTGGGAAACCCTTATAGAGAATAAAAAAACTAACACACAAATTATAATATAATAATATAAGTAATTAATCAATTTTTAGTGAGGCACCAACCCTAGAAGGAACACCAACCCCTCACTAGTCAAGCACCAACTCAACTAGTCCTTTAGGAAGCACCAACTTGCAAGGAGGCACCAAACCCATAGGTGAATCAGCACCAACTCAGCCACATGGAACCTATGATAAATTTTGTAAATTTTTTTATCCCTCAAATTTTTATGATTGCCTTCTTTTCCTCTTCACACTCTTCTATCTCTCTCAAACAACCTATTAAGCCTCTTCATTCAACTAGCCATCTTCTTGGTAGATTTAGGTCATTTAACCTTGATCATCATATGTATAATCACTATTATAACTTAATGAAATATCCAAAACACCTCTCTAATGGTCTTAAATCACTCTACATTTTTACCAAATTTCTATTTCATTCATTCACCACCTCAATATTCTAACTAGTCAAATTAGGTCTATTAGACCTTCTTCTTATACTTGACTCTTGCTTTCACATACCTTGGTTGGAAAAAAACCTCTTAATAATTAGATAACACTTGGAATATATATATAAAAAACATATCATAAGAGAAACAACCACTACACAGGTTGGCCATTACTCATAAGGACTAAAACCACCATTAGGCCTAAAGGAGACCTAATGCAATTAGGCCTTCTCAAAGCACACATTTTACCTTGACCACCTTGGAACATCTTGAGACTCCATTAATGGATGAAAAAATTAAATCATACCCTTTATAATCTCACCTTATATCCCTAATGCCATTTATCTCATTTCACTCTTTCAACCACATCATTAGGTCTATTCACAATTAGGCTTTCTCACTGCCATAAAGTTTGTTTTGAATATCTAAAGAATACACTCAAATTTTCCACATAAAAAAATAAAAAAATAACTTATTAAAAAATATAATGACCTCAGAGTCATCATAATGTCCATTATAATTCACCATACAGGGCAAAATCCCTCAAACTGACCACTTCCATATACTCACTCAGAAATGCAAACAGGCCTCAAGAACCAGTCAAGAACCTTTGACTTTTCATACCTTCATAGGAATTTATAATGAATAAAAACACATTAAAATTAACCTATGAGAGATATATAACAATTTAATATGCATTATACTCTTCAAATCTAGATAAATCACCACATACTCATCTCTGTTAGATGACTACTCATAACTGTCAAAGACTTCAAAACACAGTCATGAAAACAAAGACTTAGAACACATGTAGAATCACTATCATGAAATTAAAATGGGTTTATATGATCCTTAAACATATTTAAATAAATATATTATAATTTTCAATAGCAATATTGGTCTTATAGATCAATCTCATGGTTTCACCATTCACAGACCTCATTGTGTTAGACAAGTTAGTTTGAGAGCAACTTTATGCCATACACACACATATAAAAATATTATATATAATAGGTATATGTGTTACATGTATTTTAAAACAAACCTATGCAATTGGATCCATCCCTAATCTATGAAAACACATCCCTAATCTCATTCCCACTTCTACCTATTTTTCTCACTGTCTTTCTCACTAGGCCTTTTTAGTAATAGGTCAATTTTCATAACTGATTTATCATACTTAAATTATATAACTTGCTCAAAAACCACCATGAAAATAAGATATAATTCTCAATCTTAAATATCCATCCACTTTCATGCTTTGACCTGGTCAACCTTACCGATTATAGCAAATTTATGAGAAATAAGGTATTTCATGTAGCTTCCACTCACTCATTTGACAGACTAATGCCACCTGGGATATTCCTCTACATTATAAAATCATAAAAATAGGTCATACAATAAATTTTGATCCATTTTTATCAATATATTCCATATTAGGTCATTATTAGGGGTTTAAGAGGGTTTAGACTGCTTTCCACTCTTAACAATCGTTCATAAAGCTTAGGCCCTCATCCCAAAAACTAGTGATAATAAATTTAAGCTAGGAACATTCCATAACTATCATGAACTGATTATATCCTCATGTAAAGTTTTCACATGTCAATGACCATAATAAAATCCTTCTCGCATCTGCAATACCTCATCCTGTGCACATAGAAAAGCTCAAAACCACATTTCATGCTTTCTCCTTTAGAATTTGACCTTAGACTTGGTCAAAACACTTAACACAAAATTTCACACCTCTAAAAATGATCTCATGAGATCTATTACTTTGGAAAACAAAATTTACCCCTCATTAGGCCATATTAGGTCTCTTTTCACATTAGGCCTTGAACTGCCAGTCACATTTAGACCTTGAACATAACTTGAAACCATTTAAATTGGTCTCAACACTTCATACTCATGTCATATAACCTCATACCATGATAAAAAACTACCAATATTCTTCTCATAAGCCTCAGAATATTCTCCTCATCATGATACCAAGCTTATACCTTCACACTAGGTTTTTCAAGTACATGACTCATGAACTCAACCTTAAGAACATCAAAGACAAATTAGAATGACATCAATGACACTTTTATGACACCAATGACAAATCTATTCATACATTAAAATACATTCTCAATAATATCCCCGTTTGTCATTGATGGCAACCATTCATTGATGGAAACCATTTAGAGAAGCTTCTTTCACTGGGATACATCTCCCCCATTCAGATCAATCTCCCCCTTTGACATTAATGACAAACCACTACCTTAAACATCTTCTTCTTGATAAAATGATATGAATCCCACTTTGAACTTACATCTTGTGTACTAATTTCCTACTCTTACAGCTAAATCACCTCCTTATTATCTCCCCCTAAGCACTTGACTTGCTTAGTGATTGCTAGGAGCAATAATCACACCCAATTTATGTCTCAGATGTTCAAAGGTAGCCTTTGGAATAGGCTTAGTCAAGATATCTATAATTTGATCATTGGCAGATACAAATTCAAGCTTAATATTTTATTCACTTACATATTCTCTTAAGAAATGATACTTGATAGGAATGTTCTTGGTCCTTGAGTGCATGACAAGATTCTTTGAGACTCTTATGGCACTAGTATTGTCATAAAAAATGGGATTATGACCATCAAAATCCATTTTTTAGTCTCTTAAGGTTTGTCTCATCCACAACACTAGAGTACAACATGAAGTTGATATAATGTACTTAGCCTCACAAGTAGATAACACCATTGATGGTTGCTTCTTGCTTATCCATGAAACTAGGCATTCACCTAAGAAGAAAGCTCCTCGACTAGTGCTTTTTTTATCATCTAGACTCCCAACCCAATCTACATTTGTATAGGCTTCTAAATCAAACTTCTTGCTCCTTTGGTATCATAATCCATACTCCATAGTTACCTTGAGATACCCAAGTATCCTCTTGACTACTTGTAGATGAATTTCCTTAGGATCTACTTGAAATATTCCCATAAGACCTATTGCTTGCATGATGTTAGGTTTAGAAGTAGTAGTATACAATAAACTCCCAATCATTGATCTATATTTTGTTTGATTGAATCTTGAAGATTCATCCTCCTTGCTTAGCTTACATCCTGTAACCATAGGTGTACTTACAACCTTGAAATATTCTATTTCAAATTTCTTTAACATCTCTTTTATATACTTGACCTGTGAAATAAATATACCTTTTTTAGATTAACTAATTTGAAGCCAAAGAAAGAAGGATAGTTCTCCAAGCATAGACATTTCAAATTTTAACTTCATCACCTCTGTAAAGACCTTGGTCATGTTCTCACTAATTACACCAAAGATTATATCATCCACATAGACCACCACTATCAACTGATTGTCATTTTCAGTCTTGATATACAAGTTACTATCATCAACTCCTCTCTTAAAACCTTGGTCCAAAAAATACTTGTCTAGTCTAGCATACCAAGTTCTAGGGGCTTGTTTTAGACCATGGAGAGACTTCTTCAACCTGAAAACATAGTCCTTTTTATCAATCAATAGGAAACCCTTAGGTTACTCAATGTACACTTCTTCCTCTAAGTTCCCATTTAGGAAAGATGCCTTAACATCTATCTGGTATAATTTGAAGCCTTTGAAACCTACATAGGCAATAAATAGCCTAATAGCCTCTAACCTTGACACTCGAGCAAAAATTTCCTCAAAGTCCACTCCTTCTACTTGATCATATCCCTTGCATACTAGTCTAGCCTTGTTTCTAGTGACTTCTCAATTTTCATTCAACTTGAATCTGAACACCCATTTCGTACCAATGATATTTTTATCTTTAGGCCTAGGTACTAACTCCCAAGTCTCATTATTCTTAATTTGATTTAACTCCTCATTCATTACATCCATCCAAAACCTATCTTCACTTGCTTCTAAATAGCTTTTAGTTTCAAATTTAGTCAAAAAGGAAGTATTCTCTTGATTAACATTATTCACCATTCTTCTTCTTGTTTGTATACCTACATTCTTATTGCCAATGATCTGAGATTTAGGATGATCCCTTTGAATCTACCTAGAAGGACATTTTGAGTCATTTCTCCCCTCAATTTATTATTAATCCTCATCTATCTCTATTTCTCCTTCATTATTCTTTGATTGAGAATATGATTTCTTCATCTCATCAACCTTCACCTTTATGCTCTCCACTATCTTTTTCAACCTCTTATTGTAGCATCTATAGGAAAAACTAATTGATGAATATCCTAAGAAAATACCTTCATTAAACCTTGAGTCAAACTTGCCTAAGTCCTCCTCATCTCTCTTGATATAACACTTACTTCCAAACACCTTAAAATTTTTAACACTAGCAAGTCTGCATTCCACAATTCATATGGAGTCTTATTACCATTGATCCTAATTTATCCTTTATTCAAAGTGTAAAATATAGTACCCACAACTTCTCTCTAGCAGCCATTAAACAACCTTGACTCATTCAACATGGCCCTTTCCATTTATTGAACTATTCTGTTCTTTCTTTAAGCTACCCCATTTTGTTGAGGTGTTTTAGCAGCTAAGAACTCTCTTATTATTCCATTGAACTCACAAAACTCATCAATTTAATTTGACCAATACTCTCTTCCTTTGTCAGACCTAAGGCATTTGATCTTCACATTCATCTCATTTTAAACCAAAGCCTTGAAAGTTTTGAACTTACCTAGAGCTTATAACTTCTCTTTCAAGAATGCTATCGAAGTCATTTTTGTGAATTCATCTATAATAAAAATGAATTAGATATCCCCTTGAATGCTTTAAATATTTGTAGGACTACATAGATCAGTATGAATTAGTTCTAAAGGTCTAGTAGCAGAGTATTATTTATACTCGAATCTCCTCCTAGTCTGCTTACCATGTTGACATGCCTTGCAAAGAGCATCTATATGTTTAGAAATTTTGGGCATGTTCTTCATAGACCCCTTGGATATGATCTTGATTAGATTTTCAAAGTGAAAATGACCTAACCTCCTATGCCATAAACAAATTTCATCTACCTTGATCATGAAGAACTTCTCTTTTGTGATCTCATTCAATACACATAGATTGTTCTAAGTTCTCTTGGCTTTGGAAATGAACATGATTTTACTCTCCTTATCTCACATCATTTATCATGAAAAGTTGAGGTATGTCCTTGGGTGCACATTTGACTTACACTCAAAAAGTTGTGTTTCAATCCATCTACTTATAATACATTTTCTATCTTGGTCTTCCCATTATCTAAGCTCAAGGCACCTTTTCCAACTATATTAACAACTGTGTTATCTCTGAACCTCACTAATGCTATGGCATTTTTATTCAAAGTGATGAATTTGATCCTATCTCCTATAATATGACTTGAATAACCATTGTATATATACCACTTCAAATCTTCATTCTGAGTGTGAAAGGTAGTTTGAGCTATCATAGATTATTTTCCTATAGATTCCTACTTCTCCTTCATCTTACCCATAGGGTCTGCTTTCTTGATCCATTCTTTAGTACCATGACTACATATCTTCTTAACTTAATTATTTTTCCTCATAGGTCTAATCTTAAAATCTCTTACAATATGTCCTCTTTGGTTGCTGTTATAACATAGGGTTCTACTTCTCCATCTATAGTTTATAGCTCTATGTTCAAATTGATCACATGAGAAAAACTATCCATTGAAATAATATACATACTTTGACTGTCTAACCTTATTTGTCTTTTGATGATCATTGGATGATACACCACTACCTTTGATGGAACAAAACCCTTCTTGGCTTGTTGATGATTGGCTTCAAACTTGACTACTTATACAAAGGTCTTTATTCTACCAACATTATCACTCCTTGATAGATCATTAAATTTTGGAAACTAAATCTCCTTGAACTTCTTTTGGTCCTTTTTGAAACCAAGAACTGTCTTATCATGATAGGATCTTTGACTATTCAACATATTGTTAAACTTTACAGTAGTCTCCTTAAATTTTTGATGTATTTATCTTTATTGTATTTTTATTTACTTGTGCCTCTACAGAATTTACTTTCATTCTCAACTAGGTACATTATTCCATATGATTCTTTTATTTTGATCAACATTTACAAGTTGTTTCAATGATTATGAATATATCTTCATTGCAATCATAATAAACACTTTCATTATCACAATCCATACACGTGCTTTAAAAGATATCCCTTAGGTTGTTAGGCCTACACAAAAAACCTATTTTGATACCAATTTTTGGAATCATAACCACTGAGATCAGGGGGTGAATTAGTATACAAAATTTTCTTTCAAATCCACCTATCATTCATTAACCATTCAAACTAAGATAGAGATACAACAATGCATAATCAACCATTCATATGAGCATGAAGCATGAACATAACACATGAACATAAGATCTATGTGGGAAACCCTTATGGGGAATAAAACCCAATAAATCATAGCTTGGATTAAATTCATATAAGAAATAAATCAATATTTAGTGAGGTACCAATCTCACAAGGAGAACCAACCCCTCACTAGTCAAGCACCAACTCAACTAGTCCTTTAGCAAGCACCAACTTGCAATTAGGCACCAACCCCCTAGGTGACTCAGCACCAAATTAACCACATAAAACTTTGATCACTTTTTGACACATTTTTATCACTCAAATTTTGATCATCACTTTCTTTTTCTCTTCACACTCTTTTATATCTCTCAAATAACCCATTAGGCCTCTTTGCTCAATTATCCCTCTTTTTGGTAGACTTAGGTCATATAACCTTGATAATCATCTATATAATCACTATTATAACTTTTATGAACTATTAAACACACCTATATGATGGTTTTAAATCCCTCTAACTTGTTTCCAAACTTCTATTTCATTCGTTCACCACCTCAATATTCTAACTAGTCAAATTAGGTCTAGTAGACCTTCCTCTTATACTTGACTCTTACTTTCACATACCTTGGTCAGAAAATAACATATACATACTTAGATAACACTTGGAATAGATAAAATAAAAATATTTCACAAGAGAAACAACCATTACATGTGTCGACCATTACTCATAAGGACTTAAACCACCATTAGGCCTAAAGGAGACATAATGCAATTAGGCCTTCTCAAAGCACACATTTCACCTTGACCAGCTTGGAATGTATTGAGCCTCAAAAAATGAATGAAACACTTAAAAAAAAATTAAATTGAAAAATTTATAATCTCACCTTATGTACCTAACACTATTTAGCTGATTTCACTCTTTGAACCACACCATTAGGCCTTCTCACTCCCAGAAAGTCTATCTTAAATATTTGAAGGATACATTCAAAAATACACATACAAAAATTTAAAAAAAAAATTATTTATAAATATCATGACATAAAATATATCACCACATCTATTATATTTCACCATACAGGTCAAAAGACCTCAAACTGACCACTTCCATATGCTCACTCAAAACTGCAAATAGGGCTTAAGAACCAGTCAAGAACTTTTGAATTTTCACACCTTAATATGAATTTATCATGAATAAAAACATATTAAAATTAACCTATGAAATATATATAACAAATTCATATTAATTATTCTCTTCAACTTTCGACAAATCAACACATACTCATATTTGCTAGATGACTACTTAGAATTGTTAAAGACCTCAAAACATAGTCATGAAAACAAAGACTTAAAACACCTATAAAATCACTATCATGAACTTAAAATGGGTTTATATTATCCATAAACATCCTTATATCATATTTAAATAAATATGTTTAAAGGTCTAATGCCAATATTAGTCTTACAAACCAATCTCATGGTTTCATTGTTCACGAACCTCACTGTGTTAGACAAGTCAGTTTGAGAGCAAATTTATACCATACACAAACATATCAAAATATTATATCCAATAGGGATATGTGTTACATTTATTTGATAGAAAATCTATGAAATTTTATCCATCCCTAATCTATGGCAACACATCCCTAATCTCATTCCCACTTCTGCCTATTTTTCTCAATCTTTCTCACTAGGCCTTTTTAGCAATAAGTCAACTTCCATGACTAATTTAACATAATTTAAGTATGTAAATTTATCAAAAACCAACATGGGAATCATATATCAGTCTCAATATTTAACCTACATCCACTTTCATGCTTTAAATTAGTCAACCCTACCTTTTATAGTAAATTTATGAGAAATAAGGGGTTTCCTATAGCTTTCACTCACTCATCTGACAGACCAATGCCACTTAAGGTACCTGGGAGGGTCATCTACATGATAAAATCATCAAAATAGGTCATCTAATACATTTTGAGCCATTGTTATCAATATCTTCCATATTAGGTCATTGTTAGGTTTTTAAGAGGGTTTAAACTATCTTCCACTCTTAACAATCGTTCATAAAGATTAGGCCCTCAACCTAGAAACTAATGCTAGGAAATTTAATATAGGACCCTTACCCAACTACCACGAACTACTTGGATCCTCATGTAAATGTTGTATGTGTCAACAAGCATAATAAAATTCTTCTCAGGTCTATAATACCTCATTTTATGCATAGAAAAAACCTCAAAACCATATTTCATTATTTATCCTTCAAAATTTGACCTTAAAATTGGTCAATGCACTTGAAATAAAATTTCACACATCTGAAAATTCTTTCATGAGCTCTATCACCTTAGAAACTTAACTTGACCCCTCATTAAGCCATACTAAGTCTCTTTGCACATTAGGTATCGAATTTCCAGTCACACTTAGACCTTGAACATACCTTGAAACCACCTAAATTTCTCCCAACACTTCATAATCATGTCATATAACCCCATACCATGATCATAGACTACCAATCTTCTTCTCACAAGCCTTCGACTGTTCTCCTCATTATGCTACCAAGCCTATACCTTCACACTAGGTTTCTCAAGTACATGACTCATGAACTCAACCTTAAGAACATCAAGGACAACTTAGAATGACATCAATGACACTTTAATGAAATTAATGACATATCCATGCATAACTTAGAATAAACTATCAACATCCACTTCATATGTTCACTATAGGAAATTCTTTCATCATAAGTAAAAATTAAAATGAGAAAACCTAAACTTTATATTGATGTGTTAAGTAATATTTTCTTATGGGGATTTTAAATTTTTTTGAGAGATATTGGGCCCTCATTGGTATTCAAAGAAAATAATTGAAAGAGTGGTCATGCAAACTAATATTAAGTTTTATAGGGATGTCTAATCACTTAAAAGTGATAATTAGATGCTAAGAGTGTCACTTGAGTTAACCTATCCCTAGGCTAGTCGTATATCTATCCTTGAACATTAGACTTATATTTCAAATCATCTAATAGACCAAAATCACCTAAAACTAGTCAAGACACAATCCCATAACTTTCATCCCATATCTTAATCCAAATTTTTTAGTAGTATACTAAATGGACATTAGTACCACATTTGGGACACTACAGCCACATGGCACTAGTGTCTCCAATTGGGAGCTACTATCCTTAGCTCTAGATATTCCCAAAAGATAGTTTTTCAAACATGTGGCACTCTTAATTTCAACCTAAGCTCATTTTATGATCTTCACAAGCAATAAAACCCTATAAATACAAGTCTAATCCACCTCTATTCACTAGATAGGAAATAAATGTAAAATCTATTCAAACCAAAGACAAAGTTGTGCAAATTAAGGTATTTGATCTCTATTCTACCTTATGTTATACATACTACCATATAAAACAAACCTAAGTCTATTTTTCAAGTATTTCAAAGCTCAAGCACATTCAAGGCATCTAAGGACACTCTCATTCTAGTATTTACTTGCACATACATCAAGAACTAGGTAGGACAACTACATCATACTTGATCCCTCCTCAAAGTATTGGTATGTAGGAAAATCTCACACAATGAGGTATTGGGCATGTTCAATCCGTCTTAATAACACACAAAAAATTATTGCTTATGACAGACTTGTAAGGATATTAGGGTTTGCACATCAAATCAAGTTTTTCAAGTATAATACAAAGGTATAGGTTTTAGTCATTCAGGAATAGAACATATAGATACAGAGATAGGTGCTCCCCAAAAATAGGAATAGTCTTGTAAAGGGGATATTAGCATAAAAATGAGGACACTACACATGGATGGTGCTACTATCCAAACTAGGCATTACTGTCTAGTGAATAGACAAATATCAGTTTCTTGTTGATGACATAGACTACTACCCATATCTCAAGTTTTAAAATCCAAATCATCTGCAACACTTAGATTTTAGATAAGTATTTATTTATCCCTATATATATTTATTTATATAAAGTCAAACAAGGTCAAAATCACAAGAAATTAGTACTTATTTATTGCATATTTATTTAGCTAATTTAGACATCTCAACCCTTTAACCAAACATAGGAATTACACATGTAAAACCCTATAAGGTTAAGTCATTTGGTGAACCCATCTTACTTTGAATATTGAATCAAACCCTAGTTTGCATTCATACAAATTTTGTGCAATCAATTTAGGGCTGAATACTTCTAATTTTCTAATTTTATTTAGATAAATGAGCTAATTAAGATCAATTTTACATTAAAGTTTCAAATTATTTTACATCTAATTTAAATTATTGCAAAAAAACTCTAGATTCAAAACCCTAAACATAGAAAATACACATTAGGGTTAAAAATTCCTATTTTTCTTTTTTTTTTTTGCATAACCCATCCCATTTCATCATGATTATAATGATAGAAGCAATAAATTACTTTTTGTTGCAAAATTTCAGACTTTCATTTGCGTGTTTATTCCTTTCAATTTAAAATGAACTAAGACAAGACATCAATACATGTTTAGATGATGATTTCTATCAAATGCACTATTTATCATACTCCATATCATGTTATATTTATTATATGTGTAAAATAATTAGTACTCAATTCTTTAAATACATAGACATATGCATACATAATGTTTTAAATCAACTAGCATATCTTTCATGTTGCATTCTTTTCATAACATGTTATCTTTCTTCTATGTGTGAAATAATTAAGACATATGTATAGGTGATGTTTTAAATTAGCTAAAATATATTTCATGTTGCATTATTTTATCTTTCTTATATGTGTAATACATTTAAGATAATATTCTTTCAACACAAAGATAACTTAGTAGATCAAACACTAGTTATATTACCTCAAATCAATTAATCCCCCTTAGATGCATTTTGTTCTCTAGTTCCCTCCTTTCCCATCATTCCTAGGCATCTCAGAACATCATTGGTCTCACTTATCCCTCATTATCAATCACAAACATCTAACCCACATCCCACATCTACATTTAGCTCTATACTCTTGGTAGAACTAGTGGTCTAGGTTATGATATCCTCATGTGGTCCTGAAGCTCGATAGGTTTGCAACACCTATGGTCATAAATTTATGGATCAAAGTAGTAATTATTTGAGTATAATTTTCATTTTAGATATCTTACAACACTTTGACATTTACAAATATATTTTGTATGTGTCACTTTGGGATACTCAGGTACCACAAACATCTGAGCCTGCCTATGTGGCTTCTATTCTCAACACTATGAAATGGAAGAAAAAGCACACTTATTTCATGAGAGAGATCATTCCACCTCAACATATCATATATCTACACCTACCTCTCTATATATCTTTATGAATTAATGAGGTAGGTGTCAAAAAAGTTCTAGTTAACAATGGATCAGGGTTGAACATCTTTAACATTTATTTCCTACATCATCTTAACATCCATGCTACAGATTTGGATCCTTTTGATATGAACATTTGAGGTTTTGACAATATTACACAATTTTTTTGGGTTAAATTAGATTAAAACTTACCCTTAGACCTTGAACACTACCTACAACATGCCAAGTCATGCCAAAATATCTCAATTATAATATCTTACTTGGTAGACCATGGATCCATGCTATTAATGAAGTTCTATCAACATTACATGCATGTTTAAAATTTTGCTATAGAGGCCATATATACACATGCCCAATGGATTAAAAACCATTTAAATATTTTTAGAATACAAAGCCTTCATATAACTACATTACATACATGGATTTTTATACTACACCACCCCATGCTATAATTCAAAAGATGCATACAAATCCAATAGCTATTTCTAGTACACAGGGCAATAAGTTTACTTCACCTTTCACAATGTTATATTTTCAAAGGATGGGTTACATAGGTTAAGGCCTTAGTAAACGTGAACATGAAATTTTAAACCCTATTGAAACATATGATTAACAAGGCAAGCAAGGACTGGGATATAAAAATTCTAATCTCAGATCATGTCATAATGCCTCTCAACACATCACATTTTGTCTACTTATCCCATGAACAATTGATAAAGTGAATCATGTTTATACACTTTTAGTCATATAACCTGATCTCATCGATGACACCACTTCATTAGATATACCAATTCTTGATGATTATTTTAACAATGAAGCTCTCATAGAATTCTTGGGTGTATATGAGGATCTCCCTTCTTTCTATCATAAGAATAGGTTTCCTCATTTCACAAGTGCTCAAGAATTATTTGGTGAGAATTTAGATGATTTGGATCATATATTACTTGATATAGATGATATAATCCCTAAAACACCATATAATTTATATTGATATACATTTCTCAATGAAGAAACAATCAAATTTAATTATGGTACTAAAACTAATCCTCACATCATACTCTTGGCCACCACATTACACAAATTAGAAGAAACATATATTCATCAAATTTTAACTAATTTTCTTGAAGTATTTGCATGGGCCTTTTCTGATATGCTTGGCATTGACCCATCAATAGTAGTACACAAAATTACCTTATATCCAAATGCCAAACTAGTAAAGAAAAAGATTCATGAAATGCATCCTAAAGTGGCTCTCCTTGTTAAAGATGAAATCTAACTATTGTTAAATGTCAGTTTCATCTGACCAATTACATATCCATAGTGGGTTGCCAATATAGTTTTGGTTTTCAAACCTAATGGAAAAATATGATGTTGTTGTGACTCTAGAGACTTCAACAAATCATGTCCAAAATATGATTTCCCTTTACCAAACATTAATATGATTGTAGAATCCACAATTGGCTATGAGATGCTCTCTATTATGGATGGTTTTATTGGGTATGATCATATCAAGATAGCCAAAAAATATCAAGAGAATACTTCTTTCACAACACCATGAGGCACCTTTTGCTATATAGTAATGTAGTTTAGATTAAAGAACACTAGTTCAACTTACCAATGCACTATGATGCACATATTTCACGACCTTATTCACAAGACAATCAAATATTATGTCGATGATTTGTTAGCCAAGTCAAAATAGTGACAACATCATGCCATCAATTTTTGACAAATATTTGAAATACTAAGAAAATATAATGTTTAAATTAACCCTAAGAAATATGTCTTTAGGGTTTCCTCAGGGAAACTTTTGGGCTTCATTATATCTAAACACGATATAGAATTTGAACCCAATAAGGTCATAACAGTTATGGATATGCCTCCTCCCATTAATTTGAAACAAATTCAATCCCTCTCGGAGAAAATTTAGGGAATTCATTGATTTGTGACACAACTCACTGATAAAACCCAATCATTCACTCAAATACTTAAGAAGGATGTAAAATTTAAGTGGGATATTACATGTTAAGAGATCTTTGTACACTTAAGCAATACTTGCTCATCCCTCCCATCCTGGTTCCACCTATACCTAGTAAACCACTCCTACTTTACCTTTTTGTGATAGATCATGCACTAGGGGCACTCCTAGCACAACATAATGACCATCATAAATAAAGGGCAATTCATCAGTCACACACTAGTTGACTATGAGTGAAATTATCTAGCAATAGAAATTTTTTGCTTAGAACTAGTATTTGATACAAATAAACTTCATCACTACATGATTAACAATGAAACTTCATCACTACATGATTAACAATGATCCCTTAAAATTCCTCATTTTGAAACCATATCTTTCAGGGTATATTACCAAATGGGTTATGTTACTTATTAAAGTTGACCTCAAAATCATATTACAATTTTTTTTAAAAGGACAAATCATCACAAATCAATTGTCATAAGATTAATTACTAGATAAAAATCCTATTAATAATGATTTTAGAGATGATTCCACAACATACAATACTAATATTGACACATGGATAATGTTCTTTGATAGCTCTCGATGTGCATCTGGTGCTAGTGCTAGAATTTTTTTCATTGATCCTCTAGGACACATAGTACCTCTCACATAATGAATTAGTTTCTCATGAACCAACAACATTACATAATACAAAGCTCTCATCTTAGGCCTTCAAGTGGCTTAGGCTCTCAAGATAAAATCAATCAAAGTTTATAGGGACTCCTAATTAATTTTTAATCAATTTATAGATGTTTAACAAACAAAATAAGAACACCTGATTCCTTATAAGGACATGATTCAGTGTCTGTGCACTTAGTTTGACAATTTATCTATTGAGAACATCCTGTACAAAGACAACCATCATTCCAATGTAATGGCAAGTGCTACATCATTGATCCCCATAGAGATATATGCAAAACATGCTCTATTAAAAATTAAATGATTACAATCTCTGTTAGTGTCTCATGTGTACCTTATCTCTCTAATAATACTAGTCACCACAAGTAGTTCAATACCATCCTAATGTTTCTCCAATATATACAACATTTTGAATAAATATATCATGCCAGATACATTTACAAAGAATGAAAATAAAAATTGCAATGAAACTCTCTATGATATTTCATCATTATCAATGATTTGATCAAAAGATATTTCAATGGACACTTACTCAGATGTTTAACAAAAAAAGAAGCTAAATTATTTATTTGACAAATACTTGATAATAACTGTGATGGTCATTTCAGTGGCAAGACAATGTCACACAAGCTACTCAAACATGGTTACTATTGCCCAACTATAGAAAAATAATGTCAAGAGTATGAAAAATTATGGGACAAATGTCAATGCCATGATAACTTACATCATGTCCCTTCACAATAGCTTCAACCTATTATATCACCATGGCCATTCATGTTATGGGGCTTCAATCTAATCGATAAAATCAACCTGGAATCAATAGGTGGCCACAAATTCATTATCACAAAATAGAGTATTTTACAAAGTAGGTTGAAGTAATCCCATTACAATCAACAAAAGGGGAGGATATTTGCTAGTTTATCATGACAAATGTTATCTCCTGCTTCGGTCTCCCAACAACAATCATTAAAGATAATGGGATATCTTTTAAGAACAAAATAATGAAAAATTTATGTGTTAAATACAAAACCTGACACACATTCTCCACACCATACTACCCACAAGGTAATGGTTAAGCAGAGGCAACAAATAAGATGATCAATAGTATTGTCAATAAAATCATCACCAAATGGGGTGATTACTGACATAATCAACTAGTCTATGCACTTTGGGCTTACCACAATAGTATACATACACTAATAGGAGTTACTCCTTATTCAATCCTATATGGCATATAATTTGTTATTACCTTGGAAATAGAAATCCCATCTTTATGGGTATCTTTAAAAGGGCTCATCATAGATGACCAATATAGAGAGCAACACATCCATGAACTATAATAATTGGATCATACACATATTAAAGCTATAGAACTTCTCAAAAATTATCATAAGTGAAACTAGAGAACCTACAATAGCAGAGTCTAAAATAAAAAATTTGAAATCAATTATTTGGTATTGAAAGAAAATCTCAAAAATGTCAATGCCAAAGGAGAAAATAAAGGAAAGTTTAAACCCAATTGGCTTAGACCATACATCATCACTGAAAATCCTAGCCTAAAATTATATCATCTAGCCTCACTCAATAGAAAGGTAGTAAAAAATCCATTGAACATCATGCATATAAGTAAACTATACATAAAACAACAATAATGAACCTTTCATTTTCAATTGAAAGGTACATACTTCCTTGTCTCTCTTAATCCTTGTACATAGTTTATTTTCATTTGCTTGTATATAGATTATACTTAGAAAACATAGAAACAATATAATATGTCAAAATACAAATACATTCAAATATTTCAAAAATATAAAATTTTATAGATTAAATGTATTATTATGTTTACATTTCTCCTACTTACTAGATATTGCATATTGCTAGCTATCCTAGTATAGTCAATTTTATCATACACATAAGCTTCACTTGTTCTTGTTGAGTAATTGTAGATTTTAGATAAGACTCCAGTCCACTACACTAATCTAGATCATATATCATCTACCCATTATGGGAGTTTACATTATAGGTTTACACATTGATACATCTGCCTACTTGGGGACATCTCCTACACAATTGCTATAACCAAGTTTTATCTTACATACTATACATTCTAGTTTACACATTGACTTATCTTGATATTGATTATTGATCCTCATTAGTCTAATTTTGATGACTATCACTAGTTAGTCTCAGTATATATGCACCCTGACATCTACATAGATTTATATTACATATTTATACATGCTTCATTTCTAGTTACTAGATTAGACTTGATTATGTTTCATATGCTTCTTCCATATTTGAGGGCATATGAATATGCCATTTCTTCTTGGCTTCTACACCACTTATTTATTTGTATGCCTTGGACATGTGCCCATGTCTCTTGTATGTGCTCTTTCATGCTTCTATATGCAAAAATTTGAACATATCCTTCTATGTGGGTCTACACCAACTTAATTGATGTTTGCGTATGTGGACATTTGAACATGTCCTTGTATGTCTTCATTATCAAATTTAGTGACATGTGCCCATGTCCCTTTTATTTTATCCCCTTGGAATACCTTTTTCATCCCTCATATGCTTTTATGTTTGCTTCTTTGTATGCTTCTACATGACACTTGCATTTGATTATTACACACACCAGTTTTTGATGCCATGAGAGCTCACATGGATCGACCCTTCCTACTTGGGAGCCTTGATGGACATCATGACCCATCCTCCTAGATAATTACTTAGATTTTAATATTATACATTTATTACATCTATCTTGACACCCTTTTGCATTGATAGATTACAACGTACATCTTACATTTCCTACTTATGCTCAAATACATTTAAATTATGATGTTATGTTTTACATTATATTGAAATATCATGCACATGCTCCAGATAATTTTTTTTATAGAGCTACTTATTTAGAGGGAAGTTATTACATAGATTTAAAAACTCCCCTCAAAATAAGGGGAATTCATAGGGGTTTATCACAAAGATCAGGCTCCTATTTTGATTTTCACATACTATTTTCAACACATAAGCTCAATTTTAGATATTAAACTTAGGGCAGACACATAACATAATAGAGATTCAAAATTTAGTCCAAATCACTTAGAAATTAAACTAGGCAGTAATTAATGCCTAGATTGGGACACTAGTGCCACAAGGCACTACTATACACTATAAGGCGCTATTGTCTAATATCCCCAACTTTAGGGAAGCTAGATCATTCAAACTATTACACTAGGTATAATATATATTTTCATAGATACAGTCATAGGTTTGGCAATTATGTTTAGATTTAGCTCAAATTTATTCTTTTCAGTTTAGATTCATACTAATTACCTAGATTTGGGGGTATCACACATGACATGATCACTCATACTTTTAGATTAGTTACATAGGTTCAAATATTACATACTTGATTTAGATGTAATATACTCAGATACCAGACTAGGGGCATGTGCATAACATAGATTTTACATATACCCAACTTCAAATAGGTTGATCAAATGGAATGAAAAACTTCATGCCATTATTTATGTGATACACACTTGCTATATCATTCTAGGTTGTCACCATATTCATGCCTTACTCCATCTATAGTGGTTGGCATTTTTGAGTGGCCTAGAGCCGCCTAATATACCTGAGTGGCTACATAGCCAAATACACAATTATATTACCTAGTTAGATACTTTTATCACTTTGTGCAATATAGTTATAGATGCATATAATTCATGTAGGGGAAATGATGGAGTCATGGCCTACTTGAGTTGTTGAGCCACATATGTGAGAGGGTTAGACACACTTACAGTCTTATCCAAGCTATTCACAAAGATCAAGATCCACCAAGTAGGGGGGAAAAGATGGAGTCAAAACTAGATTGAATTCTTGAGCTACCCATATGAGGATTGAACAAGTTATTATCTCAATTCAATCTATTCAATGATATGATCAATATACACATTCACAGACACAGGTTATCACTAGGTTCATGCATTGGTTTGCATATCCAATGATGTATATTCATTCCTTTCCTCTCTATTTACCCATATTTACTCAATTATTTAATTTCAACATAGTATTTTGATTTTGATCATATTTTAAGTAAGGAATGATTTTTGTATGTTTCATTGCAAGTCAGTGGTTTAGATCATGTTCCACATACGCAAAATTAGATTTACATATTCAAACTCAGCTACATAGGCTTCACTTCTAAGGTAAGTATAGGTAGGCTTCTTTTTCATTTATACTATTCATTTACCTTTGATGCATTACTAACATAAAGTGGGGGGGGGAATGTAATCACCTAAAAGTAGTATTTAGATGCTAAGAGTGTCACTTGAGTTAACATATCTATAGGATAGCCATAGACCTATCTTTGAGCATTAGAATTACATTTCTAATCATTCAACATACCACAATCACCTACATCCATTCAAGAAATAGTCCCAAAACTATCATCATAGATCCTAATCCAACTTTCTCAATAGTATGGCAAAAGGACATTAGTGCCACATTTAGGACACTATAGCCGCTTGGTACTAGTGTCCCTAACTAGACACTAATATCCTCAGCCCCAAATCTTTCCAATGGATAATTTTTCAAATTTTTACCCTTCTTAAGGTTGGCCTAAGCTCAATTTCCTATTTAATCAAGCAACATAACCCTATAAATACAAGTCTAATCCACTTCTATTCATTATATGGGAAATAGATGCAAAATTTATTCAAACCAAAGATAAAGTTGTACAAAATTAAGGTATTTGATCCCTATTCTACCCTAATTTATACATACTACCATCTATAGTATCCCTAAGTCTAGTTTTAAAGCATTTTAAATATCAAGCACATTCAAGGCATCCAAGGCCACTCTTATTCTAGCATTCACTTGCACATACATTAAACACTAGGTGGGATAACTACATTGAACTTAATTGCTAATCTGAGTAGTGGTATGTTGGAAACTCTCTACACAATAGGGTGTTGAGGATGTCCAGTCCATCCTACTAACACACAAAAAATTATTGTTTATGCCATACTTATAAAGAAATTAGAGTTTTCACATAAAATTAAGTTTATAGGTATAATATAAAGCTACAGATTTTTATCATGTAGGAACAAAACATACAGTCACAGGGGTAGGTTCTCCCTAAACATAGGAATAATCTTTCAAAGGAGACATTAACACCATATTGAGGACACTACACATAGATGGCGCTACTATCCAAACTGGGCACTACTATCTAGTGAACATATGAATACCAAAATCCTATTGATGACACAAACTATTACTTAGATCTCAAGTTTTAGAACCTAGATCATATGTGACTTTCAATTATTAGATAAGCTTCTACTATTTATCCTTGATTGTTTCCATTTATAGAAAGTCAAACAAGATTAAAATCATAACAAATTAATACTTAATTATTGTATATTTATTTTACTTATTTAGGCATCTCATCCCTTTAACCAAACATAAGAATTACAAATGTAAAACCTTGTAAGGTTAAATCAGGATGTTGCACAAATACAATATTACAAGTTTAAACATTTCAAGTCAAAATTATGTCAAAAATTAATGATTTTTAGTATTTTTTTGTATCAAAAAATTCAAAAAAATTCTTAATTTATTGACATAAACTTAACATATAAATAACTTGTCTAGACATTTTTATTTATTCCATATAATTATACTATCAATTCGGTTGCATTAGCACGAACAGTTGGCTTGATCTTTTTAGGCCCATCTGCCATTTCTACATAATGAATTTGTTGGTGTAGGATATTAATTTCCTATTCTTTAGCTTACTTAGGTGTTATTTCATTGGAGATGTTTTATCCCACATTCATGATGATGATGGGTTTATGCCTTACTTCCACCTATATTTGGGAAGTTAGTCCCACATGCATGTGATGGTTAGGATTCTCCTATCTTTTACCTATTTTTACATCTCTATTGTAAACTATATGACACAGAGTGGATAATAGATATTTATTCTTGGTGTGAAATGTTGAATATTTCATGTTCGTGATAATAAATTTATGGAGAGATCTTGGTTGAAGAGTCTTATTAACTCTATCATGGTGTTAGAGTGGTCTCCAATGGACAATTTTTGAATTGTTTGTCTACTCATTAACAAAGTTGTATGATTCCTTTTCAAATCTAAGTTTTGTAGTTCATATTCAAAACACCTCTATTGTGGAGAGTTTCTAGTTTTGAGTATGCTTAGATATATTGTGTTTAGATCTAATTAGTCATAATGATTTTCATTTGAGTTGCTTAGATCTATTGTGCTAGTCATACATTTCTTTGGAGAAATTATATATATTTTAAAAAAAATCACTACTATATTGCATATCAATTTTCTCTTCACATAGGTGTCTGATTCAAAAAAATTATTTCAATGATGGAAAGAGACTTCAAGCGGTCTCCAAAAAGTGGTCATAATAAAGAGTTTGATCAATATCCAGGAAGATTTGAAGCTCTGAAGTTGACCTAGTGATTAGGCTTTTCTACGATTTTTTATACACGATCAAGAAAAAAACCCAGATCTTGTATGTAAAGTGAGAAATTAGTGTGAAAGATTGATTTATGTGGAAGATTATTCTTTTCCTTTTCTATAAATTTCATTCAAATCCACTTTTTTTAGATTTGATATAAATAATTTAATTTTCTCCAAGCATCTACTAATTTTTGGTGTAATGTTTTATTTTTGACCCATTAATGACGTGATAAACTTGTAAAAACTATATGTTTTGATCAGTAACTCAAAATCAAGTGTTATTTTTTAGTTAAAAATGTATGTTTCTTATGCCTAATTTATTGGTGTCTTTTATTTTGTAAAAATGAACTAAAAATTAATGTGCCAAATTTGAGGGGGGGATATACAATAACCATGGGGGATTTGCTCTCTTGTTGCAATTTTGGATGCATTTTTGACTGCGAATGACATCCTATTTGCATAAGCTTTGGCCTACATTACTCTTTCTTGGCCCATGTTGTATTGCTTATGCCACTTTTGCACATTGCACTATCTTGGATGCATTTTCAATTGAGTCTAATGTCCTTTGCATGTGCTTTTTAGACTGCCATTTTTGGTAGTTGATCATTTTGAGTGTGTTTTTACATGAATGATGGATTTTTAACCATTTTCCACACTCGTCCATCATCCCACAACACGTTCTATTCTAGTTTGCACATTAAAACTTTGACATACTTGTAGTTTGTGTGTCATGTCTCCATCAAGGCCCGTTCTTAGCACCTTACCTTCTTATATGAAGCTACTTTTTTGCTTGCTTGTTTTTGGAGCATTTTTCATGATACTTGATGGCTTAATCAATAGGTTGATAGTCTCCTTATTTGGATTTATCCTTGTTTCCATTTGATATTTTTTATGTATAGGTTACATTACACTTGTACTGATTTATAAAGTGCTATGGGGGGTTTATTGATTCAATCTTGTCTACCTTCATGCTTATGTGTACCCTATTTTAGTCACCTTTTCATTTATTTAGTTTCTCATATCTTCCATCACCACCATGGGCCATCATCTTTAATAGATCTTATCTATATTTTTAACACCACTTTCTTGACATTTGATAATCCCCCATTGCTTAAAGTGTATCCATCTTGATGAATGCCAGTTTCATATTGTCTTCTTAGATAGTTTGACAGTATCTTTCAATATGATATGGAGCTATTATGGTATATATAGTGTCAACTTATTTGATATTCAATTAGTGGATTCAAACTACTCATGTAGACCTTTTTATCATCACTATACCTAGTCAGTTGTATGGGGGGATGTGGTGTACATTATGCATCTTAGCTGTTAAGCATTCCTTACAAATGTATTACTCTTTTGTAATTTTGACACTGATGACAATCTTATTAATTTAAGTTATTATAGTGAAGCCTAGTGTCAGTTATTTTTGTGATTGAGTAATGGATTCAGACTATTCTTGTAGATTGAGTTCCTTTGTGACTTACGATTCCTTGGTGTGCAAACTATTTCAACATCATCTTTAGGAGGATTTATATATCTCTCTTCTTCTTTTCTCTCTTTTGGGGGGGATTTTTTCCTATATGTTTTCTCTTTTTCTCCACTTCATGAGAGTTATTTTTCACTTTTTTGAGTATTTTCTAGATTCCTCCTTTATACATGGATATCTTATTCAGGCACTTTGTTTACCAAAACCCATATGAGTATTTTTTACTTAATTCCATGGCCTTATTAGTGATACTTATAGTGACACCAGTGTGGCAACCCCACTAGTATTTTATTTCACTTCTCACCATCTTATTGGAGGGTGTTAAAGCAATGCTTCCTTAGGTTCATCATTCTACCTAGTATTCTGGAGTGTAGTGTTCATATTTAGTTATCCTCATATTCAGAATCATTCCTAATTTCACTTGGAAGTTACAATGACTCGACATTCATGTACTCTGGAAATATGGATTAGCATCCATAAGAACACATGGCTTCACACTGTATCTTTTATTGTACCTGCCTAAGCTATCCTTAAGGGGGTTATTAGTGTAGGATATTACTTTCTTATTCTTTAGCTTACTTAGGTGTTATTTCATTGGAGATGTTTTATCCCACATTCATGATGATGATGGGTTTATGCCTTAATTCCACATATATTGGTGAAGTTAGTCCCACATGCATGGGATGGTTAGGATTCTCCTATCTTATACCTATTTGTACATCTTTATTGTAAACTATTTGACATAGAGTGGACAATAGATTGTTTATTCTTGGTGTGAAATGTTGAAGATTTCATGGCTATGATAGTGTATTCATGAAGAGATCTTGGTTGAAGAGTCTTATTAAACACACACACACACACACACACACACACACACACACACACACACACACACACACACACACACACACACACACACACACACACACACACACACACAATATTAGATAAGTAGTTGAAGATTATCAAGTCCCTCACCCATAAATTAAATCACAAAACATTATAACATTTACACAAAAGTTAGTATCTAAGGATTAAAAATCTAGGGCAAACATGGAATAACTACTAGGACAAAGACATATCTAATAAAATAAAATCAAACAACAAGTATCACATACCCTAAGTTATAAAAAACCATACAAAGGGATACCTTTTAATAACCATGAATAGAACTATCATGATCTAAATAAAAAGACACCAACCAAAAAATAGGCCATCATGAATACGAAGGGGAGTATGAGTCTAATCCCATAAATTCACCACCTAAGAGAGTATGATAGGCCTTGTTGATGCCATGAGTACCCTGAAAAACCTCCATGGAAGAATTTGGGAGTAAACCTAAATACTATTCCACATATTACTGAGGCCCCAACAATGTTTCACAGCCTAGCCCCTTGATACCATATGTGAAGACAACCCTAATCTTAGGGCATGACTAACTAAAGCCAAGAACTATTATCCAAGGAATGTGTACACTAACTACTTACATATATGAACGTGCCATGTGGAAAAAGATCATGGTTTATTTTTGGTTAGTGTTTATCCTAAAATAATGTTATGAAGATATTCTATTTTTAGATGGGATCAGGTACATGGAATACTTAGTAAAAAAAAAAGTTTGACATACCTAGATGTCAAGTATGGACTTCGTGGTTATACAAATATAGTTTTTAGGATTATATATTCCTATGGATTATAGTAGAATAGGTTAGATAGTGTTAGATAATGTTGGATAGTATTAGGTAATATTGTTACTCAAAAGGGCCCAAATATAATATTACCCAATACTATCCAACACTATCTAACACTGTCTAACCCATTCTACTAAAATCCAAAAGAATATATAATCCTAAAAAATATATTTTTATAACCACAAATTCCATAATTTGTGTCTACATATGTCAACATGTATTCTATTGCTAAATATTCCATTTACTTGATCCCAACTGAAAATAGAATATCTTCATAACAATCTTGTAGGATAAATGCTAACCAAAAATAAACCATGATCCTTATCCATGTGGAACATTCATATATGAGATTAGTTAGTGTACACATTCCCCAAATAATAAATGTTCCCATAAATGACATGAGGAAAACTGTAATGATGACCCCAGAGGCTTCACAACCCAATTGGGAGAGAAAAGATCTACCCTACCTACCACTCAAAATAATAACTTCATGACTGCCATCCTCAAAGTCAAATGTCATGAAAACAATGATGCCTATCGATAAAGATGGGGTTTTTTACCACATAAAGAGGAGGAACTTGGAAGAAATACCCATACAAGGACTAGGGGTCCTTAAAAAACTCAGAGAGTTACTCCACATAATTAACCAAAGTAACAAATTTCCCTTCAAACTAATGAAAAAATACTGGTAGGGGACCAAACCCATAACATATTTCCTATAAAATGATAGATAAATATGATTATCAAAATCAAAACATCCTACCACCTCTGCTAAGCCAAATATATGAACTAGTTTGATAAAAAACTCAACCAAATCTATAACCTGTTGTTTGTGCTCAAGGAGAAGAATTAAATTATCAGTGAAGACTGACACTAAACCATAATTTACCTTAAAAAATGATGAGAATTAACAAAGGGATTACCAAACACTATTTGGATTGCTTATATGATTCTGCCCATTGGATCCCAAAAAACTTTTTTCAATCTATTCTTTGACACCTCCCGTATGAAGGCCATTTTATGATACTCTAGTGAATACAAACTTGTTAGACACCCCACCAAAAACTCTACCACCACCTTTGTTGGGAATTATGGAAGCACACAATTGATTACCAAGCAACTTAATATGCAAAAATTAACCAGAATACACAAGTAACTAGAATTCAAAAATAACACAGAATATGAGAGACAATACACAATTGTATTAATACTCTTCTAGAAAGAAATACAAAAAAGAAGATTGCCATAGTTCTTCCTTACACACCTCTAGGGCTCCCACACCTCTAGGGCATAAACAATAAATCTTCCCTCAAAGCTCTCTCTCTTATGGTCCCAACACACAACTCAAACACAGAGTTGGTGTTCACCTCCAACCAGTCAGTATCCACTACTGCCAGTACACCGAGTATATACACATACTCAACTGAGTACACAATGCACTCCAAGTAGATCTCCCATGAACCTGCAACAACATGCAACTCAAATGATCTTACTTTGGAAGGGACTACCTTGCCTTCCTCTATTGCTCTCCAACTGAGTACACACTGTACTCCAAGTAGATCCTACCTGATCTTGCTCCCTATTGTGTTGCTGTCACCTTGACTCTGCTGCCACCTGCAGATCAACCTAGTTTTGCACACTTGCAAACCTAGACCATGCACACACATACACCTACAGATCAATGATCTTACTTACCCATGTAGATCTCCTAACGTAGCCATGCACACCTGCTGACCAAGATCCTACACACCTGAAGAACCCTTCTGATTCTCTAAAACCAACACCCACACTTGGCATTGCTATGGAACTAGGAGGAACACCCTTGCTCACTTCACACACAGAAGGAGCTAACTTTGCTCAACTCAAACTAGCACACTTTACAATACAGCCCATGAGTCTATTATATAGATCTCATGCAAACAATAATTAGATATCTAATTACAATAATTAGATCTGCAGATCGAGACTATAATTAGCCCTCAACATGCAAACACTCAGTTTGTTAACTAACTATCTATGAAACTGGTAGTTCTGAACCGCACAGGTGACCGATGTCGGTCCCTGTTTGCCTAGAGGTGATAGATGGCTGACTTTTGATCGACATCAGTTGCTCTTCTATCTACACCCTACCGATGTCGGTTGGCCTGACCGACATCGGTGTCTGTGACACTCAACAACCTCCTCCCCTATTTGCATCAGTGAAGCTTTTAGCTCCACAACCTAATGAAACTAATGGTTTCACATCAGCTGTGACCCATGTTTGATCCATGATAAAGTGTTAAGAGAAGACACAAACAATAAATTTTGAGGAAACCAATATCCACAAACCCCATCACTCATTACTCAAAATCCAAAAATGGAGCATTCATGGCACAATAACTCCACACAAGCTTGATAAAGATGATGGCATGGTACCATCCCCATGCATCACTAAGATAATGATTAAAGAGCCTGAACCAAAACACATGAACAAATAAAATAAATTAGTTATTAACAAATATCCTAAGTCTATTTAGGCATTTTCTAAATTATCGGACACCAACTCATTAACTTGTAAATGCCTTGGTTAACATGAAATTTCGTTGCCAAGTTGGCTCCTTGAAAATAATGCATAGATTCCTAAGAAGTGAAAGAATCCAACAAGGGCCAAATATGATATAAAATGTTTTTGATAGACCAGGCCTTAGTCTCCTTATATAGCTCATAGATCATGACCATATAATCCCCCTCAATAATAAATTTGTCCAAACCACACTACAATGTTAATTCAATCCCTAAAACCAATGCCCATGCCTATGCCTCATTATTGGTGCCATAATGCAACTTAAGAGAAGCTACTCTAATGAGGGAGATAAAAAAATACTTGATTATACAACCCACTCCTAAGGCCCCAGGTTTTCCCCAAGAAGTGTCTTCAACTTTCAAATCGAACCATCTCAATGGAGGAAGAATCCAATCCACATGATCCTCCCTCCTTGAAGTAGATGAAGATACCATTGATCCATTAATTTAGGGGGGGTAAGAGAAAATTTACACTTGGCTCAGATCTTCAAACCCCAAGTTGGTAGATTCCTTTTGTGCCTATGAGCATGAGTGGAAACAACTTCAGAAATGGAAACCTCTACCTTTTTTAGAATCACATGTAAGGGGATCTCCTTAACAACAAATATCCACTGGTTTTTTCCTTTCCAAATTGACTAGATTAATATTTTATGATTGGATTTCCAAATCCCATAAAATGTATCCTTTGAGAAACCTTTCATCCAAGAGGAGAAAACTTAAATAAGAGAGGGGGCATTGCCTAAGACCAACTTAGCCTCTCACATAAGCGATCTCAACACAACTCTATCAAAGGGCAAGAAAAAATAAATGATCCTTAGTTTCCTATGCACCCTTACAGAGGCAACACTAAGATAACCTAAAAAATCCAATTTTATGAAGATGGTCTTGAGTAAGAACTCTAATTTGAATATCAAGTCAAGTGAAGCCCCCCACTTTAGGTAAACTCACCTTAGTCCAACACAAAGAATTCACACAACCCACCTAGGATACATAGCCTATGCAATTTGATACCCCATATTGATAAAATATCAACCATATTTAGCCCTAATATAGTGAAAAACATCATCCTTTGAGTTGAGGAAAATATTTTGTTTGGAGAGGATGGAAGAAAGGTGCTCACATTGATCAGTTGGTATAGGAAGATCAATAAAATTATTCCACTTCTAGGTAATGAAACCATGAAGAGAATGAGGCTCCAAATAGTCAAAGACATTCAAGCCCCAAGTGTTAGAAAGAAATAATCAAGTATCATCAAGGTTTAAAAATTATCAAGTGGTTTGTAACCATTTCCTAAATCTTCATAGAACATAATCTGTCTACCATTGTTGATCATCTAGAAGATATGATCCTTGATCAAATGTATATATTTTAGAAAGAAATTATAGAAATTAGAACCTTTGGGTAGATTAAATATATAAACGATGCTTAGGGTATTTGCATCACGAAAATACTTGTTTTAAAGAAGTTTGCTCCAAAAATATTTTGAGTTAGAAAGCACCCCCAGACCAATTTGGTTCCTAGAACAAAATTATGAAGGCTCATACTTTTGAAACCTACTTTGCCTACCTTTTTGGAGAGTCAAACCTTTTCCTACTTTACTAAAGTATTTTTTCATTTATTCTCCATGCCTTGTCAAAGAAAATCCATGATTTTATTCAAACATTGAAGCATGTTATCTCATCCCACAAAGATGCCTTTCTAGTGCCATATAAGAGTAAAACCCATAAATTCTTACCCAATAACTTGTTGATTTTGAAGTTAATAATATTAAAAATGGCTAGTTGGGACTAAGGGTTATAGTTGAAAAAGAAAATATTAGATTTATACTCATTTATAATTTGGTTTGAGGATTCCTCATAACTAGAGAGATTCCTTTTGAAAGTATGAGCTTCTTAAATAAAGGCATGACAAAAAAGAAAAGTATTATCAACAAATTTATGATGCATAAGGTTTTCCAAACTATTAGCCACTTTGAGACCACAAGGATCCTCTAAAGATGATACCCCTTGAATGGCCCAAACTAGCACCTGAGTCATAAGTATAAACATAAAAGGTAATAATGGGTATCCATGGCAGAGACATATTTTAGTTTCAAAGACCCTAGAAGGGATGCCATTGACCAAGATAGAAAATTTGGCTCAAAAAATGTAGTTGAAGATCCAATCACACCAATCTTTATAAAAGTAAAACTTATCCAAGACCTTAATCAGGAAAATCCAATTCACTTGTTGTCTAATTTACTTATATAAACTTTAATAAGCACACCTTTCATGTGATTACTAGAGATATTATGAAAAATTTCATGAGCAATAATAATACCTTCTTGAATGTTCCTACTATGAACAAAATACCCTTGCTCCTTAAAAATAAACCATTCCAACAATGGTTTCAAATAGACTATCATATATTTTGAGATGATTTTTTAAATCATATTAAAAAGAGAAATAAATTTAAAATACCCAAAATTAACTTGGGTTTATCCTTTTAGAATAAGATAAATGAGTGTGTAGTTCAAGTCCAAAGCCAACGTTCTCCTTGCATGACTCTTACATCATTTTCATAATCTCTACATCGATAATATCCCATAAAATGTGAAATAAAGTAGTTTTGAAATTGTCTGATCTTGACACTTTATGCATGTTCATTAATAAAACAATAACTCTAACCTCATTAATCAAGAATGGGGACATAAGGGACTAATTATGTCGATCCGAGACAAGCTGATGAATGTGCTCAAGGTTGTTGTTTAGATCTAAAAAAGATGATGCCTTAGGGAAATTCCAAAGATCACTAAAGAAATTAATGCTTCCTTATTGATTTATGAGTTTAAATTAAGTACTTGGATCTCTTTTGAGATGCTCCTAAAAATGCAAGTGAGATTCCTTTTTTCCCTAGTCAAATTATGAAAAAGGCAATGTTCTTATCCCCATATTTGATCCAAACTTCTCTATATTTTTTCCTCAAAAAAAATTCCTCTCTTAAATTTATGTCCTCAAGTTCTACCATAAAACACTTTTCTTGATGATAGGCCTTAGTTTTCATGTCCACATTGAAAACAATGTCATTAAGGCTTACTAATTCAGCTTCCACCTTGGTTGTTTATTGAAAAATATTTTAAAAATACACTCTATTCCATTGTTTGATGTAGATCTTGATGTGTTGAAGCTTATTATCTATTCCCTTAACCACTTTAGCTCAAATTTGAAAGGGCACCTAGAAGGTGCCATGTCATCCAAAATTTTGAGCTCAATCAGGGCATGGTTTGACCCTAAAATAAGGAGGATAAATTTCCATCACCCACATTTTATCAAGCCATTTAGGAGAGAATAAAATAATACAACCTTTCAGTGATATTACTGAAATCCAATCTTCTATTTGTCTAAGATAAAATCCAATTTTTAAGCCTGATATCGAGGAGACCATTATCCAACACAAAGTTGAAAAAATCAAGTTGAGATTGAAATTACTACTGGATACCACACCTTTTATTTGAATTGGAAATGATAACATTAAAATTCTTGCCAAAAAGAAATCTCTTGCTAGGAAAATAGAGAAGATCAAATAAAATTCATCCCAAAGATGTTTCTTGAGAGCTGGAGAATTTGGACCATAAACATTGAAGAGAAGATATATTACATTAGAATTAAAATATGAGATCCAAAAAAGCTACCAATTTGACCTAGAATTTAAACAATCCATCTGAACTATAATAGGGGACCAAATCATAGCTAAACTATCAAAAGCACTAGAGGCCTCAACAAAGGACCCTTTCCACATAATCTAGCTCTTATTCATGAGAGAGATCACTTAAAAACTATTTAGTTTGGTCTCCTAAAGTAACAACAATGAAATATTCCTTTCGAGGATATTTATAAAAATCTAATTTATACTATAATTCCAAACTAGATGTAATTCAAATATGAGAATCACCAATGAATAACATAGTGTAATATTGATTACACATAAATTACTGAAGACAATAAATTTTTTTACATTAAATGTGGAATTAAAAATGTTGATATATAATAGCAAACACTTACACAGATTATAACACCCAAAAATCTCCACACAACTTCATTGGATAATCGAAAACACAAAATCTATCTATTGGAATTCTGGATCTGCTTTGAAGCACAATTATAATTCTTGGATGGAATCACCTCACTTAGAAAAGAGAGTTTTTGTCCTCAAATCCTACAATAGAAACTAAGAGGGTTTTCATCCTCCTAATCTTTGAACAACCAAGGGTTTTCATCATTGGTTGGGAAATATTGAACACAAGTTCAAACTTCACAAATTGGGGGGAGGGGGTGTTTTCATCATATTGCCAAAGATTTATTTTTACAAAGGAGAGGGCATGCTTATATAGAAAATTATTAAGGAGAGAGGGAGAGAGGAATAATGAAGAGAGAGAAAACATGGCACCATGTTTCTATGTGTGTTAACATGCATACTATTAGGCATGCTTTGGCATCATGTGCAAGGGTAAAAAAGAATAGAATCAAAAGAGACAATATCAACTACCTCTTTTGTATTTGTTTCCCACCTTCATATGCTTCTAATCTCTACTTCCACATGCTTCCAAAATGGTACCTCACTCACACATGTGAGAGAAATCAACAATAGTAAACCTCTATCATCTTCTTCCCATGTGCACACATGCTTCCAAATCACCTTTTATCTTCTCCTTCATGAAAAAACAATATTCTACCTAAAGGTGGCACCCCAACTATTCACCCTTGTCTTCTCCCCTAAGGGACAAAGACATTTGAATCACTGAAAATAAAGAATTTATCTTGTAGTGGAGTGGGATGCCCCACTCTCTTCACATGGCATTAATCTCATGTGAGATCCTTTGTGGGTCCACATTATCCACAAGACACATCACCTACTACATCATCACTTGCATCACCTAACATATCACCATGAATAGTGACAATGAATAATAATTCATGAGTAGTGCCTATGTGAATAGTAACTTGACACTCCAATATTTTATTATATCACCTGACTTAACCTATGGGAATTAAATAGGCTAACAATATTTTAGAAATGTTTTATTTTAAAGAAGGGGACATTACAAACAGGTCTAAAGAGAAGGAATCAATAGATGCTTAAACAAACATAGTTTGTTAGGGGAATTCAGTGCCCTAACATTCCCAGATATTGTTTTCATATCTCTAGAGAGGGGAATTCCAACCCCCACTTTTTAGGAATAAAAAAAATAATCTCAGTGTTTTGATTTCCCTATGAAACTTCACCTACTATATGATCCTTCATCAATTTTTGATCCTATTTGATAGGTAGGCTCAGATTCGGTTGAGAGATATTTCAATTTGATTGAGAAATGGAAATACAATATTTGGAGTTTAATTCTTATTCTAAATCACTATCATCCTCCTTCTTAGGATCACCATATGACTAATTGAAACCCAACTAAACCTCCTCACTTAGAGGAATACATGTATTCCCTATTGAGGATTTAATATATAATAAGATTACAATAAAGACATGACCATTTGAGTTTGATCAGAGATCAAGTCATAATCTTTGAACAAAGAGAAGGGAGACAAGGCATCTCCCTTATCCATCTTCCCCAAAAGATATCACGTGTTTGTTAATTTCAAGCCTTGAATATTATGACAATGATCCTTCCTATGGTCTTTACATAAGTTTCCTCCATGTCTATAAGTAAACACAATAGAAGGGGGCCCTAGCTTGGCAATCCTGGTTTACAGGAATGCAGTAGAACACTTAGAGACACAAGTCAAAGAACATTATTTTTGAGTATGCCCAAGTTTTAAAAAATGAAAGCACCATAAAGGAATCTTTTACAATTTTATAGACTATAACCATACTCTCCCTTGTGACTTAATATTAATGCATTATGGAATTTCCTTATCTAGATCCATGAATACACAAAGTCTTGCATAGAAAGCCAAAATACCTTTTTTCAATTTCGGGATCAAGTTGGATGAAGTATGCTAGTGCATTGAGATAATCATTCACCTAATATTACATTAGCAAACCATAAAATCTAATCTAAATGGGAAAATGACCCCTTATATTTGAGTGACAATAAAAAAATAGGTACCATTGCTAAAGATAGAGGCTCTCTTCTTCTAAGGTATAGAAAATATTATTCAAAATTTCCATATTTTTCAAGGGATTATGATAGAAGGTTATGAAAAAACCTTTAGGGAGTAATCTAAGAGATAAATATAACCCTTAATATTTATACACCCAAGATTTAATTGCATTGATCACCAACCATTTCCTTGCAAATTTACCAATGAGCGTTCTATTTTATAAATCTTGAATGCCTTGGTCAAAGACACTATCTTTTTAGACCAATTCCTTCAGTTGCTCTAATTGGAGACCATCTTTGGAATGACCAAGATCACCCCCAAAAATGGCCTCCAAAGTCTCTAAAACATTTAGGGCCAGAAAGCTGATGTAAACAATTGGAGAACCCATCCCCAAAGGAATATCATTTGTTCCCATTTCCACATTCCTTAGAAAAACCTCCCCTATAGTGGAGGGATCTATGGCCTAAGTTGTAAGATCCTTGGACTAATATTCATGCTACTCTAAGACATCCTCCATACACTCCTCCTTGTCCATCCATTCTTGTGCCTCTTTGACTTCCTCATTGATTTTACATTGAAAATCCTTACTTGAGTGATGGAGAAAATTTAATGCTAGGGTTTGGGTATCTCGCTAATTGTTTCCTCATGCTCATGCCATATCTCATGTCTTAGCTCAAATATTTAGTTATATTATATTTATTTTATTTTTACATACACACACATACATATAATATTTAATATATTTTATTATTATATATAAGCCAAATAATTTATACATTGAATACTATTATTTATAAATATATAATATGTTATATATTTTATTTCAATATATTGTATATTATTTTACAAATATATATATATATATATATATTTAATTTTATTTTTTGGTTTAATAAATAAAACTTGGGAAAACAATATTACAATTTAACTAAAAAAAATACTTGGGAAAACAATATATAATTGACTATCATAAATGAAAATATAATGTCATAGATGAGAAATAAATAATTTCTAATCTGTATACAATACCATTGGAGGGAGAAATAATCATGTATCATGTGAAAGATAAGACTATTAGCTAGACCTTAACACTCATTGTGATCATCATTTATCATCTATCATCATGATTATCTTCTATCATAACTTCATGATAATCATCATCTATCATCTCATCATCTATTTCACATTCATACATTGATTAATCAATGTAAATTAGTTCATATTCAGCATCTTCTTCAAAGACATGACCATCATCTATCATAGATTGGTTATTGACCTATGAAGACATAATTAAAATACTTGAGGTAAAAAAGTTTTTATATGACTAATTAAAATATCGTTAATTTCTTACTCATAAAAACCTACTATAATGAGCCTATTTATTGACCACAACAGTGTTCCATCCAAGGGCTTTCAGGTGCTCTCGCTACTACATGTCATGTAATTAATGTGACTAATTGGGAAAATTTAATGTAATTACATGTTTTTTTTGTTTGATCAATTGAAATTATGATGTAAATGTGTCATAAATGTCACACAAAAAATGATACAAATAGTAAAAAATTTGCGTCATAGTGGAATGTGAAATATTATTTTGTGTTGCTTTTAAATTTGTTGGTGTATTCCATCCAAAATTTGTTTGTGAAATATTCTATATGAACTTAATATTAAGTTAATTTAGGTTAAATACTATAGTAAGTGTATTTTGACACACTTATCTAGGCTTAAAATCAAATAGTTGAGCATTTAATGCACCAACATTAATAAATACTACCTCTATATGGGCCAATCACATGTACCTTTTATGCAACCAATAGGGAAAGGGGAGATTGCTCTTGCTCAATATATATATGCCCATCATCTATTTGTATGTTACAATGCATGAAGCTATGGTGTAACCTAATTTGTAATCCTTTCTCCAACAATACATATTATGTTTCCTCTTTTCATTATTTTGTAGAGTGTTTCATGCATTTTGGAGTGAGTCCATTCTAAGGAGTTTATTAGGCATTCATACTATTAGAGTCATTTTATACATGGTGATAATATATTATTTCACACATGTTATCATAATGTATTGATTCTTTTATTAAAAAAAATTATTTTTTGGACATATGGTTAATTTTTTGTGAATTTTTGAAGTTTAGAACTTTAAAGAGAAGCAAGGACTAATAGGATCTCTAGTTATTTTTTCACATTTTTTGTTCTGGTTGAATACCCAAATCATATATTTTTAGACTCTATGTTTTGAGAGCTTTCTAAAAAGTCTAAATTTGTAAAAAATAGACAAACATAATACCCATAGAATTTATTTGAAGTCACAGTTGTGTTTAGAGGAAGCCCTTGGGTTAGCCCTATGATTTTCACTATTCCATTACCTCCCTAGCTGCATCACTAATATTTATCACTCCATCTACATGCATTGTCATCATTACCACTCTTAAATTTCTCCCCCCTTACTGGACCCTAAATTTTGTATCTATTTACCCTAAGTACTTTTTGAAGATAATGGCACATAAGGAAGCATAGGTATGAAAGAGACGTGGTGAGAAAGACCGTGGCATATAAGAGGTAAGTCACGAAGATTAAGGATACATGAAACATGAAGGAAATGATAATGCACCACTTAGACCATATTGAAAGACTTAAGCAAGGGCACAAAAAGAAAATATGGTTAGGGAATAGTTCACATGGATGTCAGAGGAAAATAATCAAGCGTGAATCTAGAACTGGTTCATGAGAAAATAGGAGCATGACAATGAAGATCCAACATAGAGAGAGTATATAGGGGTAGTTAGGCCTAGGTCATTAGGAATTCAATGTTACAACTTCCCATGAATCATTACTATTAATGGTCATTGGTAAGTCATCATTGTGTTATTATTTTTGTAACTGAATGGTTGGGGTAGAACCATGTATAAATACCCCCTAGTTTTGTTGAGAGTGTTGGTTGGTAATTATAATCTTGAGATATTATAATTTTGGATGTAACTTATATATGGAATGAGAGTGAAAAATTATGTTGATGAATTACCTTGTTGGGTGTGGATCCCTTTAGGGCTATCACATGATAATAACAATAAATTTTTGGGGCCTAAAGAGCTCCAAATATGTGGGGGGTGTAATTTTCATGTTCTCCACATGTGAGTGGAATATTCCTTATATTCTTAATTTCTATGTATTCCATATTTCATGGAGTTAGTTGTTAGATGCCTTTTCCCATGTTGACTTCCTTTTTTTGAGGAAGCTAGTTGTTTTTTGGAAAAGGGAACTCTTTCTTTGTTGAATGGAGTTGGTTGAGATCACATGTTTTTGGGAAAATGTGTCCTTAGAAGGTGGAGAATATGAATATGGAAAATTTCTTCTTGGGAGAGCTTTTGGATAAGCTTAATGAGGTGGAAGAGGGTTGTCACATGTTAGATAATGCTTATCTTGGATAAGCATTTCACATTTGCTCCTCCTTTTGTGGTTTTTCTTTATTTTCTTATATATACAAGGTGTGATGTGGCCTTTATAGGTTGATGGTTTATTTTTGGGGTGTGGATTTGAGGATCAGAGTCAAAGTGCAGGAATTTTACAAAGTGGAGGTGTTCATTATAGGGTGTGGTTTAACAACTTGTGAGATACAACATTATGTAGGTGCAGGTGAAAGTGCAGCTTTTGTGCAGTATTTTCTATAGGATATTTTTATATCTTTGTGAGATTTCATTGTAATCTTGTTTTATATTATTGATTTATTTGAGAAATTTCATTGGTGGATGTAGCCCATATTGGGTGAACCATGTTAGATCTATGTTATTATTATCTTGCTCTCATTTATGCTTTCATATTAATGGTAAATTAAGGAATGTTTCCATGATGCATTTTATTGCATAGATTTATATCTAGTTGATGGTAATAGTAGATCTAAATTTAAGTTATTTATTCCTAACATACTTGATGTAATCTGGTTATGAATACAATGGAATCAATACTATTTTATTCTTAGTTTGCACCCATATTTTTATGTGATTAGTTTATGGAATGAATGAATAGTCAAGATTTAGTCATGAAACCAAATACATATTTATAACTAAGTGCCTATTAAATCACCCTATTATAAGGAACTGAATAAATACACTGATGTGCGATAAAACCAATGGGAAATAGTCTTAGGTTACATGCTTTGGGTGAGCATGCAAAAACATTTCTCACATGATATAACATTGCAATAGCTCATTGGACCTCTTATTTTCTTAGGCATGTGGCAAAAAAAAGTCATGTTAGACTAAAGGAAAAGATCCCAAAATTTGGTTCCATTATTGGGACTTGAACCTAGGTCTCTCGGGTGAGAGACGAGTATCCTAACCAATTAGACTACATCATAACCAAAATGTTGGGCTCATTTCATTTAGTATAACATGACTTTTCCTACTTACATGCCTAAAATAATAAGAGGTACAAAGATCTAGTGCACAAAAATATCATGTGATAAATGTTATCATGCACTCACCCAAAACATGTAACCTAAGACCAACTCCTCCTAGTTTCATCATGAAATAGTGTATTCATTCAATTCCTTATACTAGGGTGATTGAACATGCACTTAGTTATAAATATATACTTGGTTGTATGACTACCTCTTGACTATTCATTCATTCCCTAAACTAATCACAAAAAAAGATGGAAACAAACTGAGAATAAAAGATTATTGATTCCATTATATTTATAACCAGATTATATAAGGTAGTTCATCAACACAAGTGATATCTCTCATTCCTTATATAAGTTACATCCAAAATTATGATTTCTCAATATTAAAATTATAAATGTGACCTAAATTTTTGATATCTAAGGGACCTAAGGATGATGCATTGTCTAGGATAGACTATTCGCTTAGTGTGGGTGATGTTGGACCTTAAATTTTGTATCTATTTACCTTAAGTAATTTTTGAATATAATGGAATGGAAGCATAAGGGTGAAAGAGACATGACATGGGAAACTATGGCACAAAAGAGGTAAGTCATGAAGAACAAGGATACATGAAACATAGAGGAAACAAGAACGTAAGACTCAAACTATAGTAAAATACTTGGGAAAGGGCGTAAAAAGTGGAGATGATTAGGGAATGGTTCATAAAATTTTTGGAGGAGAATAATCAAGCATGAATCTAGCATCAATCTATGAGAAGATAGGATCATGACAAAGAATATCCAACATAGAGAGTGTATATAGGGAAAATTAGGCTTGGGATTTGAATGTAAAAAATTCTAATGTCTCATTACTATTAATGGTGATTGACAAGTCATCACTATGTTATTATTTTTGTAACTAAATGGTCAGGGTAAAACCATGTATAAATACCCCCTAGTTTTACTGAGTGTGTTGGTTGGTTGGTAATTGTAATCTTGATTTGTCATAATTCTGGATGTGAATTATATATGGAATGAGAGAGAGCACTTGTGTTGATGAACTGCCTTATGTAATTTGGTTATGAATACAATGGATTCAATAATTTTTTATTCTCAGTTTGCACATATTTTTTTGTGTGTGATTAATTTAGGGAATGAATTAATAATCAAGAGTTAGTCATGAAACTAAGTATATATTTATAACTAAGTCCGTGTTTAATAACCCTAGCATAAGGAATTGAATGAATACACTGTTGTGTGATGAAACCAATGAGAACCGATCTTAAGATACATGCTTTAGGTGAGCATGTGAGAACATTTATCACATGATATGTTGATACACTAGCTTGTTGAACCTATTATTCTCTTAGGTGTGTGACTAGGAAAAGTCATGATAGACTAAAGGAAAATATCCCAACACTCCTTAGTCCCCAACATGAATCCATTGGTTCTTTGATATAATTTCTTTCTCTACCCAACATAAACTCCTATAATGCTAACCATGATTGTGACTAGTGATAATCACTAGACTTAATCGCTAGTAGTTAAGCCCTTACTTCAATACTTGTTCATCGATAAGACTATGCATTCAATGTTTTTACCCCTAAGGGATGGCCCTTTGGTATTTGACCTTGTTTTTGACCTCTTATTACTCCATAGGCCATAGATTTTGTTATTGAAGGCTAGAGATATGCCATTTTTTGTTGAAATTATGGTTCTGATGCATACATTTTGTAGCATGACCTCTATCATTATTTGCAATTGATTATTCTTAGAAGTGCATTTTCTTACTATAAAGACTATATGGTTTTCTATCTAGGCACTATTATAGCTTTATATCTTGGGATTTGTAAGGAAGTTTAAGGTGTCATTTTTAAAAAAAAGTATGTTTTTCCCATAGAATCTATTTTTAAGGTTAGATTTGATCCATATTTTATGGAATTCAAAATTTCACTCATTTTCCTCTTTTTTATTAAATTTTGCCATTGTAACTCACACTACAAAATTTTAAATAGCTGATAGAGGTTTGAAATCAATTATTTTATTTCAAAATACAATATTTTATTATTTTGGGAGGTGACACTTTTTTTAGGCACATTAGGTTGTGTGCCTAACATTGTATTGGGTAAAATATTGTAAAACTACATAATTATAAGTAGTTGAGGGGTTTCTCATCTTTTGTGTGTGTTTCAATTTGAGGTTATTTCTAAGGCATTTTTTTGACTTGTTTAATTATAATGGCTTTGGGCTAAGACCTTTACATATTCACACATGAAATAATAACATGTAGATGGAAAATGATATGTTATTCTCTAAAGTTTATGCACTTTAGGAGGATATGGTTCATGTTTTTGAAGAGAATAGGAAATTTAAAAAATAAACCTCCCTATATCTCTCACTCATTCTGAAAAATATGTCCTCATTTAGTCACTACATGACACCATTACACACTTGTAACATAATATTGACATTATGGACACCCCTTCAATTGAAATTGGTCCATCGTGTGACAAATTATTTATTCTTAATTATGGTATGAATCCTCTTGATGTGATTTTAGTCTATGATCTACTAGATCATGAGGGAAATTTTGTATTTGATGTACCTGATGTTATAGTCATTACAACCCACACTTCAGATCCACCTACATATATGATGTAAACAGTGTTAGGAGTAAAATTAAGGATGTCCTTAGATCATGCATCCCACATATTCAAAACAAAAAATGATCGACATGCATCCTTGTGCATAGAAACAAAATGAAACATAAACAATGATAATTATTTTTGAGTGGATGACATTACATCAACACACATTCAAAATATTATTACAAACATTAAAAATAAATCTAATCCTTAATAAATCTCAAATAAAATAATGTGTACTATTTTAATTTCAGCTCTAACTTTCCTAGATTGTTACCAAATATATTGATCTATAGATTATTTATTCTAGATTTATATCTCTCCGTCTAGATTCTGTCTCATAAGTGCAGGGATGTGTTTATATAGATACACAATCTAACTAGTTACATTAAAAATATTTCACAAAATCAACTACCCACTAATGCTATAATCATTAAATGTCACATAAAACATCACTATGAGCCAAAGTAACTAAATGATTATAACATATCACTATGCATCATAATAATTGAATGCATAATACCATCCCAATGTATAACAGGTTCCACAACATATCACCATATGATGTGTTACTAGTTATTCTATTTCCAAGGTTGATCATATTAAAAAAAATATTAATTATTTGAAATGTATCCTTATTCCAGTTGTTGGCTTACCTTCAATGATGTTGACTCACCATGAACCCCAATTTTGACACTAAACATGTTGCACCCTACCGCAAATTAGAAATATAGATGCTTCATGGTTTAAGGTGATTTTGGAAAACCTTTAACATTACACCATATTATAATTTTTACAGATGTGATTGGAATGATGTCAACATGCTATCTACAAATTATGAAATGTCTTGGAGTCGTGTAGTGAATTTTGTAATTTCTAGGAAAACCATAATAAATGGCATGTTTTATTTTGATAGATGACTTGAAAATGTTGACAAGATATTTATTGAAAACCATAAGTCACTATTGAGATTTGTATATTTTTTAGAATTTTCATGTGAAAATGTAATGAAATGATAAGATATAATTTGGCAAATGAGTTCCTAAGATTATTTCCATGTTTCTTGTAAACTTATAGTTATCGTGGAGCTCTATTGCACATCTTAGAGTTTCAAGTTGAATCAAAACTTTGTATCAAGTTTTGTAGATGTTATGACAAAAAAAAAGATTTTGAAGTAACTTATATCAATTCTATAGTTATATGAGATATACGAGTTCCTAAGATTATTTCCATGTTTCTTGTAAACTTATAGTTATCGTGGAGCTCTATTGCACATCTTAGAGTTTCAAGTTGAATCAAAACTTTGTATCAAGTTTTGTAGATGTTATGACAAAAAAATATATTTTGAAGTAACTTATATCAATTCTATAGTGATATGAGATATACCACAAACCTCTAAAACTATTATAACACTAAACAAATACAATATTGTTTATTGCTACTTAATCACTATTCATGTATTTTATTGATGCAAAAATTCTTTTGAACCAGGATGCTCCTACATCATATACCCTAATTATTTAAAAAAAACATGTTCTCCTATTTATGTGCTTTTTGTGAAGCTCTTTGAGAGGTACTCCATGCTTAATTTTTTTTGATACATTCATCCAAATCACATCTTCAATTACTTGTCCTTTCCACTTTACTATATATTTTTTATATTCCTTTATGTGCATCATTTTGTGTCAATTTTTCAAATCTTATATGAATCACCTTCTCCACCTCCTCATGCTCTTTCTTAGGCATCTCATATTTCATTAAAAATAATCTGATCAATCTCTCAAAATGAAAATGGGTGAAACATCAATCCCATCAATAAATTTATCTCATATGCGTTGGATGCAAATTTATGTAGTAATTTGCATGGTGAAGTATTCTTCCACTTAAATTTATCATAAGTCCCAAAACTAAGTCTCCCACTTGGTAATCTATGCATACTTTTTATACTGTGTAAGTTATTTTTTCTAATTATTTGCTCACTTGGTGATAAAATTTACACATATGTTTATCAAAATATTTGGCTTCAACACTCTTCCTTTTATCATCTCTGATGTTACATAATTATGAAACACTTCTTGGACTACTCTAATACACAATCTAAAATGGTGTCCTTCTAGTTATCTTATTCATTGAATTGTTATAATAAAAATCAACCTATTCCAAAATTGAATCCCATGTTCCTAACTTCCATCTAATCAAACATAAAAAAATGTTAAAAGTATTTATATTGACTACATCCATCTACCCATCCATTTGAGGATGATATTTTAAATTGAACTATATATTTTTATTCAACTTCCCCAAAAATTTCTTCCAAAATGTATAACAAAATATGTATCTATATTAGATATTATGGTATGTGCTAATCCATATAGCCTCATGAATTCTATGAAAAATAAGTTAGTTATGTGATCCAGAGGTCAATACAGAAAAGGTCTTGAAGCAAATTGAAACTTGCACCATTGCATAGGGCCTATTGAGACCTTTCTAATGGTATGTGAAATGCAAAAAATGGAGCTCGTATGCTCCTTATGTAATGGGTTAAAGTTTTAGTCAAGCTGGTCAAGTAGGTCCAAATTGGTCAAGCTAGATAAAATGACCATTATGGATTTTTTTTAAAATAGTTCCATTACAAATATCTCATTGTGAGCTTTCTGGCATAATTTATGGTTCATGAAACAGAGTCCATATGCAAAAGTTATAGTCATTCAAAGTTGTGGTCAAACTTGGTCAACAAGTTAACATGGTAAAAATGTGGACTAGTAAGAACATGACACATGGTAGTCAGTTCGTATGGGAAAATTATGGGTTTATATCTTTTGTCTTTGACAGGCGAATGTAGATCATCTTCGACCAAAAATGTAATCAGCGTAAAAAATTTGGGCTTTAGATGGAACATCTAGTTAGATGTCAACAAGTGGCACAATAAGTGGTGTGGTGAGAGGTAAACAAGTGGTGTGGTGATATTGGACCATGTGGTGGGTCCTCAAGCCATCACATGGTTTGCCACCATTCATTATTTTCCATGGTCCAATTTTATTTCTTGAATGTTACAAACCATAGTATATTTTCCCCATAAATCCACATGCCACATGAAACCCAAAGTCACCACATACTTCCACGTACGTGCCACATAATATCCACATTCCATCTACTTGAAAATTAACATGTCACTTAATGTCCACACATAGGTCACAACCAAATGCCATGTATCAACCATTGAAGTTTCACTGAAGACTTCCATGAACCATTCAAGATTCCACGACAAAGAATGTGGTTTAAACCATGAAGAAAATGAGAGGATAAGGCTTAATAAAGCCTTAGATAAATCCAAACCCAACAAATGTGGGATTAATGTTATGAAATTATTTTAAAAAAAAAGGTCAAATAAAATCGTGATAAACCTTGAGCCCCATGAATGTGGGATAATGGACAAAGTTTAAAACCTACACCTATGCCTACGGGTTTCAAACCCTATCCTCCCAGCCAAAAGTAATAAGGCTCAAGTGATTGGGATATGGATTTGAGTGGCTATATAAAGCCATGAAATTACATTTGTAATGCAATTCGAAAGCCAACAACCATTATAAAGGCTAAGAGCTAGAAAGTTATTTCGAGTTGTAGAAGGAGCTTGGAGTAGAATTTGGAGAAAGTTCAAATAGAGAATAAATTATTTCTTCCCAAATAAAAACTTTGTAGTTGTTCACTTTTCTATTTGGAGATGTCTGTAAGTACTTTTTAAATGTTTTTCCTAATATATCAGTTGATATTAGACCTAGAGATGTAGGCCTTTGTGCCGAACTCCGTTATCAAATTATTGTTAAATGTTGTGAATTATTTTGTTAAGATCATGATTTGTAAGTCAAAATTTTAAATTATTTTGTAAATTTATTGTAAAATCAAAATCAAATTACGTTAGCATAATATTGCTTAAAGTTTACGGATCATGATGTGTGTCATATCACTATTTTTATTATAAGCAATAAAATGTGTCCTTTTTAAAAAATATATCGACAATTATAAATCTATAATAATGTTTTCTTTATGTTTTAGGCAATCCTAAAACAAAATCCACACTGATATCTTTCCAAGGTCTCTTTGGAATAGGCAATGGTTGATACAACCCTACTTTTTTACTTCATTTTGCTAGTTGAAAAACTCTATAGTTCTGAACATATTTACACATATTTTCACTTGTTTTAGGTGAAATTTATTCTTAGCCACTTTTGCATATGTTTGGTCATAACAAAAAATACATGCTAGACCTCCACTATGCTTTTCCTTAATTAAAATTTCATGCATTGAACCTCTAGGTATGCACAATTATTCTCCTCAAAATAAAATACTTATTGAAAAAATAATCTAACCATGGTGTTCGGTCCACACTTCAACTAGTTTTGCACATGATTTCCATGCATCCTTGAAATATCCATCTTCTATATAACAATACTTCATATAATCATATCCCAAAACTTCCACTTACAGATACCTACTTCATGCATCTATAACTCTACTAGATTTACTAGTCCTATGATTCAATAGAAACGAGTTACTTTAAAAAAATTCAATCCATTTCATATGCATTTATTTTAGATTACCTTGAGTATTTATGAATTACAATACTTTATGATTTGTGTATAGCACAAATTAATTGATAAATAAGTAATTCTTCTACTTCTTGAGTGCTTGTTCTATGGCATAAAAATATTGACCATGGACTAAATAATTTTTATCTACATCATTCAGTTTATTTGCTAAAGCAAGTAATGGGATTATCTTATTCATTCATCATGACTCCTATTACTATGCCACTAGCATAAAAATCAACTTGAAATACCTTGTTAGAATCAGGTAATTCCAACATATTTTCTAATTTTACATTTTAAAAAATCTCTTTCTATCACCTCACATTACTTCAATGATATGTGCACATATATCATTGAAGTTTATGATAAACTTGTTTGAAATACTTGCCAATCCATGAAAACTATGTGCTTCAAACATAATTTTAGGTGATGAATATTCAAGGATAGATCATACTTTTCTTGATTCCATCTTCAATCCATATTAAAAAATTCTAAAACCCATGTACACTGCCTCCTCCTTCATGAAGTTAAATTTATTCAATTTATCTAATAATTTTTCATATCATAACCATTACAACATTTATCTCAAATGCACTAAGTGTTCTTCCTTTGTCATACTAAAAATAAATATGTCATACAAATATACAATGAAAAACTTACCAAGAAATGGTTTCAACACTTCATGAGTCCAATGAATGTAATAAGTTCATTAGCCAATCCAAATGACATGACTGACCAATCAAACAATCCATCCTAAATTTTGAATGTTGTCTTCATCTCATCACCTTCCCTTATGTATATTTGGTGATATCCACTCTTAAAGTCAATATTTATGAAGTATTATGCTCCAGTTAAATAATGTAACAAATCATCTATGCATAGTAATAGAAATATCTACTTAATAACAATCTTATTCATGACTCTAGAAATAATGCACATCTTCCATTCTCCACTTTTATTTGGTTTTAACATTGATAGAACTGTACACTGACTCAAACTTTCTCTTATCAACCCTTTATCTAATATCTCTTATAATTTACTCGACAACTTTGCATTCTCATTAGGCATCAACCTTTATGTCGATTTAATTAGTAAACTCAAACCCATAATCAAATACATGAGATGGATTATAATTCTCATGGGTGGAAACCCATCTAGTAGATTATTTTAAAAACATCTCTGTGAACTCACCAACCATATCCTCTCATTCACGTGGAAGTGGTTATTCTACTACACATGTAGTTACAACTTGTGTAGACTTTATTATTAATGTATAACATGCACACTCATTTATTTATCTCAGGAATTATTTTCTTGAAATCATCAAAACTTTTAGACATTTTTCTAGTTATTCACTCTTATTCATTAAAGGATTTAAAGTGTGTTTTATTCCATCTTTTATCAATGTATAGGTGTTTGTGTAACTATCATACTACACCCACCTATCAAACTACCAAGGCCTTTCAAGTAATACATGACAAACTTCCATGGGAATTATGTTGCATAGAAATTCATCATTATAGGTATTAATATAAAAGCTTACTGAATATTTCTCATTCATAATAATATGATGTCCATTTAGCAACCAAGATATCTTGTAGGAATTTGGATGTGTAACTCTCTTCAGACAAAGTTTTTCAACGATCTATTTTGAAACAAAATTATCTGTTCTACCACTATCAATAATTAACTTATAACATTTACTCTAGAATTGAAAATGGTTCATAATAGATTCTTTCTTTGTGTGTGTTCTGAGTTATGAAAAAAAATGATATATTAACATTGAGAAAATATAAAATAATTAATGTAAAATAAAGTAATATTACCTCATAAGAAGCACCCCAAAAAATGAGAGAGACATGATTTGTCAACTGGAGAAACCGTCAAACAGAGAAAAACTCCACATCTATTAGAAGGCTTGTAAAGTTTGAATATCCAAGTATAATATTTGATGTAAGATAATATAAAGAAAAATAATAATGATTCTAATCTATACATAAACATCTCAAGGTGAACATGACTAAAATGGTGTAGAATGAGAGAGGAAAGCTCAATAAATAGAGCTACAAGGAAAAATGAGTTACTAACACAACCTTCATATGTGTTCCAAATGTTCCTAATACCCTTATGGGTGAGGGGGATGTGTGTGACAAGTGTGGATGGAGTTAGATACGAATATAACTCTAATATTCCCTACAATAAGATAAAAGAGGTGTGGCACCTCATAAATATAAGATAAAGTGAATTTCTTATAACAAGAAATACACAACTAAAATAGATTTAGAATAAACTTAATTAATCTAAATGACTTAAGAAAGGTGAAACCAAAAACGGTTAATATCCAAAACTCCCCCTGAAGCTTAATTTGGGGTTACTAAAATAGAGAAAACCTTTTACAAACAAGGAAGAGAGTTGACATTACGTGATAATCCACCTTGAGGGAAACTTCCTTTGAGATAAATTATAATAGTTTTGAGAGAAAAAAGAAGAAGCGAAGGTATCACGAAAATTCATAAAAATGTGATCATCAACAATCTATATAAAGATTCTTCAGAAAAGATGGTCAATCCATAATAGAATAAAGACTAAAAAGGAGAAATGATCCACTAAAACTTACAAAACAAAGAAGCTAACACCAATCTTCATGTTAATTAAACAATATGCCATAAAACTATGTTCTACATACAAATAATGTAATAAAAGTAGATGTAATAAAGACAAATGAATCAAAAGACAACATCCATCGCAAAGTATGAAAATTTGTATGAAAAGAAGTTAACAAAAAAATAACTCCAATCAAAACCTATTTCCTTTACAATATAAAAGCAAAGAATGCATAAGTTCAAGTTTATCAAAGAGGAGATAAGAAAGATGTGTCGCTTGAAAAATATATTTAACATGAAATGATTGAAGAATTATCACACGAAGACACATCGAAGTTTTTATAAGATACCATAAGTTTCAAGATTCAAATTATTTTAACATTAAAATTATGCGTTTTAGTAGTTTTCTAACAATGCAAAATGTTATGAGTAGATTTACCACAAGATGTACATGGATGTAATTTCTAACATTTAGAGATATGATGCCCGTGTTTTTAAAAATGCTTATAAGTTTTATCATTTTTAATCAAAGAATGAACATGACAAGTATTATAATCAAAAGAACTTGTATGATAATTAAAAGCACTATTGGGTAAAGTCCTTCAATGTGGAGGATAATAAGACTTAAATTTATCTTGTGAAACATTAAAGCCAAGCCCTACACGAGTTGTGTTTGAAGGAAAATAGGTTTTATAATGTGATTTTTGCATTTTCCAAGACCATCGCCAAAATACCCCATAGAGTGCATAATGCGTAAATTGGGGTGAGAAATTTTTTGATGTAAATGAGTGAAAAATTAAGTAGATTCATGTTGATCATCAACATTAGAGGCATTGTTAAGGTCTATAGACATAATTTTTGCATTAAGTGTGTCTAAATAAATTTGTATTTTCTCTATTTTTTTTATGAAAAGAGTTTTGGAGTACATTAAAAATCATAGTTTGATATTGCAATTGACATTTAAGATCATGAATTTCATAATTTTGAAAAACAATTTTTGTCTTAAAATTTTTAAATGCAAGAAATAACACCAATTTAAAGATATTATAAAAAGATTATACAAATTACAATAAAAAATAAATAGAGAATACTTATGACAAAAGGCGTTACAAGTTTTAATGATACTACCGATATAAAAATATTACTGATTCTTGTTTGAAACAAATATGACTTATCTTTATAATTAATTTGCAACTAAACAAAAAAGCTTGTTAATTTTGAAAGTCATACATAATTTAAAAAATAAAATTCTAAAAAAAACCATGTGAGAAAAGAAATGGAAGAATTTTGTTTTTTTCCTTTTGAACAAAAATAAAAAAGATTCTCCTACTTTTTTTTGTTTTGTTTTATTTGAGTTTGAAATGTTGTAATACATATTAAAAAAAATCAATCCTTAATTCATTGGTGGTGCCACTTTCAAGCCACAAATGAGCTCAAAATAAAGTTTAATTTTCAAAAGAAATGCCACGTAGCAAAAGAATGAGACACAGATAGATTTGAAACCATTAAGAAAATGCCAAAGTAAAAGAGATCAAAATTGTCATGTAAGTGACATGGTTGTACGTGTTATCAAAGTGCTTTTTAAGACGCCACATGGATTAATTTACTATCATAACGACAAATTTATCACGTGATTTTATTCAAAAGTGAAATGCCATACAAAAAATAATGGAAATGCCAAAAAGTAGATCAAACAACCAACCAAAAAAACAACTTTGGAGCAAAACAAAGGACCACTTATATTCTCAAATCAAGAAGAATACAAGAGGACACAACCACTAATAAAATAAAGTGTAGAAACATGGTAACCAAAAAAATGTCAACTCAAGATAAAAGGCCAAACAAAAATGCAGATACAACAAATAGAATGATTAAAAAATTAAAATGTTAATTATCATTTTATCATATTAAAAAAATATATTCACAGTTTTGATGATTTCTCTCAAATCATGTTTTATGTTTTTGTAAAATTTTGATAGTAAAATTTTAATGTAAAAACAAAGAAACTTATTAATTTTAGGAAAAAAACTTTATATCAATTAAGAGATAATTTTTTATTAGTGTAATGATTTAAAAAGAAAAAACTTTGTCTTAGTCGTCACCCAAAATTAAACTGAATTTAAAGCTACTGATTGAAATGAAAAAAATAGAATATTAGATTAAAAAAATGATTAGATGTATGCAAATAGGAACTAGATTTTTTTTCAAGGGTTAAAAACCTTATTAAAAAAGGGTCACGAAATCACACTTCTCCACCTACGCCCTTTAAATGCCTACACACACTTAAATTCAATGTCTAAAAAAAGCTTGTTCTAATACCATGTTAGGAATTATATCAAAATCGATAGAATAATGTCGGAAAAATATAAAAATAATGAATTTAAAATGAAGCAATATTACTTCAGAAGAACTACACCACAAAATGAGAGAGACAAAATTTGTCAAATGGGGAGACTGTCAAATAGAGAAAACACCCGCATTTATTAGAAGGCTTGCAAAGTATGAATCTCAAAATAAAATATTTGATGTAAGATAATAGAATGAGAGATAACAATGAATCTAATCTATACACAAGCATCTCAAGACGAGCATGAACAAGATGGTGAAGAATGAGAGAGGAAATATCAATAAATAGAAGTAGAAGAAAAAATGAGTCACTTACACAACCTTAATGTGTATGTCAAATATACATAATCTCCTTATGGGTGAGGGGGATGTGTGTGACAAGTGTGGAGGGAGTTAAATACGAATATAACTCCAAGATTCCCTAAAAGAGGAAAAAAGAGGTGTGACACCTCATAAATCTAAGATAAAGTGAATTTCTAATAATAAGAAATGCACGACTAAAAGAGACTTAAGATAAGTCTAAATTAATTGAAATGATGTAGGAAAGGTGAACCCAAATAAGTTTAATATCCAATAGTGTGAGACTATTATCTTATTTTTTTGTTTCAATAACATCCTCTTCATCATGAATACTTCTCCTTTTTTTGTTTCATCTATTATGAATAGACACATTTATATCTTCATGTGCCTACGCGATACACATATTTGCATTGTTTCTATTCTTTTATTCATTGTGTGCATGTGGGTCCTCAAATACTCTATGTCTAGTTTAACCACATTTGAAGCATGTACACATGAATCTTCTTCATCTACCTCATTGATAGGATCCTCTACATATAGTATGATTTCCTCTACATCTTGACATACTAGTATCATTACGCTAAGAAGTTATGTATTCTCTATGTGTAGAGAAACCTCTAACACTATTTCTTTATCCATGTCCTTACAAAAAAGATCCTTTCCTTCATGTTGAAATTTTATCTACAGGACAAATTATCCTTTGCCTACCATGCACACTGATAAACTACTTCTACTAAATGCACATGTACCATACCAAACTCATCTTGAATGGAAATTCACAATCTTATTATGTATCTTGATATCTTCTTGGTTTCATCTTCAAGGACCTACTCTAATAGAAAGTATGTAAAAATATTTAGTGTAATCGTTTACACTCATCTCCTTTTGTCTTAAGTTCTACAACTTCTTGAACAAAGTTAACTAGTGATTATGAGGTATTAATTTAGCTTTTAATTTTGTAACTGGTCTATCCTAAGCCTTGATCTTATCTTTACCTCTAAAATATATTTCCATCTATGCATGCTCCCACCATAAATTATAAGGATATATGATCCTTCAACTTGGTGTACAAATTTTTGACGTTCCTGGGATCTTCCACTCTTTGATACTGCACGCATTCTTTTAACTCAGTGATCCAATCAATGAGTTATATAAGACTCATAATCCATAAATATATTAGAGTATCCAAATTCAACTTACTACTCATCCTTTAGACTAATGTAGGAATATATTCTCAGGTTTATTGACCTCTTCTTATTTTATCTGGTTCTCAAGTGCTTCTTCTTAGGAATTATTGTCGCTTTCATCTTCCATCATAACTACTATGCATTGTGTGGTTTCCATGGTCACTAAATGGGCCTACATATTCCTCAAGAATTCAACTAGGTTTTCAAGTTTTGACACTCTTGGTGATCTTGTATAAAAACCTATCCTATGTTCCATTTCGTCAAAATCAAATAATAACTCCACAACTTCTACCCAGCTATGTTAGTTAGAATGTCTTCACTATTTTATACCTAGTCTTGCAAAAGTGGAAAGAAAAATCTTTCTCACATGTTTACACTGCAATGATAACCTTATGCTCTAATAAAATATGATGTAGTTGCAGTTAAGGGGATCCAGTTAAATATAGCCTTAAACCACATAATCCATAGACTCAACACAACACATGACTAACTTGTAACTTGTACACAAAAAGAAATTGAAATAGAAACAACAAAAATTATCTTAGTGATTTCAATGGAAGGAATTACATTATCACACACTTATAGTTCTATTATAGACATTACAACAAAATACAATTTTGAAACAATATTAAATGAGACATTGTACACCCTTTTAATTTTAGATCTAATTTTCCTAGCTTGATACCCAACCTATTGACATCTAGATTATTTGTTATAGATTTATATCTCTCCCTCTAGATACCCTCTCACAAGTGTAGGGATTTATATATATAGATACACTATCCACCTACTTAATTAATAGTCCTTCACTAACTCAACTACACACTAATGCAGCAATCATTAAACATCTACAACACATCGCTATTAGCCATAATCATTAAGTGATTATAACACATCACTATACATCAAAATCATTAAATGTGCAATACCATCCCAATGTTCCATAACACATCACCATGTGATGTGGTATGAGTTATAATATTTCCAAGGTCATTCTTATTAACAATAATTGTTAAGTAGTTAAAATGTATCCTTATTCTAGCTATCAGTTAACCTTTAATGATGTTGGCTCACTATGAACCCCATATTTGACATTAAATAGGTTGCACTTTGATGCAAAGCAACAATGTGGATGTTTTAATGTTTAATGTGCTTTGTGAAAATGCATAACATTGCACTATATTTTAATTTCATATATGGATTGGAAAACCATAATAGGTCACCATGTTTTATTTGGTAGATGAATTTAGAATTTAGGCAAGATACTGCTTGCAAACAATGAGTTACCACACAAATTTATAGCTCTTTTTAATATTTTCACATAAAATTGTAGCTTCACAGTAAGACATGATTTTACAGATGAGTTCATAAGGTTGTTCTCATGTTTCTTGAAAATTTGTAGTTACTAAAGATCTTTGGAGCTCATTTTAGAGATTTAGGTTAAATCATAGCTCTGTATCAAGTTTCCAAAAATTGTAAAACAAAATAAGACTATGGAAAATTATATCAATGGTATAATTATCTAAAAGATACCATAAACCTCTTGAAGTGTTTTTAGAATACCACAATTATTCTAACACTAAATACCTACAACACTACTTATTGTTGCCTAATTACTATTCATATTTTTGGTTGATGCAAGATTTCTTGTGATCTATGATGCATCTGTATCAATATGTTTTTAAATCATTTGAGAAGAACATCATTAGTTTTGGATCTTGTATAATTTATTTTATAGGTCATCTTGGTAGAGGCATTGGTAAATACTTCGTACAAGCTCAACACTTATTTTTGTTCACTCCACTCTTTGTGATGATATTAAGAAATGCATGAATTCTTCTACACATTTTCTTAATCATGAGAGACTTTAGATTAATTTTTTTAGGCATGATATTTTTGACACACTTTCAAATTCATATAGGTATGATAATTTTAATATAATTTAGATGTTTCTTTGCATACACCATTTGTGCACATGGAACTATATCACATGCATACATCCTCTTCTACCATCCATATTCATTTGGGATGGATTTTGGATTAGTTGTGGAAGTGTCATTCGTGATCCTTACATGGAATATATCAACATGGTTCCTCCATCATTCAACTACATTATCCACACACTTTTCATATTGCCTACTAGTGCTCCCTTTTTTAGAGCAATTCATACTACCTACTATTGATGATGGGCTTTTTGATAAATTGTCATTCTTATTGTATGGAGCTATTTTTTTAGTATTGTCTCTATGTATTCTATGTTATTTTTTGGGTTCCATGTGCATGATATCCTAGCACCAACTATGCCAGTTTTGATAGCTTTTAGCTATATTTTGTGAGTTTTATTTATTTATTTTGCAACTTCATGACAATCAAAATGACTCCTTACTATGAGTGTTTTCTGGTATTCCCAACTTTGTCAATTATTTAGTTTCAAGTAGTGGATTCATAAGACATGTATAAATATTTTCATCCACTCAACCCATTAAAAATATGAGGGGTGGGGGAGATGATGTGGTGGTTATTTTGATTTCTTCAGGTAATGTGTGTAGTCTTCTTGGGTATCTTTGTGGTGGCACATCTCAAAATATTCATCTAGCAGTTCTCCTATTAATGGAATTTATTTAGTGAAATATTCTATATTTTTGACACCTCACTTGATAGTATTACCATATGGCATACCAAACATATTTAATATATTTAGTATTTAAGTAGTGGATTAAACCAATCATACAATTTATTTTTGATTTCCATTCACTTGCACTTTCTTTTGTGGTGGATTAGCACACCCAACCCAGTTTTTATGTGATGGATTAGCCCATGTAATGCTATTGATTTAATGGTGGCTCAACCCAATAATGCATTATTTAGTGGTATATTAGCCCATCTAGTGCACTCTTTTGTGATGGATCCAACCCATCCATTGCATCTCTCTTCAATGATGGACCAACCCATCATCTTTCAAAATACTAATGTACTACTTAAGTGTTGTACTAATTTATTGGGATGCCTTATAATATATATCAACGCCTATAGTTAATTATGTTATTTTATTAATTTTTAGGGACCATTACGATTTCTCATTTTTTTTTGAGAGTATTTATTATACAAGGGTACCTCATCAGGTCTAGTTGTCAAGACCCTTTTTTAGAAGATTCTTAGCCTTCTTATTGTGTAAATTCCTTACTATTGTGTAATATTTTCTATGCACATAATATTAAGTTAACATAGGTTAGCTACTATATTATGCTTTCTTTGTCATACTTCTCTAAACTTATAATAAGATAAATAAACATTTAATGCCTCCATCATTAATACATTTCACCTCTATATGGACAAATCATATGTGCCTATTATGTTTATAATATGGAAAAGGGATATTTGTTTTGTTCAAGTTATATATACCCTTCACTAATTTATATATTGCAATGCATGAACCTATAACGTAACCAAATTTGTAATCCTTTCATTCACAATACATAATCTATTACCTCTTTTCATTATTTTATAGAGATTTTCATGCATATTGGAGTGAGTCCAACTTGAGGAATTTATTAGGCATTCATGCTATTAGATTATTTCCTACATCATGAATAGAGCTTATTTCCCACAAAATTTATATCAATTTAAAAATTTGGGTTGAATATTAATATTATTTGTGAGTGTTTGCATGGCCATAAAATAAAATGTTAGATGATTTTTGGATTTTAATACTCTTCATCTAAATAATGCTCTAAAAAATATCAGTTTATACGATTGTTTTCTCTATTTGATGGATTTTATTCACATTAGTTTCATATATGGACATACATTAAAGTATTTGACATAAATATAATTGAAGTAAATAATTTTGATACGAATCTCTATTGAAGTTTGAGGATGATGTCAAATGTGAAGTAGAGGCCAAGGATCTAAAAAATCAGTGTATGACAAGGTAATGGGTCTATGTAGGTGGATAAGGAGAGGTTAAATACTACATTTAGGGTATAAAAATGGAGGAAATAATAATAATAATAACAATATGAGAAAGTTGAGCTATTTTGGCTAGTCATATATTTTACAGTGTTTGATTGGTATTTTTTTGTTCATGTGTTTCACTCTTACTTTCATCATTCTCCTTGAAAGAAACTATACTTATGGAAATAGAGGTTTGAATCCCATTCACTCTATGTATTTTTTAAAAATTTTATTAGATGTTTTAAGCTATGTTATTACAGTCTTTAAGCTTCAGATGATGTTTACAAAAGTAAGGTCGTGGAGCATGGGAAATGTATAACATGAGGAAGGAGTTTGAGGATAATTCCTTTTATTTGAATTTTTATTATTGTTCTTTAGATCTACTATCATTTTCAAGAGATACTATAATTTATCATTTATTTTTTTCTTATTGTATTCTCTAGATCTAAGAAAGGACCATGTTGTAAGTTTTAAGAGATGGATTTATTGAATTTCAGTGACCAACAACTTAGAGATATAATGGTGTAGATAGATGAGTAATAAAGTGGGAAAATATCTATACATTTAATGCCACTCCCATGCTTAATTATTTTGGCTATCCCATTTTATCTCTTTTTTAGCCAAAATAACCCCCTTCTTTAGATAAGTAGGGGACCCTTCTAAAAATTATCACTTCAAAGCTTTCCTAGAACTTCAATCCCTTTAAAGTTGGACTTAGACCTTGTGAAAGCTTGAACCTCTATTCTGCCTTGATTTGCCAAATGTTTCATGATATTTATGATAATGAGTTGATCTTTGTTGAAGATCCCTATAGTATTCTAGGTCTAAATATAGTCTAGTCCTTGCTACCTAAAAAAATAAGAAGGGGTTTTAATTTTTGTTGCCATAGAATTGGACTTGTTTCAAATTTCTTAGAGTTTCAGTCTCCCAGAGTTCTAATCGATGTTTCATAAGGGTTCTATGACAGACATGTGAGATTTTAAATGATTATGTGGCATTTATTTTAACTTAGTCACTTTTCATAAAATCTCATAGGAGGGCCCGATGGAGGGATATCCAGACCAATGAGACCACTTGGATTTCAAAAGTGTCCATCTCTTAGACCTATCATAAGTGTCAATCTCCTGAACCTATCATAAGTGTCATATCCTAAGAGAGTTCAACCAATGAGACCACTTGGCTATCAAAAATGTTAGTCTCTTGGACTTGTTAGAAGTGTCAAATATTAGATGATCATGATGAATAATACCATTTGGTTGTAAGAAGTGTCAGTCTCCTAGACTTGTTAGAAGTGTTAGATCTTGAGAGAGCCCAACCAATGAGACTATTTAGTTTTCAAAATTATAAGTCTCTCAAACTTATTATAGGTGTTAGATCTAGGGAGAGATCAACCAATGAGAAAACACCACATGACATGGTTGTACATATCACATAAAAGACTCAAGGTGCCTTGATGTACTTATAATTAATTATAGTGAGAATCAAAATCCAATTAGAGGATGCTATGTGCTACCTCACTACACAAAATGGCTAGTTTTGGCTCTCAAACATGTAAAAGTGTGGCACCCGACCACACTTAGGTGACATACATTAAAAATAGAATCAACTAGTGACAAACATGTGGTACATGTTGAATCCACATGGGATACCATAGGGGAAAGATATACTTGTGCCTACCATGCTTCTTGAATTAATTAAATGGGAAACTTGGGCCCCAATTGGACAATTCAAGATGTCTCATTACAATCACTAAATATAAGTGAGGAACATATATTTGAAATTCCCAAATTAATTCCAAATCTAGGAACCACTGAGTAGATTTTACCACTAACTCAATTTCAAATTTACACAACATAGGAACTAAACACAATTAATACATGAGATATTTATAGAGCCATATAAGTGCCTAAAGATGAACTGATTTACCATGATTTCTCATAATTTTATAGAGTTCACTTCCTCATTTATCTCATTATTATGACCTCCATGCCCTCCTTACTCAGATTTCATTACTATCAAGATTAACCTTTTCACCATGGCTTTTTCATCCTCTAACCCTAAGCCTGAGCTTGAGTATAAGAATACCATCTTACCCACAAATTTGAACCGATTTAAACACTATAATGAAATTTTTAGAGTGATCAAAGTTTTGCATAAACCTACCTTTAGTGATGATGAAGATGAAGCCAACTTCTTGGATAACCTCAGGGCATATGAGAAGTGGAGGTTGCATAATGTTGTAGCTAAAATAAAGGTCTTCCCATGTTATGACCTCTTTAGAAATATGCTACTCACCTTCAATTCAGTGTAAGATGCTACCCATGATGTAGTGTACTCTATAAGGTCCAAGCACAAAATTGAAAACATTTTTAGGGTTACATTCAAAGCATATTATAATCTCTCAGATTACATTATAATATTTGAAAAGACCACCATATATGCATGGTCTAACACCTATGATATATATGAAGTTTTAGAGGACAAGGTAACCAACATCAATGTCAAGTGGGTAAATAGGGATGATAGTAACTCCTAAACTATCTACACCTTCTAGAAAGGGGTTCATGTTGGGATGATCTTCATGAATCACTTATTCAGGGAAAGTGACTATGTACATGTTGATATTATCTAGGTGCCCTTACTTAGCATCATCCTAAGGAGAGGAGATCTTGGGCCTCAAGAGCACTATCATCTTTTGGATAGTTCACTATATCAATGAAGCATGAGATGGTGGTAACTTATACATGATGAGTTACATGGTTGAATTTGTTTGTGCCATTCTTGTGTTAAAACCTTATGCATTCCCACCTTGGACTCCCAAAGGTGATATGGTGTATGTAGTTTTATATAAACTATATGGTCACCATTACATAAATCACATATGAGAGATTTGTGAATCATTCTACCTGGTGGTCTACATGGACATCAATGAGATAACCATGCTCAAATATCAAGAAAGATTAGATAGTCCCTCACCCCCATAATGATTATTGGTATTACCAAGATGATACCATCATCTAGGTAGTAGGCATTATCAAGGTCCATATCTTCCTTCTAAATCAGGTCTTTGATGATTAGTCAAGTAAGAAATAACCTATCAACTAGTGAAAGGTTTTTTTTGACACTCCCTTAGTTGCTAGTAGAAATATTGCCCGACCTTCCCTATCATCATCCACCAATATGTATACAATAATATACCTTCATTGTAGAAGATGATGGTAGGTGGGGATTATTACTCCTTGGGTAGAGAAGAACACTAAAAATGGGACCCTCATAGTGTCATCAGGGCCCATGTGGTAAAATACCAATCATGCCTCAATATCAAATACAACCATGTGCCCCACAGTGATGATTAGGTTCACCTCAATATTGATAGAGATAATAAGGTGTTGGCCGAGCTTGAGGCAAATAATAATAAGGGAAATCAGGTCCAACTTGGGCCATCCTCTTAGAATAACCCTACTCCACCTGCACTAACTCAAGTTAGGGGATACACTCAAGTGACTAAGCCTCAAATTTCAAATAGGATAATCCAAGGGGTTCGAAATCCTTCTCCTCTATGAGTTTTACCTCCCTAAATATTTGCTCTAGCTCTACCAACTCCCATGACTTGGGATACATAACCACCAATTACGTAGGTACTATAATTTGACATTAGTAGTAGCCTCAAAGCAAGCCCAAATCATGACCAATAATAGGTTCCCATGGAGATTCCTTCCCCCACTACTTATATCCCTTAATGGCATAGTAAGGCACCCTTGCTTTCCATATCCCTACCAAGCTCACTCAGGTTGTGCCTCCCTTGTTTCCCATTACACCCCCTCCAAGATTCACTCAAGTACCTCTAGATTCAATGATGTACAATATCCCCTCATACCATTTTACCTCTACCTAGTCCATTTCATCCACAAAAATCCATATAACTCACCTTTGGCCTTCAAGAGCTTCTATTTCCTAGCCACTAATGCTCCCAATGTTTAGTACATAAGTGACTATCATAGGAATTATGACAACTTTAATCTTGGTGGCCATTGGCTTTACAACACTAGTAATAATGGTGGACCTACATTGACACCCTATTTGAACCCTCTTTAGGTTTAACTACCTCCAGATGCTCTCACTTCAATGGTCCCAATGGTGACCCCAACAATAAGTGTATTTGTGTGTACATTTTAGTTAGCTTTGACCACCTTGATGGCACTTATGATCACTCTACATAATCGTTGGTTTTATCCATACACTATCACCACCACAACCCCTTCTACTATGATGGCACAAGCTTATCTTGCTAAAATGTCTAATAAGAAATAGAAAGTGACTTTCTCTTAGCCTTCTATTTAGTTCCTAGTTGTTCCTCTTATCCCTCCCTGATCTTCCCTTTTCATTACCTTAGGTGTTCAAGGATTTATATTTAACTATCTAATTTCTTCATTCATATTGAATTCCCCTCTCCTTGGTGTCATTAACCCATAGGTCAATTTGACCTAAAGCTAGTGACATGACTAGATGTTCTTATGGGATTCCCTATTCACCCCTCCCCCTTTCACTCCCATGCATTCTCTTTATACATTACTCTCTTCCTTCCTTACCTCTATTTCACCCAATCTTCCTTCTCCCAGGCCCCCACATTCATCCTCTTCCACCTTAGGAGTTATAGTGGGAACAACTTGGGTTAGATCCCTAGTAACCTCAAGATCATAAGGACCAAAAAATATCTTACAAGGTGACCCAGAGGTCCAAAGGGAGTTTGATAGGGACTCTAAAAATATGATAAATATTCTTTGATAGAGATTCACTTAGGAGGGAGACCTAGTGGTATGAAAAACCAAACATGACCTCTTCTCCCTTACCAAAGTGAGGACATCTAATAGGGAAGATAAGGTGAATGAGGAATTGATCTTCATGATTCGAGATATTCATGACCTTTAAAAAAAACTCATGGAAGACATGAAGGATTAGGTTTAGACACTCAAATCACATGTGAAGATCTCATTCCTTATGGGTCTAGTTGGAAATATGGCTGATCATTTGACATAGATGTTAAAAGCTCTTAGGAAGGTCACCTAGGCCTTGTCTATAGGCATAAAACACCTACAACATACTTAGGATTATTTATATAAAGTAATTATAATGTATGCCAAGTGTAGGAATCTCATGATGTTAATAGGAAGAAACAAGTTCCCATAGTTAAACTTAATTCCTTTGGTGGACTTGGGCATCGACCAAACTTATGCTAGGAACATGAGAAAATCTATAGAAAAGTGGTTGGTGGAATCCTAAGTGGTAATTGAGCCCTTAAAAAGGAGTAAATAACTAATGTTGGACTAATTCTAATAAGTCAAGATCACAGTGCTTTTCCGCTCGGATGACACCCTACGTGATAGGGAGGAATTCAATGTCCACTCAGCTCAATTTGACCAAGTCATGTATAGAAGGGTGGATAAAGATAAAAAGGATAGGGAAAAAGTGATTTTATAGTTAGACACTTAATCCAAAACCAACATTAGCTATGTGTATGAGATAAAGGTCTCTTTAGAAGCCCCACTCAAAACTTACAAGTGGTTTCTATCTCAGTCTAAGGTCATATTTTGTCAACCCCCTATGAACTTGAAAATGTTAAACCAAGAATTCAACTTGGTGACAACTGTGCTGACAGACAAGGAGGTATAACTAAGACAAATGAGATGTGGTTATTTTCCAACTCCTTAGTATATCACTTGAGTGGGCCTTGGGTATCTTTTAAGGACTAGAGAATCTTTCTTTTTTGAGTCATTACAATTATAACAACCTTATGTCTCCATCATATCTAAGGATGGGAATCTTGTGCTACTAGGGGGTGAGCCCCATCCTTTTATATATATTATATACTATTTTCCATTTGTAAAGGTCAACATTTTTATGTAAATAAATGTTTTTGAAATGAATGCAATTTCATGCATTCTGTCAACCAGTTTATTTGTCTATGAATGTGGTTTGATGTCTCCACACATCTGAATGAATACCTATGTTAAATAATTTATAATATGCTCTATTACTAATAATGAATGTAATAGTTAGAATGCACTTCCATTTTCTAATTCATTTATAAATTTTTATTGTTATTTTTCAACACTTATTAATTTTTGTGTTTGAAGCTACATATTATATGTGAAGATTATATATGTAATTTACTACAGGTCCTTCTATGTGTTCATATTTAGTGGAGAGTTCAAAAATTAAGCATTCCATTTTTTTTTTCCTTAGACTCTTCCCCCTATGATGATGATTTCAATCCCCTTGTGAAACTCAACACATACTAGTGTAACTGTGGTTGGGAACATGACTCGATTCTCTAAGCATTAACATCATCTCAAGCCAAGCGACATCCTTTTTTTCCCTACCTTACTCCCACTTTTTTATGTTTCTTTCTAGAGCTAAACAAGTCCATCCCCTTTACTTAAAAATTAGTGAAGTGATGCCCAATAGTGCTTAAGATTAGAATTGGCTGAACTAGGTAAGGGTTGGATTCTCTTTGTTAGGACAAGTATTAGATTTATGATGGTAGCATTGTATCTCTAAGAGATATATTTCAATTAGGCTCTATCATGGATCTCAATACCTATATCTTGTGCCCTGGATTGTCCTCAATAAAATCTTAAAAATGGATAATGAAAATACATTATTATCCCAAAGTACACTCTGAACACTTCATCTCATAAGTGTCTTGGAGTAGGATCTTGTACCAGACAACAATCTCCTATTTTATTTCCTCCATTTCTTTCTTGATTTTAAGTTGGACTATGAATCAATATAATCTCAACATAAATTTATTACACTGCAAAGGAAATAAAATAACCCTGCAATCTCATCCCATGAGTTGAGAGGAATAATAATGAAGGGATTCATAAGGACCCATCCAATAAAGTACTATAAAACCCTATCATTAATCCATATTTTGTGCAATAACCATTATTTCCTAATATGTGGTAATGTTTATTCTTTACTTGGGTCGTATCTGTATTTTATATTTATTGATAATATTTAAATAAGTGACATAAAAGTGATGTATTTTTTAATTATTATTTTTAAAGTTTGAATTTATTTTAAATATTTGGTGTGAATGTGACATGAAAAAGTGATGTAAATGTGGCCAACATTGGGTGCAAATGTCATACAACTGAAAATGCATAGTTGCTTCATATTTACACCACAAAAATAAATGTAAATTATTTATATTTTGTTGTCTAAAATGTTAAAGAATGCCAATTTAGGATGGAAATATGACCCTACTTGAGGTGAAAATTACACTTCCTATATTAGTTTATTGAACTTCCTTAGGGGCCCTTACCTCTTAGAATTTATCATGTAATAAAATGTAAATGTTTAATTAATGTCTTTATTAAAAATTATAAATTAGCTAATATATTAAAATAAAAGTAAAAATTTAAACATAGCATGATCTACACTCATTTAATTTAAATGATGAGTCATTGATAGTCCTTGACTCAATCTGGGTTTATATGTCTTATCTTGGCTACTTTCAATCCCTACGTTAATTTAAAAATATACAAAAATGATAATTAATAATATAAAAACCAAAATTTATAGACATGTCATGGTTTTGTTTTTAAAAATTTCTTGCATCCCATTTTCTAGTCTATTTTAGCTAATCATCGCATAATTTTTCCCAAGTAGATATGCATTTACACCCATAATTAGGAGCCTTCACCTCTCCTCATCTGTATTTTCCATATACATTTCCCACATTATTTTTTTCAAAAATGATAATACACCTATAGATATTTAAAAAAATATACCAACGAAGTATGTAACCTTACCCTAACATGCCTCCTCATCCTCCTAAGTGTAGTTTATATGTACATGCTAGGATGACCAATAAAAAATATCTTTCTTTCTATAGACTAGGATACAAACAAAGCTCATAAGAATAGAGTATGAATATAATTGGACTATACAATGATGGTTCTTGGTGTGGACATAGATCTAATAAAGGGAAATCCATGCTCAATATCAAGGGTATACGGTTCCATATCCTATGCTAAGATATGAGGTATGGCCTAACTAGATCCCAAAGTAGATCAAATGATATGACAATGGTAACAAGTAGGGTGTGTCAAGGATAAAATAAGGATACTACATGAATGGAATTGACAAACAAGGGAAATATGAAGACCTATGTATCCTTAGTCATGGACTCCAAAACATAGGTGTAGCTCCTCGGTTCAAATTATTTATTGAGATTCAAAGATGTTTAAGCAAGACTATACCTTAAAGAATAAGACTTTAACCTCTAATTCCTCCTTTTACTACATAATATAAAAAATGTGAGTGCAAAAAAATAATACGAGTACTGTGTGTTTTTGGGAATGAGACTATGACCCCTATATATATGGATCCAAACATAAAAATTAACCTAAAATCTAAGCTAACAATGTCAACCATGCCCATATAGCTTAAAAGGATATTGGATGACACAAAAATGTATTAGATAGGCCAATATTTCAAAACTAATAAGGACAAACTCAAAACTATATCTACCAAGCTAATACAGTGTAAGGAAAGATAGGTAGGAAATAAATTGTATTGACATGGATGATACACTAATAATATAGAGTGGATAGTAAAATTGGATGGAAATTAGACAAAGAGGTGAGGTAGAAAGAGACTCAGAGGAAGTTATACTGATAATAATGAAGGTATGATATAATAATGTGCAAAAATATCTTGAAACATACCACAAGAAGATCCCATCCAGTAATCAACACACTCATTAGGATATGCACTCAAAGATATTGATGCGTCAATAAGCCCATACAAAAGAAACCATCATTAAAGTGATAAAGATGAAAAATATTATGTGCATACATATGCCCCATGCAAATTTCATCATGTGTCATAGTAGTCTAATGTGGAATGGTGCTTTGGGAAAGATACATAGCAACACCAAAGCATAACTTGAAAATAATGTAGAACAAAATGAATGACTAAAAGTAACATATACATACATTGACTTACCTTTCCACATAAATGATGGATGCAAGTAACATAGTATTCATCATGGTAGGCATAAAAAGAGCATTTAGAAGCCCTAAATATACAAGGCTAAAAACGTAATAAAATAAATGCACACGCATGTAGGATAGTCAATAAATGGATGTAAAATGAATCATTCTTAGAAGAAGACTATAAAACCTAGAAATATTGAAAAACTAAGATTGATAAGGATAAATTAGAACCTAAATATTTGAGGAAGTAGAAAACAACAAGGGAAAAATAGAAAGCCACTATGTTGGGAATAATACATAACCAAAAATCCCAAAGAAAAATAATATAATAGAAATGGGACTGAGTGGCCCATAAAAAGGTGAAACACGAAATCATGAAATGGATAAATATGACTAGATGGGATACAAAAATCAAATATAAAGCTCAATTTCCCCAACATAACTATGGAAAATTCTAGAAAGATAAGGCAATTACTAAGAGAACATCTCACAAAAACTCAAAGATGCAACTTATATTCAAAATGGTAAATTCTAATGTTGTTATAATGCTAAAATTTATAAAAGTGATGAATAATAGGAATTTAAGTGAATGAGAGGAAAATAAAAACAAAATTTCCTATTAGGGGGGAATAATGGAGGGAAAGGAAGGCATTACCAAGGATAAATATTGTATTTATTGGAAATAATACACTCTATTCATGTTGGAAAGACTAAGAATTTTTAACATCAATAGACCTAAATAACCCTACCTAGAAAGCATAAGTTTGGGCCAGCTAGTGAAGTATAAAGATCATATCTCAAGGCTAGTATGATTGAAAAATAAAAAGATCCTACTTTTATATAATATGATCCACACTCCTCATGACCTCTTATAAAGCTATCAATTTACTGTGAGGATTGGGTGCTTACATGAAAAATTAGGAGGCACTAAAATGTATAATAAATTAGAGACCTTCTACCCTAACTTATTGGCCTACCACATCCCAGTGGGCTTTGACTTTATGCTGAGGACAACTGTGAAGTTTTAGCTTTGAATATTATAGGAGTGTGCTAAAGATAAGATCATGTCTTCTATTGTGATCTAAATTTTAAATGATATTGCATTTTTCTTAAGATATTATGGTATTTTAATCTTTTATATTTTCCTCCTCCATAGGGATTTAAAAGACCAATCATGGGTGCTAAAGATGACTAACACAAGACAAGTATACCTAGTTATTAAAGAATAGAACTTAGAGATCATGATACCTATAGTCTTTTATAATTGCATCTTGGAAAATAATGTAGTCTTTGAAATGACCTCGGTGAGCCCAAAAAAATTTGTAAATTGGGAAAGATAAAGATATGCATAGAATGATTGGGTTCCACTAGTCACAAAAATGTATAAAGGAGGATGGTACAATGATATGTAGGTTGATGCCTCATCATAAGAGAGATTAAAATGTGGATGAGGACATGTAGATAAACTAATATAGTTTTACCATAAGATAATATAATTGACTCTAAGTGACAAAAGACCCCTCTCGATCATTACCTTATCTTTCTAAAAAACACCTAGTTAAGGTTGGAAGCAAAATTAGACTATAAATCTAAGTGATAATGATGGGAATTTATAAGGATGGCTTGGTTGTATTCTCTATGTCTTATTGTGCAATTCACAAACTAATAAGGCTAAGAGGTAAAAGTAGGATGAATCTATGATGTATTAAAAATATAAATATACAAAGCATAGAAAATAAGTAAAAATTTAATAAGTGCAATAAAGATAAAAGATACCATAGAATCACAAAGGAAACACTAGATAAAAAATAGAAAATGAAGGGCATTTGACCATAGAAATAAAATAAATATGGTGGATGTTTATGAAGGTAGTCTAGTTGATTCCATGAGGTCTTACCATGCAACTCACAAAATGAAAAAACCAGTAGTGTGAAAATGAAAAAATACATAAGGACCAAGAATAGGTACTAGGGATAATGCTAAGGAATTTAGATGTGTAGATAAAGAAAGGCTAAGCTACGACAAAAGAGAGTAAAAAAAAAAGCTGAAAAAAATGTTGTCTCAAAATAAAATAAATTAACTATAAGCATGCAATTAATATATATAGGAAATGTAAAATCATACATAAATGAACCTAAAAAGAACACAAGTCACACAAAATACTTCTTCAAAAATAGAAAATAATTTCCATTGCTTTTGGCAAATGGGTTTTGCATTAGGATAGGTAACAATGTTATGAACAACTATGCTAGGGTCAATATTGAGCATATCCTCATGTGACCATGAAAAAAAATTAGGAAATATACCAAGGATTAATATTAATTTTTCCATTTCTTCAATGTAGATCTCATTAGAGATGAGGATAGATCGAGGGTTTTCAAATGTTCCTAAGTTTACTTGAGTAGTTTCCTCAATGAGCATTACATTTCCATCTTGGAAATGATATACTACATGAGGAAGTTTGGAAAGGGGATCATAATTAATATTAAAACTATTTTTTTTTTCAAAAACAAGGAGAAGAGTAAAAATTGCTAGGCTTATGATGTTGGTCTGGAAGTTGAGGCTTTCTTACATAGAGTTTTAATATGGATTCATCACTAGAAAGTGTAATTAATGGGCCATAAAAATAAATATTAACCTCAAGATCAATATTTTTTTTTACCTTTTATATAAAATTATAAAGGGATCTATCTCACAACAGTAGTTTGGACATCTAAGGTGATTTTAAGACCTTTTTGGGCTAGAAGGTATCAAGTTGGTCGATATAGTAGAACTTGATTGAACTGTATCGAGTTGACCAGTACAATCAGTCAGAATAGAAATTAGTTTCATTGTATCAATATGGATGGTAAATTTAGATGAAAAAAAATAGGATGGTCAATATAATTATGATTAGAGATAAAATACATTAATAAAATATGGACACTTTCTAGGTTATGGTGGACATTGCTAAAATTATTAGTAAGCACTAGTAATACTTTATCAACACAATCTGATTACTAGTTGGTACAATTAGGAATTTAAATAAGTAGTGTTATAAATGTGTCAAATCTTTATAATTTATCACCAATACAATTAATTGGTTGTAAATTAACTATATGGGTATTATTTGAATGATGATTGGTACAATTGAGAAAATATGGGTGATTGTAAATTATATTGGGTTAACTGGTATGGTTAGAAAGATTGGAAACAATCTAAAATCTATCGAATTGGCTGATACAATTAGAAGGGGTGGAAATGATCTAAATTGTTCAAAATGGACAATAAAGTTAGAAATGATTGAAATGCCATGAACTATATTAGGTTAATTGATATAATAAAAAAGGATGGAATGTGCATAATTTAGTCAAGGAAGTGTTTGTTGTTGAGGTTTATGAGAGAAATATTATGTTTTATGGACCACTAAGTGTTTTATAAAGGTGAACTAACAAGAGGTACATAGACTATGGGTTCTAACTCATCCTATTCATCACTTTTATTGAAAAGAGGATAAAAATGAACTACATGAACATCTGAATTAAAAGCATGGATTCTAGTAAAAGATTTTTGATAAATTAAGACATCCAAGTTCTGTGATTGGACTCAAAAATTTATATAATCATGTGTCATAATATGGTGGAATATTACATGCATGTGTAATTTTTTGAGAGTTATCATTAGAATTATCTTTAGCAACCACACTAATTTAGATAAATGATTTTGAAGTTAATAGTAAGGGATATTAGAAATTCTTAGCCACCCCAAAGTCATTGCATGAAAAATCATATTCCATATAGTAAACTTCATTAGCATTGCAACGAGGTGGGTTATTGTTATCATTATAAATCAAGGAAAGGATCATATCTCATGGTAGGACAGATGAAAGAATCCATTTCACTATGTAAAGAGGTAATCTAGTGGTATTAATTTTTTTTGAAGTTCATTAGGTTCATCATCATTAGATTTAACACGAGTGATGTGTAAATAAAGATGCATGTTGAAGAAATAAAGGAAAGGGAGACTATTAATGTGAGGAATAGTCAAAATACAATATTAAAACTTAGGGATAGGAAATTTGAGATCCTATCAGTTAGGATTAACTTCATGCTTATAATGATTACCATCATGATTTAAGTTTATGCACTTAATACCATAAGAGGGATATCATGGGATGAGTTCAAGGATAACCTAGAAGGAGATTGTAGGATAATGGAAGATCTGAGACCATAAACTCAGTGCATATTATTTTGGGTCTAATATTATGAGTTATCAAAATGAAACTAAAAGGATTTTGATTAGTCCAATATAATACATGACATGTGAGCCTAGTTTGCTTATGGTCATATTTGAAAAAAACAAAGTTTTTGGATCAACCAAAAAGAGGTAACATTAATTCCCAAACCTTCATCCACCAAGAATTACCTTATTTGTTCATCATCGATTATGATAATAATTAGTATAGGTGATTCATTAGATAAAAAAATGACTTCATCATTGATCATGTCATCCTAAATAAATCATATTGAGATCTTCCTAAGACACATCTAGAAATATAGATTTGAATATTTGAAAGTGTATATAAATTATATGGAGAGCTTCTTAAAAGGGGGATGGTAGTTCTTTGATTAGTTACAACTGGTCTAAATTAGTTCTTATTATTATAGGATAGTAGTCCAATTGCAAGTTCTAGTGGGTTTTCTCTCCCAAGAGAGCTTCCCACATATGTCATGCATTATGTGCTTGATATTGCATTGTCTTTCTTGTTTATTTATATGAATGATGTGTATGCTTCATGAATGCTTATAGTAATTGATTAAGATTTTGAAGGGATAGAAATTAAAATTGGATTATTTGGGCTCACTAATTCACCCCCTCCTTTCAATGATTGTACTTCTAACAATTGGTATCAAAGTGAGTACTTTGGTAAAGGCTTGACAACTTGAAGGTGATCCAAGGTATAATATGGGTAGTCATCAAATGCAATGAGGTTTCTTTACTAAGCAAGCACTGATGTTCAATGGATCTAATTATTATTTTTGGAGTGCAAAGATGATGGCATATATTATGTCCCTAGGTTTTGATGTATGGTAATCTAGTATGGATGGTTATGTTTCTCCTACTACTCCTCCATCTAGTGCTGCAAACAAGAAGTTGTTTGAGAATAATTCTTAATAAATAAATGCCCTTACTTGTGGTCTTATAAAAAATTGAGTTCACATAGGTAATACATTGTAAATATGCTAAAGAGATATGGGATAAATTGAAAATCATTTACGAAGGAGATTCAAAGGTTAAGTTGGCAAAGTTGTAGAGTCACCAAAGATAATTTGAGAGTCTTAAGATGAAGGAAGAATATTCTATGGCATCCTTTCTGTAGAGACTTGATGAGATTGTGAACATCATCAAAGGTATTGGAGAGAACCTTGAAGAGGCTACTATAGTTAAAAAGGTATTAATGTATCTATCCCTCAAGTTTGATCCGAAAGTATTTTCTATAGAAGAAAGTCATGATCTTACTTAGTTGAAGATGGATCAATTGCATGACACTCTTACTGCCTATGAGATGAGATTAAATGATGATATAACACCAAATAAGGAAGCAACATTCAAGATAGAAATGAATCCAAAAAAGAAGTTACAAGGTAAGAAACCCAAACATGATGACATTTATGATATTGATGAGGATGAACTAATTACTTTTTTTACAAGGAAATTAAAAATAGGTCCAGGCAAGTATAAGGGTAAAATACCCTTCAATTTCTTCAATTATGAATATGTAGGAAATCTTACTAGAAAGTTCCCTCATAAGCATGATGATGAAGAACATGGTGAAGACCAAAATGAAGATAAGAAGACATACATGAAGAAAGAATTTATAAAGTATAACAACAAGAATAAGTTTTTCAAGAATAAGAAGAGTCTTTACACTAATAAAGATTGTAGCTCATCAGATGAGAGTGAAGACATAAACTTAGAGTATGATCATGAAGATGATGGTCCTGTTGAAGATGAAGCTTTTTTCATGGCTGAGGAAGGAAGTTGATCATATCAAAAGGAGTCTACTTGGAGTGATTTAGATGATGATAAAGATGAGGTGGACTGTGAGACTAAATTGAAGAATGCCCTTGAAGAATTGAATATTGAGAAGAAGATTAACAAGAAGATGAAGTCTCAAATCAAGGACTATGAGGAGTAATTTAGTGTGTATGAAGAAAGAATGAATGAAGATACCAAGGAGAATAAAAATATGGTCAAACATCTTAGTTGTCAATTGGAAATTTTGTCTACAAGCCTGAAATCCAAAAAAGATGAATGTTCAAGGTATGTAATTGAAAATGAGTCATCAAAATCTGATTTAGAGAAGACATATAGTAAGGTGAAGTCATTTTTGAGATTTGAAAAGACCTCAAATGATCTAGACAATATTCTGAGTGGTCAAAATCATGATAGTGATAGAACTAGTCTTAGATATGAAGAAGAACAAAAGAATGCAACTCAAGACAAGATAAATACTAATGTGAACAAGGACAATCATACTTTGAAGACAAATCATCAGATAATAAATGAAGGTGCTGGAACAATAAAGACAAATTAGATCAAACAACCAAATGCCATGCGATATGCAAGTTTCAATGGTTACTATTACACATGTAATGAATTTGGGAATAAAGCTAGAGAAAGCAAGAGACCTGTTAAATATTAGTTTACATGGAACTATAATGGGGATCATCAGTCAAAAGGTGGGAAAAAAGTTAAGTGCTTCAACTGTCTTGATGTGGGACACTTTTCAAATAATTATCCACATAAGGTTAGATAAGGTGAGTCCTCTTAAAAAATAAGAGGTTATTTCATTTGTCATGACATATGACACATTGCAAGTTTATATCTAAACAAGGTAAGTCAAATTATGTCTCTATCAAGGAGTATTATTTTCTACAACTATGATAATATTGGCCACATTGCCAAGTTCTGCAAGCAAAGGCCATTAAGTCAAAATAAGTTCAATCAGGCTCCTAGATTACAAGGAAAAAGACAAGTTAACTCATGGAAACCAAAGGTGGTAAGTGTGAGTCATGATGAGTCTTTAAGTCCAAGTAATCTATTTGATATGGTGGATAATGCTACAAAATTTGGAGAGTGCCAAAATCTCTCATTCTCTACTCATGTTGTGAAGGAAGAGACCAAGATTAAGGAGAAGACTAAGGTTCTGGTTGAGGCTAGTTATGAGGTGTGTTTAGATGCAAATAAACAACCTACTGTGTGTGATAAAACTTCAAGCATGGTTCCTATGTTGACAAGATCTGAAGGTGATTTTTTAATGCAAAGAAGCTACTATAGTGATCAAGTTATGTCAATATTCTAAAGTTGCTCCAAATGCTGTATATTTTATCATAAAAGAGAAAGTGAGTGATGCAAAAAAGGAACAAGTTGTCAAAGTTCAGCCTAAGAAAAAGAACAACAAGTATTAGATGACCAAGGATGAGAAGAAGTATGAGGAATTATGGGAAAATCTTGGTTTCAAATTATTTTAGGACATTGTGAAGTAGGGTCTCTCTGTCCATGCTTCTTAAGAGACTTCTTTCAATGGAGAAGTAAGTGTTGTTGTGTATATAGTGTCTCTAGGGTTAGAATGGATGTTTCTAGGTGGCCTAATGAGATTTATTCAATGAAAATAAGATTTTGATGCTCAAAAAGGTCTATGTACTTATTTTTGATGTGTTCTAGGTAGTTTTATGTCTTGATGACCCTGTTTGTGCCAGTTGAAGATTTTTGAGTGCTCTCGGTTTTCTTAGTTTTGGCTCAAGGGCAAGAAAGACTAAAATGGGTTATAGGATGTATGGGTTTTAAAAGATATGGAAGCTCAAATCTTGGTCCAAAAGTGTGTAATGGTTGTCTCTAGGTGTATAAAAATTTTTAGAGGTGGACATTGACCAGAAGGAGGTTTGTTGACTATGTTTGTTTTAAGATTATAGGGTTTTGAACTATGCTAGAAAAGTGGGTTTCCTTATGATTTGAGGTATGAGGATTATTAATATATTTAATGGGCTAAATGGGTTGTCAAATAAATCTTCAAATATATCTTAAGGTTTATGGATATAAAGTTATTCAATTTTTTGTCATGATGGAGGCCTAATTGGTTAGTAGGTTTGTGAAGGAAGTATGTTTTAGAGGATGAGATACATGATGAAAATTGGTGTGTTTGAGGTGGAATATGAGGTTGATTCAAATATGAAGTTTCAAGTCTTGAAGATGTGTCTACTAAAATTTGTGGGCTCTACAAGTTCTAGTTAGGGCTACAAGTAGTCTAGATAGGCCTAGTGTGGATATTGGATGTTTTGCTCAGTTTTCTAAAAAATAGTAAGGCATGAGTGTTATAAGGTAATTTATTAGGTTGGTTTAGATCATTTTTTATATTTGGTGAGTGGCATGCAGTTTTTTTGTTGGTCTTTGAGGTGGTTTGAGAGAGAAGGTTAGTAAGCTTATATGGTGGTTCTTAATGGTGTGTGAAGATTTGAAGATGCTCACGAGGTGAAATTGATTAGAAATATTAGGGAGAGTCCCTTTCAGATGTTTCTTGGTGATTTTCATCTAATTTTAGTATTTTTGTGTGTTCTTTTTTCATTCGTTGTAGTGCTTAGTTAAAGAGAGTATTGGCATGGAGTAAGAGGAAATTGTCAAGGAAAGAAGAGGTAGGATCAAGGTAAGGGGGAGTTTGTACTATCTTTATAAGATGGTCTTCTATTATTATTAGTATTTTCAAGTCCTTAGGATCAGTTGGTGGTCATTTTTTCATTGTGTCAAAGGGGGAGAAAGTTCCTATTTTAGGAGTGCTTAAAGATAGAGAAGGAAGGTGAGTTATATATTTTTTTATGATGGGTGTTGGAATCAATGACAAAGGGGGATATTGTTGGAGAGTTGTCAATGATGTCATGGTGATGTCATGGAGGTGTTTAGGTGAGTGGATGAAGTGACTTAATAGTCTAAGTAACAATGACAAAGTGTGCAATGTGCTTGTCCTAGTATGATTGAAGTATGCTTAGTTGATCTTTAGTTTTGGCATGGTTTGAGATTATTAGGGATGATTCAAAAGTATTTAACATGTGTAAGGGGTCCTATCAGTGGTCAAGGATAATTGGAAATCTTGTGTACATGATTGGAATTTATCTAGTTCTATATTTTATTCATCTAGGCATAATTAGCTCTATGGTAGAATAATCTAAGTAGGCATTTTTATGGTGTTAAATATCACATGTGTGAATGTTTCAGGAGTAGATTGGCATATGGATGGATTATATTATGTAAGGTTATCACATGGTTCAAATATCAAGACATGTAATTAAGTGTTGTAAAAGTTATGTGAGTGCAAAGTTGGCCTCTTAGATAAAAGTACACTAAGTTCCAACACTTAGTCAATTTAAAAAGGTAGATCTAATGGTTTGCATTTAATCACATTGAAGATTGATGGTGTGAAATCAATTTGAGCTCAACTATGTTATTTGTCTAAATACAAGAAATAGTTGACTAAGTAGTTTGGTGATAAAATATCTCGCATGAATGGATGTTTTAGTAAGAAATGGTTATATGGGTTTGTTCAATATTTTGCCTAGTTTAAATGGTTCAAATTTGAGAATATGCAAGTGATCGAGGTAAAATATATGAATATGCAAAGTTTTCCTTCCAAGTAGATAACAATGGTCCCTATACTTAGTCTATTTTACACAATGTTAAAGATCAAGACCAGATGGAGATCTAATGGTTTGCAAGTGATCATATAGTGAAGATATATGGTGTGTGTTGAGTCAAATGAGTCAAAGTTTTTGTTGGTTAATGAAGTTAAAGATAGATCTCCTTGTAAAAGGATCAAAGGAGCGTGTTAGTTCTAAGGTGTCAGGAAGTAACAAGATGAGGATAAGTGTTAAAAGTTTAACATTGAACAGAGGTAAAGATCAAGATTCTTCTAAGATGTAATTGTGAGTAGATGTTCATACATATACAAATAAATGGTTTATATTGAGAAAGATTATTTCATGGTGTCCAATGTTTAACACAGATAAAGACCGAACAACGTATTGGAGATCGACAGAGTGCATTAAGTCAAATAGTCAATATGAAGATCCAATGATGAGTGATGAAAGGTGAAGGTCAAGTTACTTACAATAAGATTTATGGTGTGTGATTAATGTAATCAATGAGGCCATGAGATGTATTTTAAGTGATCGAACTTTAACTGATCATTTGGATTTAAATATTTAAAATTTTGAAGAAAAATCTAGTGCTCTATTTTTATGCTATATCTTTTGATCTATGCAGAATTTGATCATGGTATTAAAAGGGAATTTACAGAGGAATTTAAGGTCCATCTATAAATATATATTTTAAGTTTTGAAATTGTATACAATCAAAGATATTGAGGTTCAAAGTTGACTGTGTGTTTGTGCATGTTTTGCAAGTAACCCAAGAATATTGTTTGAGCTTGTTTTGATGTTGTTTCAATATCTCTTGATGAATTAGCTATTGGAGAGTGTTGTAGACTCCATGAGGGCCATATTTGTGCAGTATAAAGGTTTGAAAAATCATATTTAGTATGAAATAATAGTTATAATTTGATTGTGTTTTCATTCATAATGACTATGTGTACAAAGAGGTGTTTGAGCTAAGTGAGGGTTAGCAGAAGAGTGCTATGATGAATGTTGGAACATAAAGGGGACCTATAGATCATATGGCATGGGTCCATGAGTTTTAAAGTGTTCTTATTTTTATCTATGAAGTGATAAATGGGTGAATAGGTCTCTATGAGACCTATAAGAGATACAAGGGCCTAATTGAAAGGTGTAGCTATTTAAGGGTGACCCATAGATGCTATGGTTAACCTATGAAGATTGTTTTGAGCTATGTCTTGATGTGAGAGATGAATTAAGGGTTAAGTAATGCCTTATGGCTGACAAAGGTGTTGATAATCTTGTATGCTCTATAAATAGTGAAACCAAAGATGATGGCTTCTAGACTTGAGAGACTCATTAGAGGCTTGTGTGTGGGGTTTAGAGTGGAGGGTTGAGAGGTGAAAGAGAGTAAGTGTGCCTAATAGATGGGTTGTTGAGTAGATAAAATTAAGGTCTATGTGTATGACCATTTGGTTGTGTTGTTGATGTGGTGACAAAGTTGTTGCTGAGGAGTGAAGAGTGATCCAAAAGGTGGCTTTGGATGCATTAAGTGTACAGAGTTGAAGACAACTGATATACTTTATATCTCCATAATATCGGTAGGAAATCAATGTTATAGGAGATGTTATGTTCATAGGTGTTGTTATGGTTGCTCAATATCTAGGGGGTTGTATCCTCCTTGCAAGGTGAAACTTGCTAAAGGTCTAGTTGTTATGGTTGCTCAGCTAGAAAGGTGTAGTATCTCCTTGTGGGATTGCAGTCTCATTAAAATAAGGGATGGTTGTTCCTTGATCAGTTTCAACTAGTATAAATTGTTTCTTATTATTATTATAAGACAATGGTCCAATTTTAGGGTTTAGTGGGTTTTATCCTCCAAGAGGGTTTCCTGCATATATCATGTGTTATGTGCTTGTTCTTGCATTGTCTCTCTTGTTCATTGATATGAATGATGTGTATGCTTCATGAATACTTGTATTAATTGATTAAGAATTTGAAAGGATTGAAATTAAAATTGGATTATGTGGGATCACTAATTTACCCCCCTCAGTGATTGTACCTCTAACAGGTAGTTAATCTTAATCCATTTTACTTATTATAATTCATATAATAATGATCATAGCTAAATAAATAACATAATTTTTGTTGTTGGAATGATGTGTATTGGGATTAGATGTTTAAGGGGTTTTTTAATATTTAAACTGAGTATATTTATGAGATTAGTTAAAACTACTAGATTAGTTTGATTTATTTTTAGAGGATTTGAAATATTATTTATAATGCTCTTTGGAGATAATTTCGTGGTTGAATTTTTCTCCTAATAAAGAATCAAAGGAAAGTTTCATAAGGGCATGACATGTCTCATGAGAATGATAAATGTTAGCATGAAGCTAATAAAATTTATAGGGATTATACCATGGTGGTGATGCAAAATTATAAACAAAAGGTCTAGATGGTGATAATAATTTCTTAAGTTATTTTTAAACTTAAGGGAGGGAAGATTGGGTTTAATTTTTTTGATTAGAAGTTCCCACTTTGGGTTGGTGAGGCTTTTTTTGAGATGTGTTTGCATTAATTTCATTGTTTGAGGTTTGAAAACATTCATTCTTAGTGCTTTGAGATGGTTCAAATTGGATCATAAGGAAATATTTTATTTTTGATTGATCACGACATCTTATAGATTTTAAGGGGAGAAGATCCTAACTTTTTTTTGAAGAGGGGCCTTAGGAGCAGTAATAAAAATTTTGAAGAGATTTTCATCACTCATGTCAAGGTATTTATTTTTCCCTAAATGTTTTCATCGCTTGATGAAATTATGGGCATATTCCTTACGTAATTACTCAGAGTTAATTAAGTTTCTAAGGATATTATAAGGAAGTTCATTATGTTATAATTACTTAACTAAAATATTTAATAAATCCTCTAGTTGATTAATAAAATGAGTTGGAAGTTGATTATACCATTCTAACACATATCCAGTAAAGGTTTTTACTATAAGATTTATAGTTGCATAAGTGTTAGTTTAAATACATTCCTTAAATAGATTACCAAAGGATTTAAAATGAAAGGAAATATTGGTAGTATTAATGTATGTGATGGTAGGAGAAATGCTTCTTATATACATAGACACAATGAAGGGAGGTAAAGGTTTATTTGGAAGGTGTTGAATCATCCTATTTTGAATTGGAGGTTGAGGAGTAAGATTTCCATTGGCATCTCTAAGGTAAGGAGGAATGTAATTTGGGTTTAGTTTATTTAAAACAATATGAAGAGCTTGATTATCCATTTGTAATATGTGGTTTTGCATTTAGATAATTTGGTTGATACTATAAGCTTGCATAAGGGACATTTGTTTAACCACTTATACAAGGCTTGGGTTCTATAAAGAGGAATATTTTGGTTAGAATTGTTGGAATTATTAAGAGGAGAACCACTAAAGGGAGGATTTAAAACATTGGTGTCAAGAGGTGGAGCATTATTTTTTTCCATAGACAACATAGTGTATGGATTAATAAGACTAAGAATACCATTCTTGTTTGTAGTACAAAAAATATAGTGTCAATATTTTTGATAAGCTGATTAGGATCACCTATGTCCAAAACTTGTTTGATTTGTACCATGTTAAATTTGGTAGAATTATGTTGAGATTGAGAATAATTACACCTGATGAGCTTCTATCAATGGCAGGCATAGAGGGAATGAGAGAGCAACCCATGAAAAATTTGAATAGATTAAGACTCACTAGAAAAATCCTAAGAGGAGACATCATGATGAAGATATGAAACATAATAATATATAAATAAATTTAGGAAATTGTACTGACTTGACTAATGTAGTTGAAGACATAAAAATGACAAAAATAAATTGTATTAAGTTGGTTGATATAGTATAAACATAATTGAGAAATATATTCCTATATCGAGTGAGAAAATGCAATTGGATTAAAAGATAATATATACTAGGTTGGTTGATATAGCTAGAGAAGACATGAAACTATATCAAGTTGGCTGATGTAGTCATATAAAATGAGACATTGGATTACTTAAGCATGGCTAATGACACCCAATATATAGGTCTTCCTACTTACTTACAAAACCTTTCTAGGCTATTCTTTCACTAATTCCTAATCATCGACAACCTTCCAGACTTAAGCCTTATAGACCCAAGAATCTCTTTCAGGCCTAGTTTTAACCCCCTAAGTCTCATTTCCTTAGGACAATAGCACCCAACTTGAACATGAGTGATGGAACCTAGGGTGTCCTAATTTTGGCACTATTATCCAAATTCATTTTTGGTCCTAATGGTCATATTCTTTTAGATCCTTATCCTTTTCATTGTTAACCTATCATGAATTCATTTAACCCATGACAATTAATTCCACTATAAATGGCCATTCAAAATCCATTTAGAAGGGTTGACACTCATTTACAAGAGAGAAGCAAGAATACAAACAAGTAAACTCAATCACTCTTCCCTATTCTCTACATATAACCATCCAAGATCATTTCAAGCTTATTCAAACCTTTGCATCAGTACCTAAGTATTCAAATTAAATCTAGTTGTATTTATCATACACAATTTCACCAAGCACTTCAATGGGAGAACTACATTAACTTGATCCCTCCTTAAAGTATTGGTATATAGGTAGCATGCCCACACACGGGGTGTGAAGTGCATCCAATGTATCTTTTACAAACTAACCCCTTATCTATATTTTGTAAGTTTCCATTCAATTTCAAGTGAAAATGCTTCTAAACTTTGATATTTCACTAACAGGGTAACACAGGCCTGATGAACATAACCCCAAAAGCTCAGAACACTTAGAAAACAATACTAGAAAAGGACTATAGTGTAGAATAATAGGGTTTCCCACTTTTGGCACTCCTATCCATTCTATAAATTAACCTTAGGATTCATTTTTTGATAGTTTCCTAGTCCTGCTCCTCCAGTATCAGACCCTATCTCATTTTGGATCATTCAAAATAAGCTAAGTTAAATTTCTCTTATTTATTACTATATTTTATAAAAGCTAAAAATACAATTATATTTACACAAATTAGTAGCTTAATTCTTGCATATTATTTATTAGTTTACTTTACTTAGACCTACTTATTTAACTAGGAATAAAACCCCATTATTCTAAAAATAATATTTTTTTTGGTTAACTTGACTTACTTCAAATTTTGCACATAAACCCTAGAAACCCTAGGGATAATTATTTCTATTTTTTGCCATAATTTTTTGATTTTTCCTACATTTAAAAACCATAAATCTACAATTTAATTGCAAAAATATCACATATTTTGTTAAAACCCTAGTTTGCACATACTAAGTCCTTATTGCATACAAACACATTCCAAACACTAGGAAAAATATATTGCTAATTTTAGAAATATTTTCTAATTTTCCCTAATTTTTTCAATCAAAATTCTACAAATTGTCTCTAAATTTTAAAAAATTATTACATTAACTTAAAAAAAATTCATTCCAAATCCCTAGTTACATGTACTAGCTCCTCCTTTGCTTTTTGAGGTATCACCTTACGTCCATAATTAAACATGTAAAAATGATGCTCATTTATTTACAAACCTTTCTTACATTTTTTGTAAATAATAAGGAAACATTAATGGGCCCTATCATGTATATGAGTGATGATGTCTATCATATGTTACTTTAAAAATTCATTCTTTGCATTTCATGCTTATTTTTCATTATATGGGATGATGTTAAGCAAGTTATTATTAAACATGTTAATCCTTTTCCTACATAACCTCCCTTAGAACCCTTCCCCCATATTGACTCATGTTGCATGGTCCATTTCACTCTTCCCTAGGTGACTACCCATTGATAGAAATCCTAGTTCACATCTTTTGTCCCTCTACCTCCTCGACCCATTGATTATCTTTGCTCTCCTCCTATAGGTACTACTACTCCTATATAGATAGTAGATAATGTGATTAGAGCTATTAATCTATGTGCCACTATGCATCCTCCACCTACCTAGGAGCCCTATCACCCTGCTATTATAACCCATCCCAGGCCCAATCCACCTTCACAAGTAGATTAGCATAAGGCATATGACATAATTGATTAGTTGAGAAACACTCTAGCTAAAATTTCCATATTATAACTACTTTAGAAAGTTAATGTATTTAAGGATATTATTTATTAGGCACTCAATTAGACTTCTATGCCTATTGAGTTGGAACCTTCTTAGTTTTCATCAGTGGTCAACACTTTAAAAACTATAGAAGATGTAATTTATTTTGATCATGAGGACATGCCTTCTCAAACAATTATTGATTAAAATTTTCCACTATTTATACAAGTACAAGTCAAAACCAACATAGTCAAGAGAGTTCTTATTGATAGTGGTTCTAGACTAAATTTATGTAATATCAAATTCTTATAGGCCATGGGTGTAGATTTGGCATCAATGGAAAAAACATATAAGAACATTCAAGGGTTCAATGGTATACCATGAGAGACATTGGGAACTATTACTTTAGATATCATATTGGGACCAAAAACCCTCTCTACATAGTTCTAAGTCATGCCAGGTCCTCTCCACTATAATATTTTACTATGAAGACCCTAGATACATACCATGGGGGCCATTACCTCCACTCTCCATTGATGTATTAAGTTTATCCATGAGGGATATATATATACACATGTCTAACAGACAACCAACCATTTAGATATTATCAACTTATAGAGTCATCTTTAACCATTTCACCAGATGGGACACCATATCTCACTATATAAACACCACCTCATAACATTTATCTTGATTAGATACATACATATGAGGTTTGAGAGACTAGCACTTCTCACACTCCTCCAGTTACATTCGTATCATCAACATTAGCTATTCTAATAATTATAGTAGCTTTAGCCATTCTAGCTACTTCATCAGTCATAGTTCTAACACTTGTTACACATCCACCATTATTGAAAGTAATACCAAAAATTCCATTTGATTCCAAAATTACTTCACCAATTACAAACAACTTTGTAGTAGTACCATATTTTATCACTACAGATGATGAAAATCCTATATCATAGTTACCCCTTGTGGTAAATTCTGAGTTACCATATATACACGATGTTGATATAGATTCACAAGCTTTTTCAGATGATGATACAACACCCACACTCACAAATGACTATTTTTGTGGATTAAGCTTTACACCAGTCAGCCCAAGAGAGTATCAAGATGACTCTAGATCTCTCATACCACATTTTACAACACTTTTATCATCTCGCACTGCACTCACAGGATATGCTTCACACTCACGGCCATAGTTAGACCACTTGGCACATATAGTTCACATGGTTACCTCTATGGATATAGAGCCAATTATTTATATTTAGGTAGACAACACATTGCATCAATCATAATTTATGTTATAGATATTATTTGATCATGGATTGATCACATTACCTATAGTACAACATAGATCTACTAGTAGATTGTCACATCAGGATGGTAACCCATTTTGTACTTTTCATAGGATTAAATGCCATGATACAAACTAATGTACAAATTTAAGATGGTAATTAGATAAAACATAGGATCAAGGAATTATTTAGATTATACCACCTCTAACAACATCAGCTCCACCACTTCCACTTAAGTCATCTACTAGTTGGACTAAAATGTCCTAGAACAGAGTCAACATCGCGACCACCAAAGCAATCTTTAGTTCACATTCAGTATGATGCCACCATAAATATAGCATCTAAAACATATGATGATACTTTTGATGATGATCTTGAGGCATTTGATGATGGCCATAACCCTTTCCTCCATTTCCATCCCTAGTAGGCTCCATCCTTACATCCCTTCCCCCCACTAGCCTAGTCTTTTATTTTATCATGTACATATTGCTTCACCTACATGCTTGTACATAGTTTATTTTCAAACTTTTCTTGTTTCACTTATATGTGTATATGGCATTTAAACATGCCTTCTATGCTTGCTTTATAATTTGAGTGACATATGTGATGTCCCTTATTTGCATGGCCCCTTGGCCATCCTTGTATGCTTCTTGCTTGTTTGCTTAATTTCTTATTTACTTCTCAATGTGTGCAATGCCATGATCCACATCATGCATTTACATTTATTTCTTGGATGCCATGATGGACATCATGCTCCATCCCTCCAACTAACAACTAACAATTAACATCTAACATGTATCTATACAACTTAATACACTTATATGACTCTTTCTTCTAAGGGTAGTCATTACAGGTTCATCATTCCTACCCTCAAAAGAGGGGGAAACAAATAGGGGTTTTGTAACAAAGATCAAAGCTCTTAACAGTCAAAACATAAGCATTTATCTCACCCAATTCAGAATCTAGAGGTCAAACCAATTAGAATAGAGTAGAAAAATAGTGACAGTTCTAGATCAACAACCAGTTTCAACACAAGACAATAGTGCTAGAAATGGTTAGTAGCACCAAACACAGGGGTGTACTCATTTTGGAACTCTTATCTAGGCAAAAAAACACTCCTATTTTACAAAAATAGGCAAAAAGTTTAGTTCAACTATAGTTTTTGCACATCTAGATCAGTCAAAATTAGTAGTTCAATACAATTTTCTCAAAGAATCTAGATATAGGGGGTTATCATGTGCTGCATGATGGTTCTCACTTTAATTTTTAGATTAGGCAGTTGACATAAATTCCAGATCAAAATCCATGTTATGAACATAAGTGATTAGGGGAAATGTGTGCAACACATTGGTCTTATTTTATTTTTGAGTTTAATTTATTATTAAGGCATTCTCAGTAGTTGCATGCCTTACTCCATCTATAGGTGGTTGGCATCAATTTTAATTTGAAATTTCATATTCTCATTCCCAAAAATATACAACATTCATCTTTATTCTTGCACATAAAATTCTGCCCCTAAATAGTAAAATGAGTAAGAGGTCATTTGTTTATTCTTGCAGGTCTATTCTTGCTTAATGGTCTTTGAAGATCAATAGGAGAATTTGAAATCCACACACACACACACACACACACACACACACACACACACACACACACACACACACACACACACACACACACACACACACACACACACACACACACACACGAATCCAAAACCATAAATCACCTTGAAATCTAAGCTGACAATATTAGCCAGGTTGATAGATTCAAAAAAGATGTCGACCAACATAAATCTGTATAAGTAATGCTGATATAATATAATTGGCAGGAACAAAATCATAATTGTATCAATGAAGACAATATAATATAGGGTAAGATAGGTAGGAAATTGACTATATTGGTTTTGTTGATATAGTAGGAATATAGGGTGGCTATCAAAAATAAAAAGGAAGTAGTCAGAGACGTAAGATGAAAAGAGACTTAGAGGAGTTTACTCATAGTAACGAAGGTATGATAAAAAGTGTGTAAGCATATCTCACAAATTACCATGAGCTAATCCCCACCCCATTCTCAGTGTACTCCTTAGGAATTACACACAATGAGCTTGATGCAAGCTAAACTGTCATTAAAAGAGATGAAAAATATCAACTGTAAACATAGTTGTCACAATTTTTTTAAATTATCTTTACATTATAGTAGTCTATACGAAAGTCTATTTAAATTATATCAATCAACCAAGTTTTATGCTTAATATAAATCTTATTTAATCTCCAATTTAAATTACCTATTAAAATTAAAAAAAATTAAAAATAAAAACTTAAAATTTACAAGATACCTGATAATATAAATCAAATTAATTATTTTATATAATTATACAAGATTTATGATAATGTAACTACTTTTATTGAGCATATTTTAAAATTTGAATTTGATCATTTACATATAATTTGACCTTAAGAGTTACTAAAAATACATATCTATACTCATCTATTATGAGACAAGATGGTTGATCATCATCAACCTTAGGTGGAGGTGCATCATCATCATCATTGTCAACCATGAAGGAATGATTTCGTAAAGTTTACTAGGGAGTCCTCTAGTTGGATTAAATTATGAGTATGAGAATAAGAATAAGGAGACTAATATGAAATTATATAAGATGATTTGAAATTAATAATATTAAATTTGTATCACATTTAAAAATCATGGTCCATAATGAAACTAAAACTAACTATCAAGTTTTTGATATTGTCATGGTAAGAGCAACAAAAAACTAGAATGATGTAATAATTGAACAAAGAACCTAGAAAATATTACTCTAGTTTGTCCATCATACCTTTTGTGGCACCTCTAATGCTTTTTCCATCCACCTAATCCTTATTTTTATTTAAATATTCAATGTTGTTTTAAAAAACACAAATAATATTGGGTGGTCCAAATTGTGCTATGAATTTATTATGATAGTTAGTAAATTCTAGATTTTTATCCCATGTTACTAGAATAAAATTAACATTTGAGGCAAAATAGACACACATAACTAATTAAAAATGTTCGATGAACCAACTAGAATATCTCTGATTTTAGGCTTCCCCTTATTCTTCAAGATCCACTCATAACAAAACATGCCCTTTGAAGGTATTTTCACCTATGAGGTTAATATTTAGGCTCTACATAAATAGTTCCAATTAGGTTTGGAGGAGAGGGAAGAGGAGCTTTAATTGTTTTTTTATTTTCTTCCTCATCTATGTTTTATAGAGGAGGATTTAAGAAGTGCTATATATTATAACTTTAGACCTTCATCCATTTTTTGAGAACTCAAACCCTATTGTCCAATCTTCTAGAAACATCAGGGGAAGTTTACTTGCCTTTCTTAGATGAGGGTTGCTACCAATCTGAAAGTTATTATGAAAGAGTATCAACATTAAATAAATTTTTATTTATCATTCAATTATAAAAAATAATATTTGACCTAAAAATTCCTGAAGTAGATTTTAACTCTTTAACTAAAGAAAGAACTTCTAGAGGAAAGACTATATTCATTATAAATTAGAATGCATAGAACTCATGGGATATACTCATAAGCTTGGATAGAAAGACATCATATATTTCAGCCATTATTTTTTATACACTAGGAATATTGGTATCCCATTACACCTGAAGACATGCCACACCAAATATTTTTCCATACCATCAACTTCAAAGAAAATATGCAAGAAATATTCTGTAACCACAACTCCAACACATCATCCTTGTTTGAAGGAATTGTACTAGGAGCCATGAGAGATTGAAGGTGATCATGAGGGAGTTATATAGAGAGGAAAGATGACATAAATTTTATTTTAACTATTTAGTATGCAATGACCTAAAATATTTACAAATATTAATAATTATTGAAAAATATAAATATAATTAAATATAATAAATATAGTCATACATACATGTTGTGACCAACATACACCAATTATTCATAGAAAATAAGGACCTTCTATTTTCAAATTGAGATATGAATCTTATTCATAGAATTTGTCTTCTATCTCAAATTTTAGAGCTAAAATGTGAGTTAGGTCAATTTTATTATCGCATCACATTCATAGTTCAATTCACATGGTGACCACTCTAGGATTTGGTTTTAATAAAAGTTACATCACACATAATTATTTTAAAAAATCCTTAGAATAATTGTGGATAGTTTAATATTTACTAAGCTAAGGGTCACTCAAATTCCATGTCACTTTATACTCTTATATTGTGTGGAACCGACCTCATTATAAGGTGGATTCAATATCCTAATGGATCCATAGAGGCTCCCTTTGTGTTAAAACTTAAAAATTATTACTGTGGACTTCATAACTCCATGAGTTTATTAGTCCATCATGTGTTTCCCTATAAATATGTAAATATTTGATTATAAAGTGCTTATGTGTCTATTGATTGCATGACACACATCCATTTTGATCATGATTCTATTAATAATATTTTATTTTAAAATGTAATAATTGGTTTATCTATTATACATAAGTGAAACAAAAGAGGATTTTTTTATAATATTAAGTGAATCAAAATTTCTAAATGGTCCACAAAGTACATAGAGGACACTTAAAACATAAACTGATCATGTAAACTCCATGACCCCGTGGTTGTTAGATGGTCGCTACATGTTGGATTTTGGTAACAAATTTATTAAAGTGATTTATAAATATTGCTTAAGGTTTTTTTAATAAATTTAATTATGGTCACTTTATTCATCGTACATGATAATAATTGGAATCATGACAAAAGTAAAGTAGACTTGAAATATTCATGAATCCATATACTTGAATTAATGATATTTGGAAGGCAATGCGAATAGGAAAAGGTGAAGACATACAAAGGCATCCACTACATGATATTTTCATATGGCTATAATAAATGTAATGGGTGTATACAAAGGAAAATTTTTTATTCAAAAAAATATGGGTAGGAAATAAATGAGACAGTGAATGCCAATAATGAAAAAAGACTCCATGAGCTAGCTAGTCCATGATTTTTCCACATGGAAAATAAAAATTCTCAAGTACATCTAAAGAATGAAGTTCACAGATAGCCACACATTTACATATAATTATTTCCATAGTGGTATAGTCTCAAGAATATTTAATTCATAATGATCCACTCACCATTAATTCAAAATGGAAATTAATAGATTTATGAAGTGAATGTTGTTAATCCATATAGAGAAAAAGGGCCCAATATTAAATTTTGAATTCAATATTTTTCATAGTGAGAAAAATATCCTTGTCTGACATGTTAGTGGATGATTATTAAAATTATAAAGTCACTGATATGTGATTTTGGAAAATTATTATAAGGATTAAGTAGGTGTGATGTGTTAGGGACATTGGTCCACTCAATTTTTTCATTGTAAATACTCCGTATTAAAACTACTTGAAAGGAGGAGAGAAAGAAGAAGGGAATTTTAGCGATAATAAATTTTTGTTATAGTTTTAAGGCAACTTTTAAAATCTATTGTGAATGGTATTCATTAACTTTCATATTTTCTTTGAGTTATGATGTGTTTAGTTATTTCTTAAAGTTGTGAAATGCTAAGATTTATTTTATATGCTTTCTATATGAATAAGTTAGATTAGATTGATGTCATTCTGATTCTTTCATTTGAATTATGACTACTATGAAAATATGTATGGTTGAATGAGCATAGCATTTTACATAATTGTATTATCTTATCAAATTATGTGTGAAATATTAATTCATATATATTATTTATCCTTTGGATTTGGCTCCATGTTATTCAGATTTGAGTATTCACTAGATTTGGTAGACATTAGTTTTCCTTGCAATAGATTAAATCTTGTATGAAATCAGCGAAGAGAAAATTATTTTATGCCCTACATTTATTTATTTATTTTTTAATCTATTTATGAAATTTTGTCCCATCTATATAGAGTAAATTAGATTCATTATGTATATTCATTTTCTTGTTTTAAGTCAGTTCTTGGTTATACGAGTGAAATTAGATCAAGTGTGAAAGTTTAAAAAAAGTCTTAAGGACACATGATCTAAATCTATTCCATAAAAAAATACAATTAGAGACTCATAACTTGAAACTCATGCCATGGAATAAATTATCAACAATCCTAAAATAAGAGGTTATATACCCATTACCTATGGTGTGTATAAAACACACAACAAATGTTTAAGACACTAGGAGGACCTTTTAAATTTAACTTGTTAATGTTTGTATTATTTTGTGATATTTTCATTAAGATATAAGTCTACTCACTAAAAATGTAAAATTTCCACCTCACCTTATAAGATATTGATTCAACCTTTAGAGATACACATAAGACCCATATAGGATAAATGGAGGTTAATATTCCTACAATTAATCCAAGTTGACCCACTAATATTAATTTCCATCCATTTTAAACCATGGCTTGGTTAGAAAAAACTACAATCAATGTCATACGAGATGTCCATGAATTACCTAAGAATCATGAAAGATATCTTCCTTGTTAAAAAATAGAAGGGGGGGAAATCTGAATAACATAATACTTATTTCAATTATACCCTACGATTGTTAAATGTAGAACATGAATATGTTTCCTATAGGTTGTTTCCATTCGTACTCTAAGATGCTGCATATGACTGGTTCCTAAATCGAGTTGAGAAATCCTTCAATAGTTGGGCCACATTTCAAACCACCTTTTAACCCAATTTATTCAAGTAATTATTCTTAGTGTCTTATATCAACAATTTTCTTGTTTCCAAAGAGAGTTGAATGGACCAATTATAATATTCAATGCTAGGTTTCAAATGATGTATAGTTGGGTCACACCAATATATAGGCCTATTATACCCTTAGTTATATAGATGTATGATAATGATCTAAATCCCATGCCTTATGTATTTGTTAGCAGAGAGGTGTTGATGTAATTTTTATGCACACCAAGGAACCTTATGAGGTAGCCTCTAATGTTTTATGACCTATTAATGAAGGTTCACTCTTAAGGCATGAGTTGTGGGATATTAAGTTTTGTAAACAATATGTTTGTGGAATAATGGTGAGTAGAGTAGTTTGTTTACCATAGATGTGATCATATATGGATGAAAATAAACCTAATTGAGATAGGTGGATAGATTATGGATCTAACGTAAGGTGGGTAGGATTAAAATAAACTAAAAAAGAGGGAAATATAAGGTCGAAAAGAAGGCATGTGGGTCTAGCAAAATGAAACCTTTCTAAGCCAGCACTTGAACTAAAGGTTGGAAAAGTAACCAGAAAACAATGTTTTTTGCAAGCTACTATTAGCACACCAAAAATAAAACATAGTTAGATGTCCAAAGAAATAAGAAATATAGAAAAATTAAGCATATATAATCAAAGGTGGCCATATTTGTAAGATGATGTTAACACATCTAAAAGGGGGCTTATGATTAACATATAAAAAGTAATTCAAATAAGTAATAACACAATAATAATAACTATATTAAAAATAAAAGTCATGCACAACCATAAAACTAAGATACTAGAATGATAACACTTCTTACATAATCCATAGGTTTGGAGAAGAATCAAGATTTGCATATTAAGAATGATTATAGAACTTTCCTTAGCATTTCTTATTAATCTCAATAGCCAAAATTATCTTCCCATTGGGGTTATGAGGATACAAATAGATATAGGCTTGGGGAAGGGGAAGGTCTCATCCTACAAGTGAATTCTAAAATTACATCTCCAAAAATAACATTGTATGCCAATCATTATGCAAAGTATGCATGTACAAAAGAATTGGCTATAATATAATTCTGTGACTAAAATACTACACACACACATATACATATACATATATACATATATACATACATACATACATACATACATACATAAATACATACATATACACATACATATCCACATGTATATATGTACACACACACACACACACACACACACACACACACACACACACACACACACACACACACACACACACACACACACACACACACACACACACACACATACACACACACACACACATATATATATGTATACATATAAATATACATATATATATGTATACAAGTGTGTGTGTGTGTATACACATATAGACCTGTATATATAATAATAATAATAATAATAATAATAATAATAATAATAATAATAATAATAATAATAATAATAATAATAATTAGGAACCAAAATTACAACTTAGCTGAAATATGTAAATACATATGTATTTTTAGAGGGGTAATGATGTGGCACCATTGGAAGAAGAAAATAATGTGTTAATAGTTGTGTAAACTGAAGTAGATGGAACTACTGTTGTAACTTTAATTGTACCTTGAACATATATATATATATATATATATATATATATATATATATGCATAATAATAATGAACCAACATTACAACTTAGCTAAAACATGTAAATACATATGTATTTTTAGAGGGGTACTGATGTGGCACCATTGGAAGAAGAAAACAATGTGGTAACAGTTGTGTAAACTAAAGTGGATGGAACTGATATTGTAACTTTAATTTTAGCTTGAACTTGTATTATCATTGTAGACACAAGAAGTTTCAACCAATTTAGTTTTAGTAGTAAAAATTGAAAGTGGCATGTAGGTAGAACCTATCTACATTTGCACTAGTATGTATCTTGGAGACTAAGTAACCTAAGGTGGTGAAAGTGTTGCCTCTACTACTAAATTTGGTTGCTTCACTACTTCCATTTATAAATATAACTCATGGCTCACCTGGAAGTCAATGTTAATAGTCTTAAAATCAAACAAAATTATCTTGAACAAATTTCAGAGCTTATCCATAAACTTACTATGGGTGCCTAATGTAGCTTTGAGATCTACATGAAGTGTCTCAGTTCCTATAATTTGATCTCTAGATAAATTCATTGTTGCATAATCTCATCATTGGTTTTATAGACCATGCCTTCAATCTTAGATTGAAATCTATTAACTACTATCTAAAGGAGATTCTAAAAAATGGGTTTGGGAACCAATTTCACAAGAGGAGTGATTATTTAGGTGACTCTCATAACTATCAAAATAGAGACTATTTCTCTTTATTACTTTTTAAATTATTGTACCAAAGTTCACTTCTTTTGATGCTATTCCAGTAAGATATCTCTCTTTGTAGGAAAGTAATTATGGGTCCATGTAACCTTTAATGATGTTATTAAATTTAAATGGGCATATGCATTATTTTTGGTAGCATAGCTTAGGAATCATAGCTTATAATCAATATCCTTCATTTTATTAAATAATTGAATAATGTCTCCCTACTTAGGCTGGTACATGGTCTTAACATACTATATTAAATGAATGGTGTAATATAGATTTTGAGAAACCCCCTATAAGTTATCTAAAACATCTTTAGGAGCCTGAATGGTGTTCCTTTTTGGTAGCCTCAAGTAGGTTTGTCATAGTTTGTGAACATTTATTTTATCACTCCTCCAAAAGCATTCACAAAACTATAAGGATCCTCTTTGTATCTATCTAGGTCTAAGAGATTCAATTTTCTTCTCTTTGTCAGTGAGAATAATTCTCTCTGATCCAAATTGATCTATTATACTTATATAACCAAAATATTTATTTTAACCTTCCTCAAGGTATTAGTTTGTCTATCAAAATGGAATTTGAATATTGGTTGTTTGGAAGTTACTAGGTCTTACCGTCATGCATCTTCTTGTTGCAGTTGATAAATCCATGAAGGAATATTAAATGCAACCTTTTTCTCTACTTAATTTTCAAGAATAGATGATGGAGATCACCCTAAAGGAGGTGTTGTTATGGGGGAATATGTACCTTATGTAGGGAAATGAGGTATAACTATCCTCCATCTAGTGAGCTACTTTTGGGCTAGTTTATCAATGATGTATTTAGTCTTCCCAAATGATATATGAAATGAAACTATAGGAGAGTTTATTTGTGCATCTTGGCCAATGGGTATTTCCAATTGTGTAGATAACCTGGGAGGGATGGCTTATTTAGTGAAAATAGAAGTGGACACCAGAGTTTCAAAATGTACTCCCACTGATGTTGTGAGGGACTGAGGACTAGTTTCACTAACGAATGATTAAGTCATTAGGTACTAATTAGATTATATAAGTAATCTATAAATAATGTATATGAAACCCATTATTTATAGTAGTATAAACATGATCCATAGTAGTAAACTAGGTTATAGTAGGCAAAATTGGCATTGTAGCTACTTGAGGCTTATTTATCTGACTCAAACAATGTAAATAATGAATAAAATCTATCATATAAATTATAGTAATAACACCTGAGGAAGTCATAAAATAATGAGTGATTGGAATAATTATAACCTAATATTGGATAGTTGGGGAAATTATCATTGTAGTTGTCACCATTTTAGCCTAAGGTGGAGAGCATGGGGGTGTAATTGATGATGACCCTTGTATTGAGGTTTATAGTTTAAATCTACATCCCCTTCTACATATTATTCTTCATTGACACCAACTCTATGGCCACACAAAAAATTTCTCCTTGATTAACCTCTTCAAATTATCCAAAAATTTAAGTCCCTCTAGATTGAGTACTTTTTTTAGTCATCCATTCATCTTCTTCATCTGATTTAGTTGTCTCATTAAGTGACTTTATTTCATCAATGTCTATTTTGGATACCCATTCCTCTTTTATTCACTATCATAAATTTCCATAGGCATTGATTTAAGTCTACCATTTCTCCTTTCTTCCCTTTCCTTAGGAACTTATAGTTGCTTCTCTTCTACCTCCACATTTTGGGGTGAAATAGGGGGAATATTTGTCTTCCTTTTATAGGTAATTAACAATTTAGAGAAATTAGGGGTTGGCCCTATAGAAGGTGGAATGGGAGATGAAAGGGATATAGTGATAATAGATGGTAATAAAATGGGGGGAGTAGTGACCACTAGAGGAATCATGGGAGGTGAAGGTGGTTGTCCATGGGATTGAGGCATTACTATTGGTGGTGTTATCATAATAGGTGGGGACTTAAGAGGAGAAACAATGGAAACATGAGACAAGAAAACATGAATACTTACTTGCTAAGCTATATTTAATGGAGGTAGTGAGAACATATGAAATATCCTAGTTGTTATATTAGGACTTGAAAGTATCTCCTCAATATCTATGTGTTGAGGATAAGTATTAACAATTGTGTATGTAGGGGAACTTAGAGAAGTCTCAACTCTTTATAAAATATATGCCTCCCTAGATGGGACAACTTCCTCTTATATGTCTACTTTTGTGTGAGGAGGAGGTCCATGAATACGTTTAGATAAACACCATTCTTTTTAAATCTATTTGGCATCTTCCATAGTAATTATGGGATTGTATTAGATCCTCTACACTACAATAATATACATTTTTACCCCATGTATCCTAGTAGAAAATTTAGAGTCTTCCTCTATATTCATGAACACATGGTCATGAGTGTAATTTTGGTGACCATAGTTGATTTTCACTTTCCTCTCATATTTATTGATATGTTATTTAACATTTTTCATGGGGTCACAATGCCTAAATGGTTCCCATTTAAATCCATAGTGCACCCTTATTTTTCCAATAGACTGGAAATAATCCTACCTTGTATATTGCATTCAGCCAATGCTGAGGGGGTTTAGGTGGATGGATGTTTGATTATCCCTTCATAGCTCCACATCAACACTATTAACTAATTGAGTAGTTATTTCATGATTATCCAATTTATCAAGCACAATTTAGGGTAAGTATAAAGGTCATTCCTTGGTGCCTTCTATCCTGATTATAATGTGCTTAGGATAAAACCAATAGTCTCTCATTTTTTGAATAGTCTTATTTAAGAGGTTTGATAGCCTAGACATGTTCTTCTAATATATGGCCTAGTATACCATAGGGTAAAATGTTTCTATTAACCTTTTCATCTACTTTCTAAGTATGTGCACATGGAGAACATTGAATTCATCACAAATTATATTCTTTGGGTATTCTATGGATGGTTGTCAGAGTTCTTCATATGTTAAATTCATAATTATAGTCACAACATCTACCACATAGGACATTATATAGAAGTTTCCATTTGGTAAATTTCCTAGATTTATGATTTATAGAATCAAATTAGAGATAATTATCTCTCTCAAGGCTATGATTTTGTTGGATGTTAGGAAAATATCCAACAATGGGACCCATATCTCATTGACATAAGTAATGGGTGAGAAACTATATATTCTATTTAGTAGGGACATGGAAATTCTTACCCCTGGTTTGAAGACAACAATGGGGATACCAGAAGTAGGGCCTTGAATTAACTAACTATTTGGGTTACCAACCCATTCTTTCAACTTGTTGTAGATGTTGGATAGGAGCCATGAATCAACCATGTCTTACTTATAGGTCATGTCTGGTAAATGGAATTTGTAGCACCTCTTGAAATTATTTCCACATATGTATGCTACTAGGGTCTTGCTAAGTCTAAAATGTAATATGTTCTTAGAGATTTTTCTATTCACAAATAAATTAAATAATAGGTCTATTAACCAATTTTGACCCCCAAAGTCAAAAGGTCAACCCCTATAGGTGAAAACTTTCATGTCCTATTTTTATAGTTTTGTTCATATCCCATTACATGACTTAGTGGTCTTCAAATAATCTTTATAAAGTCTTATTAGCATTGTTTAAGGTAATTTTAGAGAAACTAAGGTAATTATTTATATTAGTTTTACACTAGGTTAGTCATGTCATGGAGTAATGACAGTTGGTCAGGAAGTGTCATAGGTTGTTAGGTTTTCTTCAAGGTCTATTAATGCTTTAATAAACTTCTATTAACAATTCATGCATGTTTGAAAGGGTTAAGGTTCATTGGTGGACTTTAAGGTAAAATTTCATGAAGAAAAGGTAATTTTTGCTAACTTTCATGTATGTAAAATCCAAAAAAGGTGATTGATCCATAAATGACACTTGTATAGTATTTTAAAATAGTTTACAACATGTATATGATAATTACAAGTCAAAATCTTGAGTTTTAATTCCAAAGAAGGGAGTTTAAAGCACTTGTATAGATTTGTTGAGATCACCTATAGGTAAAAATGGTTTTAGAACATATTTTCATCTTAAACAAGTGTTTTTAAATCTTTTTATAAATTTTCAAGTCTTATATATGTTGTAGACACTTCCTCTCCTCCATCACTACCTTCACAAGCTTAGAAAGGCCAAATTCAAATGCATGGTACAAGCCGTATAGGTGGTTTTGGGTCTAAGATTTTAACTAGAGTTAAGAACCACTATATGATAAAAATTAGTGGCATTGGTAGTTTTATTTATCTATTTATATTTATGAACAATAGTTAAGGAGCTAAGGTGTTTTTTGAGGATCAAATTCCCATAGGCTAAGTTTTGTGCAATTCTCATGTAAAGTGTGAACTCATTGGTTGCATGAAATAAATTGGAAAATATAATAAGAAGCCTAAAGAACCATCTTACACCTTCATCCATTCTATTTTCACATGTGAAAATCCATTTGGCAAGGAAATCTACTCTCTTGCACAATTTACAAAGTGATTGTCATAGTTTCTATTTGTTCCAGGGTTTTCAATGTTTGAGGTGATGAATGAAGGTTTAATATCATGCTTTAATTAATCTAAGCATATAACATATAATAATGTCTCCATTGTATAATCCAATAACACCTTCTCCAAGCAATTCAAATTGCTCTCTCATTTTGATGACTGTGTATGCAAGCTACCTACAACAATGGAGTAACAAGGTTTGGTTTTGCATTTTTAAAAGGTGTATAAGAGTATTAAAATCATTAGGAATAGAATGGTAGTATAATAAAACACTTTTTAAACATTAGAGGTCTAAAAATACAAGAATAAATTCCAACATACACTTTCAAAAAATATGCTGTTTTAGTCACTCATAGGTCTACATACCTGTAAGTGAGATTTCAAGATTTAGGTTTCATATTTAAATTATCTTGGAAGAAATATAATGAAGACTCATAAACAATCATTAAAAATAGACTGACCTCATTTTATCATCAAGAATCATGGATGAGTAAAGATCCTCCTTCCTAACAGTCTATACAAGCAAATGAAGACCTATAGGTTCTAAACCTATAGGTCCTCATTTTGGACTGAAACCATGTGATCATACAAGGAAAGAGTGTGTAATATAAAGATAGCTCATTACATAAATGAAATGATAAAGTAAAAAACTAATTAAAACACCTAATTGTGTGAAATTCAATGAAGAAGTTGAGATGACTAGGCCTACAACCTTAATACTCATACACAAGCCTGTGTATGGAGATAAAGAAACAAAGGTTTAAAGATGCCATAAAGGGTTAATGAAACTTGTGGTCAAATGAGAGTAATATTACATGAAGTTTATCCACTTTTAGGTTTGATCTAAAACTTAGAAGTTTTGGTTGATAAATATTTCAAGAAAACAAAAATAACACAGTAACAATGAATTCTTTGAGAAGAGATGTATTATTACTCAAGATCGCAATACAACTATATGTTTATCTTTGGGAAGAGATGTCTGATTTTAAATTTTAGGTTACATCTTAATTTATAACTATTTTTAAAGTAGGGGGAGGATGTGTAAGGTCACCAATCTTGAGGGAGATTAAGTGGTTCGACTTCCATGCTTTAAAACAGTACAAAATTCGAGGAATTACTATTTTTAGAAACTTACTATTTTTAGACTGCACTACTAAAATTAAAATTTGGGGCACTTCCATTGGGTTTTCTGGGGTAAAACTTCATTGAGTGGATCTCCATAACATCTCATGGCATTTTCCTCATTGTTAGCTTTCCAACGGTTCAAACGACAAGTCAATTGGAGCTACGATGCAAAAGTTATGGCTCCCAGAAGTTCCGTCATCAATTGGGGTGGAACTGTCACCCAAATTGTCGCCTAAAGTACTGCCTAGATCAAGGTTGTCAATAAAATAATTGAGGAAGATAAAATTTTAGGGGTTAACACTTCAAACACCTAATAACACCTACAACTATATATGTTTAGATATGAGAAGAATGGTATGTGTTTGTTAGAATACAAGGATTTGATAATGTTGTATATGGTTAGTGAAGGGATATTAAATCCCAATACTATGATGAAGGATAGTGAAGTGTTAAATAAATTTCATAAGATTCCTAAGACCCAAAATGTATTTCAACCCCAAGAATGATACCTATAGGTCTGCTATAAAGATTAAGCTAGTTTCAAGGCTAAAGAGAAGGCAGGGAACATACAAAAGAGAATTAAAATATATATTTGGTGATAAAACAAGTTTAGTAGGTCATTAGAGATTCAATATACCATAAAGGAGGTTTAAAATGATGACTAAATAGAGCTCTTCAAACCTTGCATATACAATCATGAAATACATAGGCTTGCTTGCCCTAAAGGTGTCTTTTGGTTGAAAAAGACATACATATAAGGATGAATAAACTCATTTTAGGGTGAATTGGTGAATTCATAGTTTTAGTGACCATATAAGATCATCACAATTAATAATATAAGGGATGGAAAGGCTAAGAGGTCTGTTCAGGCCTGTTGAGCTTAAGACCATACACATAACCCTGTGAGTGAATAATTTGGTGAAGAAAGTTGTTTGATAGGGGTGAAATGAGGACATAAGCACTTGAGAAAGAATTGATAGCCTTAGTATAAATTCAAAGAAACATTTCATGATAGTTTAAACCTTTCAACATTGAATAAATGAGGTAGACACAACGGCTATGGTCTTTCACTTTGTTTTACTTACAAACCCTAAGCTTGAGTGAATGAAGTTGTAGGACACCTAATAGAGGAAAATGATGAAGATGACCATTGGAAGAGGTAAGGGTGATTATTTTATACCATAATAGGTCATTGGAATCTTAATAAAAATTCAATATAGCTCTCTCAGACCTCATCTCTCCCTAGGCCTCACAAATACACACTCAACCACTTGAGATAGTCTTAAAACTTAGATATTACATGAAAATGAGCATGGTGGAAAAAGGAATTTGATGCTGTTAAAGAGGCTTATTAGATTCTATATTTTGGAATTGGTTCTTAAGTTAGTGGACTATATGATATAAATAATTGCTAAGAACCTTAAGCACTCATAAGCTGCCTAGAGAGATAGAATGACCCAATTGAGGAAATGGTGTTTCTAAACACTCAAGATGAATTGAATAAGCCTCTAAGTGACTTGAATGATGTCCAAAACTCCCATGAGAACCTCCCCATGTCATTTGTTGGTACTTGTAAGGTACAACTATACAAAAAAGGACTAAAGAAGGATGTTTAAATATTTTTGGGAGGTTTGTACAAGGTTTAAAGAGATCAAAATTGACATGGAAGATCTGAAGGAGGTCATTAAATTAAATCACATGTTTTTTTGTGGTTTCATGTGTGGGATTATTGTGGAGCCAAAATTTGTCTCTAGGTAGGGAGTCCTAATTGATACCTAGTTAGGAAAGACAAATAGATGAAAAGGTACTTCCACCTAGAGTCTAGACCTAAAACTTGGCATGGAGATGTAAATACATATTGGGTACTCAAATATATGCTAAGGTTATCAAGACTTTCCATACATTATTATACACAAGGAATATGTTTTTAGGGATATAAGGAATGAGGTTAAACGGGGACTTTTGGTGTAAAATGAGTTCTTAGAGGTAGTTTGAGACCAAAAAATGAGTTTTTGTAGATATGATATGATGTGAATAAGACATCCATGGAGAGAGAATAAATTGGAGAAGATGAAGTCAAGTTTTGACACTTGTAAACAAGATTAGAGTAATGAGGCAAAGAGACTTATAGACACCTAGTAAGAGAATGAAGTGATGTGTCAAAAGAAACTTATAGAGATTAGTTGAAAGGTGTCAAGAGTAGAGCAAAGATGTAACTCAACATGAACTAATGGTCAAGAGTGGAATTTATCTTGTCACAAGCTAAAGAAGGGGAAATTTTGAAGAGAAAATACAAGGTGTCAAGCCAAGTTTCAAACTTCCATGCCACTTGTAAGAGGAAATCATATTTAGAAGAGAACACTTATCCTTGAAGACCTAATGGGTAAGTTTCAAAATCCTTTCTGGTTGTAACTCTCTTTTACACTCTTGTCATATATCTCTCTCTTACACCCTTCTTCTTCTCCTCTCACATTTATCTATATATTGAGACTTATTTGGATGATATGGTATCCTCCACCTGGGTATGATGAAGCCCTACTGACTTAAAGCCTATGATCAAAGAGAATAGTCTAGTTTTAGCTTCTAAATGGACTAGTTTCAATATACATACTTGATTAATTGATCTTGATAAGTGATAGTCTTGCTTCCTTGGCATGTTTATCCTTGTTTAACATTCATATTTAGTTTGATATCCTTTTTATAGGTATCTTGGAGTGTCCAAATAGAGTGTAAAAGGTTGAGTGAGTTGTTTTTTCATAGTGTCAATTCATGATCTCTTAACTAGTCCTCCTAGCCTAAACATTCTTTATAAATTTCATGAGAAATATTGGTGTAGAGAGGCATATTTGGAGTAGTGTCATGTGTAGATTAGTTTCATATTTGAAATGAATTTACATTTGGTTGGTAGTGGTTAGGTATATTTGGTGCATCACCTCCATTAGAATAGGTTTCTCTCTTTTTTCTTAGCAAGTGGTACATTAGTGTTTGAGCCTAAGTGATTCATCAAGGGGAGCTAGCCCTTTAACCTAGAGATTCACCTCTATAATAGGATACCCACAACCTTGAGGTGTTTCCATGTTACATCAAATTTGGAAGGCTTGAACTACCTTAGAAAATGTGCAAATTTGATTGATAATAGTTTTGGCATGCATGGTGTGACCAAGGTCGAAAGTGGTGGAATAATTATTGGTGTTGTTCTTCTACATATCAACATTTCAAGGAATTCAAAAGATCAATGGTGACTCCTTTCATAATTAATTTGTTCTAGTAACCCAATCACCTATTTAATTAAATTTTACATTTAATTTCATTAGCTTGATGAGGTTGTTATGGCTGAATCTAAAGTAGAGTTCAATTTCATGCAAGTTGGTGAATCTCCTCAAGCCTATAGTATCCTCTATTAGTTCTATGATGAACCTCGTCAACCTCACTAGGATCCATATTAGTCCTATGATCCTTATCAGCCTTGTCATGAATCATATCATTCCTATGATTGATGATAATTTCATATAGATCATCATTTTTAATATAAACTATCCATAAAGTGTTGCCTTTGGTTATATAATGCATTGCATTTAATAGTTAAGGTCTTATCTAAGTAGGAAATGAGTGCAATTTATCCTCTCTTTGTATGTAATTTATTAATGATTCTTTACATTGTTTATGTCTAAATTAGATGAATAATATAACTTTAAGTACAAAAACACATCCCAATGGTGGGGTAATTTTGAGAAGATAAAAATAGTTTTGGAAACTCTTCTTGGCTATAATTTTGAGGATTCAACGAGTGAGTTCCAAAGATTTGACACTCCAAAGATGCTTTGAAGATGCTCTAAAAGTGCTCTGAAGATGCTCCAAAAGTCCTCTGAAGATGCTCTAAGGGTGCTCTAAATACATATACAAGATGTTTTAAAGATGTCTGTACATGCTCTAAAGATCTATATAGAATGCTTTGAAGACTTATATAGGATGTTCCAAAGACACCCATACATGCTCTGAAGACCAGCTAGATCCTACTGATCGAGATAGTAATGCTAAAAATATCTATTGTCTATAAATAGAATTTATATATTTAAGTAACTTATTTTAGACATTACCATTCATGGTAATGGCTTAAAATAATCTAGATATATTTGTACTTCTATTTTGTAAAATAGGATAAGCATCTTAAGATCTATGTTAGTAATTTTCTATTTATAGTTAGTTGATTCAATTCCAACGCCTTCCTAGAAGCATGGGATCTGATTCTTAAATTGTCTATATTTTGAATAAATAGATTTTACCATTGAGATCACCAAGATTTTTTACTTTGTGAATATATTTTGAGATGTGATTAAATACACATGTCCATTTCATTATAGATAGTTAGAAGAATTTGGAAAATTTAATAGTTGGTGAATTAAAAATTAGAAGAAGCATTTCATATCTATATATGTTCCTTTGAATGAAATAGAGTTCAATAGTTATTTTTATTACTGAGTAAAGTAGTTCCTATTTTGAGGAAGGATTTAGGGCCCACTTCTCTCCAAGGATAATGATAAATTGGTACTTTTAGTTTAATAGTTTAGAAGTATTTATTTAATTCATATATATTTTATTTACTACAAAGTGTAATTTATTTTTAAACACAAGAGTATTTTATTTTGAATGCAAAGTGATTTCATTTCAAAATCAAAGAGTGATTGTTTTTAAATGCAAACGTGAATTCCATTTTCAAAAGCAAATGTGAATTTACTTTAGTGCAAGTGTGTTTCATTTACATGCAAGAGTTATTTTAATTCAATACAAACATGTTTCTTTATGCAAGAGCATGTCTTTCAATTCAAGTAAGTTTGTTAATTCATCTAAAATTTAGAATTTGTTAGAATCTCTTTAAGTGAAAATAGACAACACTATTAGAGTTTGAAACATCATACTGTCCTACCCAACCAGGCAAGTCAATTGAGGACATCATATGTCTTATGTCATATGCTTAAGTTTTGGATGTTGATGGTGTGGATGCAATAGGAGATATTTAATTAATAAATATTTTAGATTTAATTTTATACATAATAGATATAGAGTTTTATTTAAAGTTTTTTAGAATTTAGAAAACATAGTAGAAGTAAACCCCCCCTCCATAGTGAACTATACAACTAAAATATAAAATGGTCTCATTACATATAGCTGTTGGACACTGCCCTGGTTAAAAATAACACCAATCCATTGATTAGTTAAATCAGAGGTATATTGATATCCTATTCTTTTTGGTGCCATTATCAGGGATAGTCATCAATAAGTGTTTGTGATATCCTACATTAGATTTATATAGGGAGATTCAAAAATATTCATAAAAATCAAAAATAAAAAAACACAAAAATAATCTAGGAATATTAGATTTATGAACCAGTCAAAAGATTCTCAAGAATGGTTTATCTCTTAGGGATCCCAAATAAATCAAGATGAAGAGAGGGTCCAATTATTGATGGAAAAATTAGTAAGTGAAAGGAAGGCACTTGAAAGTTATTTTTTTGATTCCTCTCTTGAACAAGGTTCATCCTCACAAATAGATCCTATAAGAAGAGTCCTATTATGAACATCATCCATTATAGGGAGAATTGATATTGAAAATCCTCTTTCTAGAATAGTTGGATTTGATCCGCAAGCTCTACAAGAAGAAGACCTGATGAATATTATCCTCCTGAGATAGACCATAGATTGAGCACCCAAGAAGTAAATTTAGATTATATTGATAACCAAATTTGGGAAGAAAACATGGGAGATGAACCTGCACATGTGGAAAACCTTGACTAATAACCCCAACATGATTTTTTTCTTATCCAATCAGTCTAGGTCTTGATAATAGATCATCCATGAAAAACATTTCACCATCCATTTTACTTAATTTAAGAGGTAAATACTTAGAGGATCTAGATCAATTTCTCTTTGAGTTTTAGGTTCTCTACCAAACATATGATTATGTCACAAACAATACAAAGTTGAAATTATTCCCATCTACACTCAAGGATGAAGCCATGAGATGGTTCATGGGACTTGAGGGTAATTCTATAACCACTTGGGATGAAATGGAAACTACATTTTTGGACAAATATTAGGATTATTTTAGAGTTAGATAATGAAAATAATTCTTTTTCAAGATTAAACAAAATGAATATGAAACCTTAGAAGATTACCTTGACATGTTTATATTTATCCATAAAAGGAGTGTTTACCAACTCATTGAGGAAGTTGTGAAAATAGTCTTTCTTAAAGGTTTAGATGATGATGCACATGATGCTATGAACCTAATGGGAAAGGGTGACATTGATAAATTAACCTTTTATCAAATTTCAGCATTGTGTACTAACTACTCTAGAACAAGACCTAGCATAAGGAAATCAAGGTTAGAAAAATAACCTAAAGTTAGACAATTAATGGAAGAATTTTCCAATTTAAAGATGGATATTATATTTCAATTAACATCTACCTTAGATATCCTTAAAATAAAATCCAATTCTACCAATACTAAACAATTGTCAATATATTATCCTAGATGCAGACTCAAACATGTGGTAAAAGATTTCCCTTTAGACAAAACATAGGTCTGTGGTATTTGTGATCAAGACTATGAAAATAAGAATTGGAAACACCTTATTACTATAAAAAATAAATTTAAATAAGTATCACATACTATTTAATAAGTAAAATTCATTCAAAGATAAGAAAACTAGTACTCCTATCCTCAGAATTAGTTTGGTCCAAAATTTCCTCCCAATCCATGAATGGCACCATGGGTTAGATAAGTCACATAGACAATATGAGGACCACCAAAAAAACAAACATGGGGTACTCAATAATAGATTCAATATATGTAGGGAATGCCTCAAAATTAACCTTAGGTACAATAACAAAACCAATAACCACATTGGGTACAACAACCACCACCTTAATAGTTAAATCAACAATATCAAACACAAAGAAGGTTTCCTCCACAGTAGGCCTTGATGCCTTCATAAACTCAACAACCACAAATTGAGAAACAAGTTAACCAATGATATTTACTTACCAAACCAGTGAAAAATCTAAAAATTAAGCAAAATGCATGTCTATGGAGTTGATCAAAAAAATAATATTGCAAGTGGTTTAGCTGAATGTAATAATATTCAACTCAGATCATGGAAGGTAGTAGGAGATTCACCTATTAACATAACTAAAATTCATAATGATGACAAAAATATTAATCCATTCATATTCCAAGAACCAACTAAAGTAAATGTAGAAGCCACAACTACACCAACCACAATTCAAGATCCCCCTACTGTTCCATTTCTTGAAAGACATAAGGAAGATAAACTTATGAAAGTTTTTAAGTTGACATATGGATTAAAATAAATGGAGATATAAATTATAGAATTAAGATCCATTAAATTTATTCTTGAGCTAAATTAAATCATTAAAGGATTGTGCATTAAAGAATCAGGAAGAAAGAAATAGTATCTTAAAAAAATTCAAGTAATTAGAAAAATTATTAATTTATTGGTAGGAAACATACTTGTTCCCAAATATGGAGATCTTGGAAGTCCTATGATGACTATGAAAATTTGGAGCAAGTCTATTACAAATGTCCTTGTAGATCTAGGTGCTACTATAAACATAATGACTGCCAACATAGTAGAGTCTTTATCTCTCATAAGGCTTCAACCTACCACAACAATATTACAAATGGTATCAATCCACTACTACCCATAAAGAAACGATAGAGAATGTACCAATCACCATAGAATCATGGTAATAAACTATTGATTTCATGATCCTTCAATCTAAACTAAAGAGGGTAGGGTATATAATCATTCTTGGTAGACTTTGGTTAGCTATAGTTGCAACACAAATTGACTGTAGATCTGGAAACATGACCAATTTAATGGAATTCATGCTAAAAAGATATCTCTCTATCCACCTAATATAACTTATATGGGTATTTCTAAACAAATATGGGTGGATCAAACTAAACAAAACTAGACTAGAGTGCCTTTTATAGCCATGGTTACCATCAAAGAACATTCCCAATAATTTGAAGAATAAATAACATAAGATTTAGACCAAGATAGCTTAGATTTGAAGTTCAATAGTCTTGCTCTGAAGTCTGATAGTTTTGATCTAAATTTAAACTTTTTAAATTCAAATATCAATAATTTTTCTCCAAATTTTGAAGGTTTAGCTATGAAGACTAGTAGCTCAACTCTAAAGACTAGTAGTTTAGCTACGAAGACTAGTGGCTTAGATATGAAGACTAAAAGCTATGATCCAAAGATGAAAACTAATGAATGCGAATAATAAAACTCCTTTATTGAAAATAAATATAATTCCATATGACCACCAAACATTTTATATGGTCAATGAGACATTCAACAAGCCATAGTTGACTGGACTCAAAACAAGCAGAATTCATTTTTACATGATTTTTATTGTCCATTGACTAATATGATTTCAAAAAGTGAAAATTTTAAAAATATGTAGCCACACTTCACATGTTACTACCACAGATATGTCTATTGAATTTATGTATGAGTGATAAAAATAATTGAATTCCATTATTCTAGGCACTAAATTGATTACAATCTAACTAGGTAAATTGTTAACTATCAATATTTGGTTAATTGACCAACATGAAAGAAAAGTATTTAACATTTTGATATAACACACAAAATAGTTTGCATGGAATTATAGTGACATGAAATGAATACATCCTAATTTTTGTATACATCACAATATATTGAACATGTTAGACCAGTCAGACAACCATAATGAAGGATTAATCCAACCTTGAAGGAAATTGTTAAGAAGGTATTAGAAAAATATTGGACGTTGGTTTTATCTATTATATATATAATAGCCAATGGGTTTCACCTCTATTTATTATGCCTAAAAATAATGAAAAATGAAGAGTTTATGTAGACTACAAATAACTTAATAAAGCCACCATGAGAGACTACTTTTCATTGCCTTTTATTGATCAAGTTTTGGATAATTTGGCAAGAAAATAGTATTTTTCTTTCTTAGATAGATTCAATGAATACAACCAAATCATAATAACACCTAAATATCAATACAAAACAACATTTACCTTCACTTGAGGAACATATGCTTGTACAATCTTTCCTTTTAGATTATGTAATGTACCTACTACCTTTTAGAGAGTAGTGCTAGAAATATTTTTTGATATTACAAATGATGTGTAGAAGTATACATGGATGATTTCACTATCCATGGTACTAAATTTTATGAAGCTTTAAATAACTTAGATAAAGTGCATACTACATGTGAAGATCACCAGGTATCTTTGAGTTATGAGAAATGCATCATAATGGCTGATGAAGGGATAATTTTAGGGCATCATATCTCTTCCTAAGGAATAAAAGTAGATCCTAAAAAGATTGAGGCAATTTATAACCTCTCTATTCCAAAAACACAAATTGATGTTAAAATTTTTCTTAGCCATGCAAGATATTATAAAAGATTCATTTAAGACTTCAGTAAGATAGTTGCCCCTATGTTTTCTTTGTTAGAAAAATATAGTGAATTTGTATGGAATGAAATATGTCAAAAAGCTTTTAAAACATTAAAGAACAAACTCATGAATGCTTTAGTCTTGAAAAGTCCTAATTGAGAAAAATCTTTTTATATCTATATTGATACTTCCAATACTACATTAAGAGAGTATGAGGTCAAAAAGATGAGGATGGAAATATGTATGCCATTTATTATATTATCAAGAATCTTGCCCCCATAGAGTAGAATTACACTATCACATAAAAAGAATTTCTTGCTATTATTTATGCTATAAACAAGTTTAGGCATTACATTACTGGTTATCATGTATTCATCTATACATATCATTCAAAAATTAAGTACTTAATGAATAAATTAGTAGTAGGTGGAAGAATAATTAGATGTATCCTACTATTAAAAGAATTTGACATTACTATCATAGACAAACTAGGGAAGTATAATGTTGGTGTTGACTTTTTATCTAGATTGATCACTACATGTGAAGATGAACCCGTGGAGAAATATTTTCATAACTATTTTCCATATCCACATCCTTCCCATGGTTTGTAGACATGGATAATTACTTGGCAACATGGAAGTTTCTTCATTCTTTTACCTCTAAAGAAAGAAAACATTTTGTTAGAGATAGTTCTTGTTTCCAATGGTTTAAAGGCATGTTGTTTAAAATTGGACCTAATCATATACTTTGTAGGTGTGTCAAAGAAAATGAAGTGTATGACATCATTAGAGCATGCCATAGTGAACCAAGAGGAGGAAATTTTTCAACAAAAAGGACCATTCATAAGATCTTTGGTGCATGTTACTACTGACCATTTCTTTACAAGCCTATCAAAATATTTGTATGGCAATGTGATCCTTTCCAAAGGAGAGGAAGGCCTACTTTGTTCTATAAAATGCTGGTTCATCCTCAAATAAGTTTATAAACATTTGAAAAATGAGATTTAGACTTTGTTGGACCAATAAAACCACCATCTCAAGGAAAAGAATATTTATTAGTGTGTACAGATTATGTTATTAAGTGGGATGAAGTACAACCATTCACATTTACTAGAGAAGAAGTGATTGCTAATTTCCTATACCATAAGATCATGCATAGATTTGGCGTTCCTAGATTTATTATTTTAGATCAAGGACCCCAATTCATGTCCAACATGATCAAATATTTTACATAGTTATACCAAATCAATCACAAGAAATCTTCACCATATCATCCCCAAGCTAATGGGAAAGTGGAATTCACTAACCTAGAACTGGAAAACATCCTAACCAAAATTAATGAACAGTAGCAAAAAATATTGGGCAAAAAAAGTATCTAAAGTAGTTTGGGCATACAATATAACATGGAAGACAATTACAATATTATCTCCTAATGAACTTGTGTATGAAAAATAACCTTTGTTACCAATAGAATTTGAATTATAAACATTGAAGACAATATATAATATGGGAATTGATCATGATGAAGCACAAAGAAATAATAATGCAATTAAATGTGATCAATGAACTAAGATTGGATACACTCACTCAAACCAGCATGATCTAGAAATAGAGAAAGAAGTGGCATGACACTCACATCAGACAAAGACAATTTTAAGAGGGAGATTGGGCAATCCTATTTGATTATAAATTCTAGCATTTTAAGGGTAATCTAAGGACAATATGGTTGAGACCATACTTAATCAAAACCATTTTCAGTAATGGCTCTATCTAGCTTTAACCCATTGATGGTAACAAAATAACACTTTTGATCAATGGTCATAGGCTTAAGGTGTACAAAAGACCTCTCAACAAGGAAGACTTTATTGAATAGAACTAAGACTAATTTGAACTTATGGAAAAACTTGGTTCTTCCACCAAGGAAAAATGATATTTTTAGCAGACATCCAATAAAAGAGGAGTGTTGAAAACCAACAAATAACAACTTTCCTCCCTTCAAATTCAATATATATATATATATATATATATATATATATATAATGAAAAATAAAAAAATTATAAAAAATGAAAAATGAAAATACTAAAAAGTGAAAACCAGCAAATGGCATTTTTCAAAAGAAAATTTTTGGCAATAAAATAAAAATTATTGTCAATTAACCTATCTTCTCAGATTTGTTTATCCATGTAAGACACATGGAAAAATCCAAGAGATAGGCATGGATTCATATGGTAAGGTGTAGTTGTATTTATTTTCTCAAAGGATTAGGAATTTTATATTTTATGTCAAGCATATGCAATCATTAGACAATCAACACTTTTTAAATGGATAAGATTTGGTGATGTCACATGGGTATGATGAGTTAGTAGCATCATCAACATATTCCCAGATTTGATGTGATGGTGTTTTCAAAAGATATTTTCCAATAGATTTGATGTGATGGAATTTTAATGGAACTTTTCAAAAAAATGATTTGATGTGATGCATAGTTCATTGAAATTATTGTCTCAAGTGCTACCAATTATGGCATTTACACCATATCATTAATAAAGAATAGATAAAGCACCTTCCCATTATATCTCACATGTTTCATAGTAATCACCATAACTGTTTCCATAATTCTTGTCATAATCTCATAATATACCTTTATTTTCTATTCATTATTATATTATTACCGCTATCCATTATTGTGTCATATCCTTAACCTCTTGTCTTCCCCTATTTACTATACAATTCTGAGCTCTATTCTGTCACAGTGTAATCAAGTTTACAATCAAACACTATTAGCTCTAAAGATGGGTGGAAGAAAGAAGAAGAGTGAACCAGAATCCTCAGATGCATTTCTATAGGATGAGATAGCCAAAGATATCTTTGAGTCAGCAAGGTGGTTAAATTTCTTTAAAATGTTTCAGGGTTTTCATGAAGAGATTTTGCAATAATTCTTTGAGAATTTTGATGAAGACCATTCTATTATCAAAGGTAAAAACATTCTAGTGAATCCCTCTATGATTAGTACACTCTGTAGAATTCCTGAGGAGGGCATATTTATTATTTATAAGATAAATTTTATCGACCTAATCCACATGTTCATTGAAGGAAATGATCCCTACCCTAGATTGGCCAAGTCCCCATAAGGAGTGGATAGGGGAATTATGAGAGATAGCCTTACACAAACCTATTAGAATGTTGCATTATAGATTATGAAATATTTTCCTTATGGTGGGAAATTTATAGTAGTTAATGGAGATGCCATGTGACTTCTTCTTCACCTAAGGAAATGAGCCACCAGAGAAGAATACAAGGTAAATCTTCCCTCTTTTATTCACAATGCACTGATCAATATTGCTCAAAAACTAAGAATAGGTACTGGGTCTATCTGACACCATGGGTTGGTTACCCTCATCTATTGACATTATTTTCTAAGTAAACCTATGGGTGAAAAGGCTTGGTCCCCCTTCCTCCATAAATTCACTCAAGTTTCTATCAATAAAACACTATGCCTTGTCTCTCCTCCTTCTACCATAATACAAATTGAAGAAATCCCATATTTGTGCCCTTGGATCCAAATATGTTGTGCCAAAGATCAAATAAACAAATAAGAGTTTCCTTAGATAAACCTAATCCTCCAACCAAACTCTGATGTAGTTTTTAGCTTATTCTATAAGAAGATGTATAGATCACTAAGACATTGGGAAGCTTAAGCTCTTCTATTGACATTATATATGTTGAAAATGTTGCTAAAGAAGAACCCCATAAACAAGATATTGTATTTGAATAAGAAACACTTACAACAAAAATTGTGACTTAAGAAGTAAAGTGAACTTTACCATCTACCACTGATAAGGGTAAAGTTACCTTGATAGAAGAAGGTCCATTTTCCCCTCAGCCTACTAATGAATAATAAGATTTGTAGCATGTCATGGCTCTATCTCACCATGAAGAAACAATCTGGTAGAAAAAAGTAGAATTAGATTTTCTTAATTTAACCTTATGAGGTAAAAATTTGATTATTTCTAATTTGGAACAAAGATGTGAAAAATCTATCACTAGATTTATAAAACAAGAGATAATTCTTACAAGAATACAAGTTGAATAGACTAGAGTACACAATTTGATGTTTTCACAAATTCAAGAGTTGAGTACTTTACAAAATTTTCTTGCTATTAAGGACACCCAAATTATTGATTTTAAAAATGCTAATGTTGATAAAAATAATTAGATTAATAATCTGAGACAAACTATTTTTGATATAAATCCATTGACTGTTCAACACGCTAATAAAATAAGAGAGCTAACCACTCAGATTGCTAAGTTACAATCCTCTATACAAGAAATATAGAGAGAGACAAAAGAAATAACACTCTAGACTGAAGGACTTACAAGAGAGGTTTCTTCCTTCCGCATTCCACTCTATGAAATGATCTTAGTCTGGAACAAAACCTAGTAAAAAATTTAGAAGTTGAAGGAAGAAAATGCTAAGCTTAAAGAAGATTCTTAGAAGAAATTAGTAGATTCTCAATAGCAATTACAAAAAGCTCAGGCCTCCATCTAACACATTTGTGAAATTTTTGAGAAATTATTAGCATGTAGGCAACCTTCATTTTTTTATGTTCTTTTTCTCCATGAGCAATTTTATAAGTGGCAGATATAACTTACTTACCTTGGATTTCGACACATTATTGAAGATGAATACATGTTTATGGAGGTTTTTCTCAAAAGCACTGAAGAAAGGCAAGATGCAATTTATTAGTTTTATACTTTTAACATGCTGTTAGGATATCAGTCTAGTCTTCTTGTAAATTTATTTGTTGGAAAGAAATAACTACATTCCTTTATCTCTACTCTAATAAATCAAACAATATGGCATCAAGCCAACAATAAATTTATAGAATGGCAAAACACCACTGGGCTATGTATGAGACCCCAATTCCTAGAGATAAGGAAATTTACTTATGATTTTCAACCAATGTATCACATGTATATGAATAATAAATACCATGAGTTATTGAGATCTAATATTGCAAATTTTAGAGCTTTTCTAAACCAACATTCTACCAATGTCATCAATGCTAGTATTACCAAGTGGGAGACTTTACCTATTGATTTGAAGTGCATGGAAGTCCTTATCCCCACCACTATTAGATGGTGTCTTAAGAGAGCTCAATAAATTGCCTAGATTATCACTTGGATTTTAGATGAAGGTGGTTCAGATGTATGGATTGGAATGAGGTTCATGCCTCCAATAATTCTTTATCCTCTATCTCCATGGTAGAGATGGAATACTTAGGCAAAAGTTGAGTTTCAAGCTTGGTTACATACATTTGTAAGGGATTTTGTATTCTTGTCAAGAGGACACCATGATTGGGGCCACCATTTTCAAGTTTATGATCTTAGTCAATGGTTAGAATCAATAATTTTGGATTGAAGACTAGTTATACCACTTGTTTTCAAGAGGACTTATAATAGGTAAAGTGTGGGGGAAAAATGATGAGAATTTCATATAGCTCATCATATCTAATACAAACAATCCATAAAGTGTTGCATTTGGTTATTTATTGAATTGCATTTAATAGTTAAGGTCTTATCTAGTTAGAAAATGAATGTAACTTATCATTTGTTTGCATGTAATTTATTATTGATTCTTTACCTTGTTATTGTGTCTAACTTGGATGAATAACACAATTTTGAGTATAGAAACACATCCCAATATTGAGGTAATTTTGGGAAGAAAACAAATAGTTTTGGTAACTCTTTTTGTCTACAATTTTGAGGATTTAGTGAGTGAGCTCCAAAGATTTGATTCTTTGAAGATGCTCCAAAATTTCTTGAAAGATGCTATGAGGGCATTCTGAAGACATATATAGGATGCTCTAAAGACATCTAGACATGCTCTAACGATCTGTATAGATTGCTTTGAAGACATGTAAAAGATGCTCTGAAGACACCCAAACATACTCCAAAGACCAAATAGATCCTAATTATCGAGATAGTAATGATAAAAATATCTATTGTCTATAAATAAACTTTTTATATTTAGATATCTTATTTTAGACATTACCATTCATGTTAATGGCCTGAAATAATTTGGATATATTTGTACTTATATTTTTAAAAACTAGATAGGTATATTAAGATCTAAGTTAGTTATTTTCTATATATAGTTAGTTGAGTCAGTTCCAAAAAATTCCTAAAAGCATGGGATTTGATTCCTAGATTATCTATATTTTGAATAAATAGATTTGGGCATTGAGATTGCCAAAAATTTTTACTCTAAGAATAGATGTTGAAATGTGATTAAATACACATCTCCTTATCATTTTAGATAGTTATAATAAGTTGGAAAAGTTAGCAGTTGGTGAACTAGAAATCAAAATAAGAATTTAATATCTATATATGTTATTTTGAATTAAATAGAGTTTAACATTTATTTTTATTACTGAGTAAAGTAGTTCCTATTCTGAGGAAGGATCAAGGGCCCACTTCTCTCCAAAGATCAAGATAAATTGGTACTTTTAGTTTAATAGTTTAGAAGTATTTATTTAATTTAAATATATTTAATTTAACGTAGAGTGTAATTTCCTTGAAAACATAAGAGTGATTTCTTTTGAATGCAAAGTGATTTCCTTTAAAAATCAAAGAGTGATTATTTTTAAATGCAAGTGTGAATTCCCTTTTCAAAATCAAGTGCGAATTTCCTTTAATACAAGTGTGTTTCATTTACATGCAAGAGTTATTTCAATTCAATACAAGCATGTTTCTTTTATGTACGAGTGTGCCTTTCAATTCAAGTAAGATTGTTAATTCATCTCATATTCAAAATTTTTTAGAAGCTATTTAAGTGACAATAGACAACACTCTCAGATTCTAAAACATCACACTTTCCTACCTAGTTGGTCAGGTCAAGTGAGGACATCATATGTCTTGTTCTAGATGTTTGATTTTTTGATGTTGATGGTGTGGATGCAATAAGAGATCTTCAATTAATAAATAGTCTAGATTTACTTTTCTATAAAATAGATATAGAATTTTATTTACTATTTATTAGGATTTAGAAAGCACAAAAAAATTAAAAATACCCCCCAAATAATGAACTATATAAGTCAAATATCAAAGGGTCTCATTGCATATAGCCATTGGACACTGCCCTGATTGAAAATAACACCAATCTATTGATTGGTTAAATTAGAGGTATAATGATAACCTATAAATTTTCATCCTTCTCAATTTCAAGATGTTCTTAGCTAAAATAGTTACTTATAAAATCAATCCATTTCAAATTTGAAGCAAACTCTCTTAGGATATGAGAGATACATGATAGGACTTAACACATAAATGGAATATGGACAAGATATCCATAGTCATCTCATTCACAATGTGAGAGATTCATTACAATCAATGAAGGAAGAATGGGTACCTATTGAGAGAGAAAATTGGTGAAGCTTCTCAAGTGATATTTTGGATCTAAGTGGTCTCATGTAAAACATAAAAGATGTGCTAGGAGTTCTTGAAGAAAAATAGGTACAAATCTATTAGCCTGTGTCTTCATACACACCACCTCAACCCTCATATATGCCACTCATTCTTCCCCAGGTGACCTTTCCATGTTAAATTCTATGTGTTCCAAGTCCTTGATGTGTTCCTAAAAATTTATCTTCTTGGAATGCCATCCAAGAGATAATTCAAATTAAAGAGGAGGTTGTTGTTGAGCAACCCATTGTTGAGAACCAAGATTCTACTTTTATTCCTCAAGAACCCCATAAGAATTCTTTAAAGACTCCAAGCTAGAACCAAGTGGTGAAATAATGGAGTAATCAAAGTGAAACAAGAATATATTGGGGAGTATAATTCAAGGAAAAATCTAAAATTATGCAAGTCTCTCCCATCCCTCCGCAAGATTCCTCTTGTATCTCATATCAAATTTATTGTGTTCTTTATCCTCATGAGATAACTAACCACCTTCAAGAGAGGATATTATAAGAGAATATAAATAAAAAAATCAAAGACTTAGAGTTGAAAATAAAGAAAGAGGAAGATAGCCAAGATCAAGAGATTGAATTCAAAGAAATCCTTGTGCCTATTCAAGCTCCTCTGCCCTCTCCTCAATAACCTCTAGCTTTTACATCTTGGAGGTCTATTCAACAAGGTTTTCAAATCAAGAAGGGGGCCTTAGTTGATAATGTTGAAGATAAAGTTGCATTTATTGAAGGGCCTCAAGAAGGCCATGATAAAGATGAGGTGATTATTTAATAGAATTAAGTGTCCATTTCCCAACTCAATTTACTTTCCCTTCAAGAATTCCTTCAAAAATCTACCTTATTTGAGCCATTGTAAGAGTTTTTATTCCATTGCCAATCCTAATCGTGAGCCATCCACCATACCTCATACCCCCTCTCTAACTCATGAACATGCCCATCACCCTCCTAACACATCCTTTATTGAAGAAGAACCTACCTTATGGGTAACAAATGTAGAAGAGATTATAGCTAGA